>VZTB01008917.1:573751-626300 GCA_013397245.1 Thryothorus ludovicianus | reverse complement strand
TAGTCTGGCTGCTTGCTGATGTTGGTTGTGTTCTGTGAGACAACAACATCGGTGTTTTTCTTAAGGAAAATCCTCCAGGTGCTGGAGGAAGAGAGGTTAAATCAGGGAAGCCCAAACCCTATGTTATACAGAAGATCAAACCTTAATAATTCTGGTATTCCTTCTGCCTTTGCAAATCTGTGAGTTGAACGTGTTAGAGGAATTCATTATTATACGCTCCTGGTTTTGTAGCTCAAAGCACTGAAACTTGAAATTGTAAAAGTTGGGTATTTTTTAATATTAAACCCCCCACATTTGTGTAGACACTTAATAAATTGAACTTGCTGAAACCATCATTCTTAAATGTTAATAATAAAAGGATTATTAATCTGGGAAGTCATTGCCACTTTTCTTTTGCCCCGTATTCCAACACTTAAAATGCTTCAGATGTTCAGTGCTGTCTATATTGTGCAGAATTTATTACCTCAAATTATAAAGCTTGTTAGGGAAAAAATACTTTTTTTTTATTTCAAAATTAACTATTCAACAACAGTGTACTTAAATTGAGATTGATTGTTTGGCTCTTTGCTACATTGGCCTATTTTGGATTTATACAGTGAGAAACTTCAACTAAAAAGAACAGAAGACGGTCAAGACTTGTCTTCAAGTTTTCTTAAAATGTAGAGAGCCATCCTGTATTTGAGAGATATCAGATACTCCAGCTCTCCACTCTTACCACTGGGCTGTTCTTCACAGTTTGTGTTCCTCTCTTCATCCCAGCTGCTCCCAGTTGTGTTCAGCTTAGAATTGGCTCAAGGTGGGCACTGGAAGATGACCTTGAGTCTTGGTCTCTGTGACCAGCACGTGGCAATTTCCCTCCATTCCTTCTGTGGTGAGGGGAACGTCTCTAAACATGAAAACATCTTGGGCTATGTTGGGTTTGCACGGCCAGTTTTATTTTCTCCTTATCGTGCTTTGATTTGATGGGTAGTAAGTCACATTAATCTTCCCAAATCCAAGGCTTGCCCTTGGTGGTAACTGGTGAGTGATCCTTCACTCCCTTTGTCTTAACCTATGAGCCCTCCATCTTTTTTTCTGTCCCCCCACCAAGCTGGGGAAGGGAGTGAGTGCCAGAGCAGCTGGGGTGGGCACCTGACCATGGTCAACCCACCACAGACTGGCATGGGTAGGTGAAAGCTACTGTTTTTCTTTGCTATCCTGTATTTTAAGTGTGTGTAAAGCTTGATATGTGGCAGCTATTTCCTATAATTCATTCCCTTTCTCCACAATTAAGATTTAGGCTAAAGTTCCTTCAACAGCCAAAGGAATAGTTTCATTTACTCAGGATTGCCTCAGCTGCCTGAAAAACTTGCATATTTTTTAGCTATTATTTCCTGTGGATGGGAAAAAAAAGAAAGGTTTTATCTTTGTAGTGCCTGCAGCTTCCAGGGCTGTGTAAAAATAACAGCATGAGGAGGAGGAATCCAGAACTTTTACTGCTTTTTGATCAGCCCATCCTTCTTCCTTTCCAGCACAGAGGGTTTTTAATGGTAGCATAGTAGGAAAAGACACTGATGCAGTTTCCATTAGCAAACAGGAGACATATTTTCTTCCTAAGTGTTATTCAGAACTGTTGCCTACACTAAGAAGTGGTGTGAAGACAGATTCTTTAAATGGCCAAGTGCTCCTATGTGAAGTGTTCATTCCAGTAGTAAAACCTGCTCCCAGGGGAGTGTTCAAGGTGCTAGCTGCCTCTGTTTTGCTTCTGAACATACATAAAGCTTTGCTTGTGAGAGTGCAGCAGCTTACATCTCAACTGTGCCCATTACTTCAGGTGGCACCAATGGGCTGAACACGGGCAGAAAAAGAAGGATCCTTGGTTTTGAATTGTAGCCAGTGCCATTTAGAATACTCCTGAGACCCAATTCAAGTGTGCCCTGATGTTTTTGCATCTGTTGCTCTGGCATGGATTGACTGTAGGGTCCCTCCATTCAGAATGAAGTAAATGATGCTGTGCTTTTTGTGTGTGCCTCTCTCTTCCCTCTAACGAAGCCAAGTGTGGCTGCACTTGTCAATAGCACTGCAATACAGGTACAGTTTGCAAGAGCAAAAGACTTTCTTCCACTGTAACTTTTCCAGCTTCCTAAATGAAATACAAAGTCTTCTTCTGTTGGTATAAAAATGTCAGTTAGGATTGTGATTCTTTGAAGTATTATATCAGAAAGGATTTATAGCACAGACCAGGTCTTTTAAATCAGGTGTTTAGCTTGAATATGTTAGATAGGCACTGCTGAAAAATAGAGGAGATTGAAGGGAACAGTTGCTTTCTGCTTTGATGTTATAGTTAGGGTGGAATTAACAACTGTATTTTCAGGAAAGGAGTCTGTTCTACAGGCTTGTTTGACTGAAGTCGTGTGTCAGGTTGAGGAATGTAGTGTAGGGCAGGAAGAAGGAAAGCACATCTGAAATCTGAGAAGCGTGCCTCCTATTTAGTAAAAATAACTGGAAAATAGTCCTGTGATTTTTCTATCCTCAAACCAAATTGCTCTGTGATTTACTATAAAAATAGCTACCTGACATTTCTTAAAGGTTTTAGAAATTGGTGTGGTAGTATTTTACTTGCACTTAAATATGACTTTTTTCCACAGATGCCCAACTTCTGATACCCTCAGTAATGTGAAATGATAGGTTACTCTGGTTCCAGGAGTGCTCCTTCTGGCACTAGGGGATGCTGGTGATATCTGTGTCCAAAAAAAAGGTCTAACACAAGGCTCTGTGATTTACAAACTTTAATCTACTACAGCTCATAGTGGTCACAGTCCCAGGAGCAGCTGGAAAAGAACAGAGCTATGCTGACATCTGGAACCTTAATGTGTGTTTATAAACCTGCTTAGTATTTTTGGTAGTACTTGAAAAGTCTTAATGTGTTGATCAATAAGCTAGGATGCATCCTAGAAATGCATCATTTTATCTGAGGCAACTGTTTCCTCTGCTAACTTTGCAGGTAGATCTTGGATAGCATATAAAGCTCTTTGCTTCTGGAAAGCGTCATGTTTGAAAAAATAAATAAGAAGAAACATCTTTGCAAAAATAGATTTTTATTCTTACAATAATTTAAAGATTTTCTTTTTTACTATTTCTCAACAAACAATATTGTAATAGGAATTATCAGGAACAAATCTATGGGAACAAGGATTATCATGGCTGTATTTCCTAGTGGTAAGTCCACTTCATCTATCTTCATTTTTAAAAGCTATCTTAAAATGACAGCAAAAGTATACTTTAGTGTTTGAAGGAGATAATTACTCAGTGAAGCTTCCAAAGATGAAAAGTCAGAAGGAATAATTCAATCTGTGTTTGCATTGAAAAGCTGAACCCCTGCTCGAAAATCGCAAGCACCATCCTGCCAAAGGGAAGATGGTGAAGCAGAGGTGCCCAAGGTTCAGAGCCCAGGAATCTGCTGTGTGCTGGCTTGGACATTTTCTGGGTTCCAGGTTATCAATGGCAACACGTACAAATATTCCCTGAATGGAGAAGCACTTCAGTGTGAGTGGACCCAATCCCAATCTTGGAAGTACTTGTACATATTTATTGTCTAAACAGCTCAAGTAGAACACATATTTGAACAAATGCAAGGTCAATCCAGTAAACTGTAGCCTGTCCCTGCTTCAATCAAAAGAAATTAGTTTTGTCACTAATGACAATAAGAAACCTCTTGAATACTGTAACCTTCCCGACATTAAAAGAAAAACCAGTGGCAAAGCCATTGCATATTCTTACGAATTTTTGGAGCCCTGACACAGCTCAGTTTCACAGCTCAATGACTGAGCAAGTCTATGTATGAATTGTAATAAATGTCCTTAATTTGGAAGTCTTTAGATGCAAAGAGCATCTCTTAATTTTCTGCAATTGCTGTTTGCATTCATCTGTTTTAAAAATAAAAGTTTGTGATATATTCATAATATCAAATGACAATGGCTCACAGTTTGAATTTCTGAAATGGAGTAAGCCAATCCACCTGGGTACCTAATTATGTACTTTTACTGGGTCCCAAGTTACGAGGCTATAATAAAGTCATATAATTATCCCACAGTGTAAAAATTACTGTGGGTCCTAATTCTACACTGGGATTTCATTTGGCCTACAAGGAGTTCCCAGGTCCCCCAGAATTCAATGAAATTTAGGTGGTCAACTCCAGTATATTCATCCTTCATTCCTTCTTACTTCAGGATCAGGATACGTATATTATATCCTAAATATATCAGGATACCTATATAAGTGAATATTTTGGAGAGCAGCATCTGAGTACACTTTGAGACACCTTCACAGAGTCTGATCTTTCATGGGGAATGTACCCAACTCAAAATCAGAGCTCTCCCTGTGACTCAAGCTGAATTCTCAGCACTAAGACTTCAGAAATCTTTTTCGTCCTGACTCTTTCCCTTGATTAATTTCGCTGTCTGAAATACAAAACATCATCATTGTGCTTACATGACTACATTAAGCCTATTAAGTACAATTCAGTCGATTTCTAAAACCATTTCAACTATTGTAAAGAATAGATCATCTCCAAATAAAATATTCTAAATTTTAAGACAGAGATGAAAGCCTTCTTGTGTGTATCTTCCCCATAATCTCAAAATATAAAAGCCAAAGTAATAAAAGGACAGGGGTGTGTCTTTCAGTCCATTCTTCCGAGCTGATACTCCTGCTGCACTTTATTTCCTTCATTTAACTAAAGCTGAAGCTTTCCATAAAAGCAGCTAAATCCATTCTTAAAATGATTGAGAACTCTTTTTGCTTGCTAAAGGGACAGCAAGATTTAAGAGCCTAAGGTGATATACAATAAGGCAAAATAATGCTCACTTGATAGCAGTAGTTCACAGAGATTCCCACACCAGATTCTGGATATCTATCTCTGAGAACTCTAAAAGTTTCTCTATCATATGATTTAATTCAGCACAAATTTCAGGTTTTATCTCTGTGATTCCCTGCATTCAGTCTCTGAGCAAAACTGACAACTTTTTCTACCCTTTTTATGAAAATAATCTGAAAATTGAGGCCATTAAAGAAAATGAAACCAGGTCCATTCGCACAGCAGAAACTATTGTGTGTAGCAACTGCCCTTACTTTTCTCATCCTTTCTTTACTGACAGGTTATTTTCTATTACATCTCACTAAGCATTTTGAATCATTTAATCTTCAAACCCTGGTCTTCAAATTATGGAAAGCAGAAACTCAAACAAAAACTTTAGAACAATTTCTGTATATCCTTCGATCAGCAACTCTACCTGCCCCCTGCCCTTGATTTTAACAGTGTTGTCATTTTAGTCATCAGTACAAGCAATTATGCAATACAGAAAATACCTGACAGGAGTTTACTTTCAATTACACTCTTTGCAGCAGGCATAATCACTTTTTTGTTTCTTTCTTGCAGTGCTTTGCTCCAGGTCTTCACTGACCAATAGAGGATCTCGGCATTGCTGTGGTGAAATGCCTTGTGAGGAGCACTTAGATACCAATGAGAATCACAAGGAGGTGTTTCCTGTTTGCTGTCACCATTATCTAAAGTGCAGGGCACCAGCCTGACCTATCCACTGGATATTATGATCCCTGCATCTGACTTAAAGAATCAGAGAGGTACTAAATATTCGTTGAAAGGCACCACTTGACTTTTCTTCTTCTTTTCCTTTTTTTTTTTTTAAACCAGTAAATTTCCCAAGACTAATAACACAGGTTTCATTTCACTACACAGATCTTGCACTAAAGCAGTTAGTGTGGAGACATCTGTGGATTTCAAACCTGGGGCACTTCCATATTGCTACAAACTGTTTCTGCCATATGAAGGTGTTGTGTAATTAATTTGAAAATTATAACTTCTTTTTGTCATAGTACCTGTTTCTAGTACCTCTTTTCCTTCCTGCTTTTCCATATTTAACTAAACATACCTTCTTCCCTGGGTAGAAGGTGGTACTAGTCACTGGTACCACCACACCTGGTATGTTTTAAGTTGAAATGTTTCCTTAAAAATGAAGCCCTTTTTATTTTCCCAATACAATAATCTCCACTGAGAAAAAAGGTTCTTCAGAAAAGCAGCTGAGGATAAAAATAGACAGTCAAAGAAGCTCAAGTTTTAAGATGTGTCTGTGTCCACTGAGATAACAGTTCAGGAACAACTCAGCCTATAGTATCCCTGATTAATGAAATTTGTCCTTTTTCAAGGCTAATTCTCTTAATCTTGAATATTATTTGCTAAATATCATGGAAGAAAAATTTCATCTGTGATTTGTACTGGTAGGTTGAGTCTTGATGTGCGACACTTTGACAAAAGAGAAAATTATGGGGTAATAGATAGCAAGCTCTTCAGCATGTTAATCAGAATCAGTCTTCCTGTTAAATGTTTCCTCCCTCAGGTCTTGACAAGGTGATGGCTTTTGGAGAATGGAGGTTCTCAGTATCATCTGTGTGCTGGATACCATGGCCTCTGTCAATCACTTGTGAGCTTGCTTTGCTTGCAGCAAACCTAACAGATGATTATTCTGTCTGCTTCAGAGAGTCTGGTTCAACAGGCCCTTCCCCTCCTAAGCATATGTCATCTTCCCTAGATAATTAGATGGTACATATCCCTTCTGACCTTTTGCTTCAGCTAGCCACCATTCCTTATTGCCACTCAGGTCGGAAAAGCGAAGTATCCTCACCCTCTGGTACTCCTGAAGGCTGAGCTCTTGATCACTTCTAGCTTGAAATGCATAAACAGCATAGAAGATCTGAGAAAGGAAAGCCACATAAACAAAGATCAGAAATGAAAAGTGTAGCCACATGTTATTGTGTAGCTGTGTATCAGCAGGATACATGTAATAACAGGTACAAACTGGAGTTCAAATACACGGCCTGCAATTTATAGACAGGGCCAAAATTAAAAGTAAAATAGAAGCACCTGGAGAGTTCCATATGATGTACAAACCAAGCTCCAAGACCTCATCAACTTACACCACTGGTAAGGTTTTCAGCTCACATCAAGTGGCCATGGATTGGATGAAAAATTTTTCAGGAAGTTTCTTAGTGCAGAATCACCTTTCCTAAAACTCCTGTACTCAAAGGTGGCACATGGGTCACTCCTGTGCCTTGATGATCACCATTCTTGTCACAGCTTTCTTATCAACAGTAAGTTGAAAAATCCCCCAGACTGAGCTATTTTACAAGTTCCTGCTCCATATGAGTACCTTGTGACATACATGGGGTGGGATAATGCAAGTGTGTTTTCTGTGACACAGAACTGCAATTCACAGTTTAACTGATTCTCTTTTCCTACCCCATGGCTATTTAAGAGCAGAGAGTAATGACTTCTGTGTCACTCTGACAGACTGGTGCCACTTTTCTGGGGTGAAAGTAAACCATTTAAATTACTAACAGTATAATTACAGATTTTAAATAGGAACAACATGAAGACAGGGGCAGTGTGTACCATACTTACATGCTGATCATCCACACCCGGAAGAGCACCAGTCCCCGTGCCATTAATTGCAGGATTTTCACAGAAGTGAAAAGGTGTGTTGCTGTCAGTAGGGGGCCGTGAAGAGACAAAGAGGCTGATGTCATCAAAATCATCATCACCAAAGCCATTTTCTCCTACATTCTTCTGAGCTTTGGCTGGATTGTAAGGCCTCAGGAAGGAGGAATACACGTACCCTGTGAGGACTAGAAACCAGAATAAAAAGAGAGAAAATAAATAAACAGCAAAACACTGCTAAAATAATTTCAAAACCAACTGTTTTATGCAGCTGTCAGTATGACAGAGGCAAACAGATGGGGCCAGAATGAAAAGAAATCAATATCCCAAAGGGAAGCTGTTATTGGAATATTTGTGCAGAGAACTTACTTCCTGTGTCAACAAGCCATCTGCTTGTGCTTCCAAAGGGGTCCTTTTGCTCCACAACAGCCACCAGCTCTCCCTCACGCAGGTCAATATCGAATTCCTGAGCGGCGTTGCACTTGCGCTTAGCCTGGAACAGTGACTCGGTGCTGTACGTGGACAACAGCTTGGACCTGTGGCCCTCTGTTTGGCGTGGGGACTCCAGCTGAAAATAAACAAACAAACAATAGCCATCCTCAGTAATGCTGGGGCCTTTTCCAGATAAAAATCTCTGTATGCTGCATGTGGCAACTGATGCAGCATTTTTACACAAAGAGCAAGGAGTTACTGACACGGGGACCAAATCTCCTCTGCATACACAGGAAGAACCTGTCCCACTGCTGTATTAATAGGTGAGCAATAAAGGGCAGATTTTAAAGAAATGTAGGAATTTCACTAATTAAAGACCTCTTAGTCTGTCCTCTGCTCTCAAAGTAGTGGTGTTCTGTGTGTGAACTGTCTCCTGCTTAATTGCTTTTCCGTAGCCATGACCTTTGTATTCCTATGTAATATCACAAAAAAGCATAATCCAAAAATGGGCTGAGGTGTGCTAAGACCATGTAACAACTTGCTTGATAAGGCATAAGGCAAAAATATCAATGGTACCCAAAGTGGCTGCTTTTTGTGGGAAATTACCTCTAAATGAGGGCAATATGTCATTTTCTGCTGGAAGCATATTCATTTCAGGCTTTGGTTAGAGGGCAAGGGAGGGGGGTGCTGCACGTCAATGTGCACAGAAGCAAGAACACCTGTGACTTCCTAAAAGGAATTCTACAACTACCTTAGCTTCTCCTGTAAGCCTTCATCCAAGTCCTTATTTTACTGTAAACTAAACTTCTAAAACCTCCAGAAACATCTGATAAGATTGGGAACACAGTGGATTTTCTGCATCTTTTCCTGTGGGTAGTACACATAACCACAGCTGAGCACAAGGAAAAAAGTTTTCTGAATTAGAAGACTAAGATGCACTATAAGAGTATTTAACAAAAGTTACCAAAGTTTGCCTATACCTTAGCCTTACCATGTGCTTAAAGGCCTAAGGGCAGTCAAAGCTAATTTCAAGTGGACTTAAGATATTGACATGAAAAGAAGTGAAAAATCTTCAGAAGTTACTGGTCAATGAAAATTTCACTCCAACAACCTGATTCAGAGTCACAATGAGGAGACAAAGCCCAAACCTTTAGGTAGCATAAAAATTTCAAGTGATCAAAAGAGGATGCTTCATACACAATTTGGATGTATGGTACTCACCGGAGAAGGAACAGGTTTCTTTTTCTCCAAGCTCAATTTTCCCTCAATAAAGATTGCACTGCTGTTTTCTTTTACAAAATTCAGCTTGTGAACCTCCTCTATCAATTGATTCTGCACTTCACAGATGCTTGAGGAGGACAGCTGCAAACACAAATGTGGGTTAGATCTCATGTACAAAATGGCAGGGAGATTGGAGAGAGCAAATTTAATTTGCTGAATGCTAGGAGTCAGGAAATCTGACAAGTTATGCCTATATTTTCTGCAGAGCCCATAAGCAGTGCACTCTCTACATATGAGATGTAAAGAGAAGAAAGGTCTTTGCTTAAAGCAAGTTTCTAATAGATGCTATTACATTTAAAGGACATAGCAATTGAAGTTAAATCATTAAAAATATTCTAAATGGTGATGAAAATGAAGAGCCTTGCATTTATGCTACTGAGCCCCCTGCTTTCAGATGCAAATCAGGGCATCTCAGCAGCTATCAGAGTGGCCAATGTGCTGCAAGGCTTGGAGTAGTTCACCCCACAGCTGTGTGTTTGTGCAACTGAGAGCTGCCAACAGGTTAAGAATTGTTGGGTAACCGAGTCTCTGTCTGTGGCACTGGATAAGTGCTCTTCATCTCTGCCTAATACCAAATGCATTTGCTGATGTAAACAGGAAAAAAAGAAAAAGAAGGTAATTTTGTAGCCAGACCCTCACAGAAAACAATGCCCAATACAACAGCTTTCAAGACATGAAAACATCAAATTACAGGGATGAAATTTCTTCATATGGAAAAAGCCTTAATTTTCCCAATTAACACTCTGTTTTGAAACTGACCTTGTTCGCTTAATTTTTCAGCTGCCCCTTACTATAATGTGCTCTGTTGCAGCCTTGATGGAAAGGAATACTTCAGAATTGCCTTATTAGAGTGTGTTTACCAAGTAGCCTCACTTGTGTTCAGGTGAGTGGATTTGTATGTGTGGAAGGCATTGGTGCAGCCATGTTTCTCAGGGGGTTCGAGTCCTCCAGGCAAGGCTATTCCACACTGCCGAGAGATGTCTGCAGGAGTTTGTGCATCATATTTGGGTTTTAAAGCAACTTGATTTTCATAAAAATTATTTCATCAGATCTCCTAACTCGTTTCTCTTTTGCAGTCATCGGTGAACCTTCAGGTCTAGCAGCAAAGGAGGTGCTCACGTACTTTCTTAAAATCTCCTGTGTTTTCTGGGCTAGTCAGGGTACACGCTAAGAAATGCTAGCAGCTGCCTTCTTTATGCCTTCCTGTAATGCTCTTGCCATTACTATCACTGCAAAAGCAGGAACAGTTCCATTAGGATGGAACTTTTCTTGATGAAAAGCCCAGGCCTGACAAAAGTTTAGAATTTAAGTTTCTCAAAACTCACTCTGGAGTGGGTTTTACTTACTGTGGCTTTCAGTACGTAAAGAGGGCCTACAGGAAAGCTGGAGAGGGACATTTTACAAGGGCATGTAGAGACAGGACAAGGGAGCAGGTTTACATTGGTTTACTGTGACCCTGGTGAGGCACTGAAGTGGCTTCTGCAAGGAAGCTGTGCGTTCCTTATCCCTGGAAGCCTTAGGGGCAGGTTGGATGGGGCTTTAAGCAACCTGGTCTAGTGGAAGGTGTCCCTGTTAATGGCAGGGGAATTGGAACTAGATGGTCTTTAAGGTCCCCTCCAACAAAACCATTTTGATATTTAATACCATTTTGGTATTTACTGAGCTTACAAAGAAAAAGAAATCTAAATCTGACTGTGCTCAGCAGAACAAACAAAATCAGTAAATCAGTATAGCTTTGTAGATATGTGTCCTACATAATTTTAGCCAAAGCATACAGAAAGAAAAAAAGACATGTTAAGGCAGAGCTACACCTGTTTCTAATGTACTTACTGGAACAGGCACCAGGACAGCAGAGTTTGATTGAAGTGCTGCAAACATAATATTCCTGAGGAGGGTGATGAAGCAATGTAGACAGTTCAACACGATCTCTTTGGCTGCTCTGTTGAATACCTGAAGTTCTTCCACTAGCTGTGCATTTAGAGCCTCATAGTCTTTCTTTGCCAGGTCCAGCTCTTCTCCAGCTGTCCTCTGACAGTAGCTGTTGTAGTCCAACAACTTGTCATAGCGCTTCTGGATGAGCTTCTGAGGGCCTGGAAACAGGGCTTGCAGTGCTGAGAGGGGAGTCAAGACAAGCTTGTCCAGCTGAGCCTTCTGGAAAGTACAAACCAGACCTACTCATTACCTTATTCACACAGTCCTTCAGATGCCACAAGGGGTTGAGCCTGATGGCAGCCCATCAAGCAGTGTGTTAATCACTTCACCAAGCATTGCTGCAGAGGCAGTTTCAAGCAGCACCCAGCATGGCTTACAATCTCCTTCATAACAGGAGAGGTATTAATTTTTCAGCTTACAGTGTCTGCTAGTGGCAGTGGGTCCTTTGGACCGTGCAGCCTCAGGTACTGCCCCTAGGGAGCTGCCACTAGGGCAAAACAGCAGGGATTGGTCAAGTGGTCAAATAAAATTGGGATTTCCTTCGCTGGAAGGCCCACACCAGTACAATCTAAAGCCAATGAGGTCTTGTTAAGTGGCAGTCTTGAATTATCTCTAAGCTGCTTTTCTTTTNTTGGTCTAAAACTCCTTTTTTTTTTTTTTTTTTTTTTTAATTCCTCTCCTGGAAACAGCTGTAACTCAATTCCTGTTTAAGCAAACATAAACAATCACTTGATTTGATTAAATTAGGTTATGCTTGTTGGTTTTATCTCTAGTAATCAACAAAATTAGACACCTGGTAAAAAAACAGTCTTCCTCAGACTTTTCCATTAGTCTCTAATTGTCTCAAGGGATTAATATTGCATGAAATAAAATTTATTTTTGTAAGTCATTTGTTCAAATACAGCGCAGGCTTGTAGTGAATGAAATTCATCATCATATTAAAGCTCTTGGACATTCTCTGTGAATTAAGTTGTTGGGTCGCGTGTGAGAATAAAAAAGCAGCTGCCTCTGCATTCTTGAAAATATACCAGAGTTGAGGACAGATCCATTTTAGCCCCAGAGTTGCTCTCCAAGGCCAAGATGATGTACACTGGCTAAATAGCTCCTATTTTATTTCCACCTGAAAAACTGGGCTGTGTTTAGCGAACCGATTTTTGATGCATTAAGAAAACAATTCTTCCAAACTGCTGGACCTGATTTCTGAAAAAGAGGCTACTGGGAATTTCTGCCCTGAAAATTTTCCAAAAAATCTAATGAAAGGAAAGTATACATTATTGACAAATGCGCAAAGGGGGAAAAAAACCGAACAATTAACCTGAGCCCATTGCTGAGATTTCCCTTGATAATAACCTTTCAGGAAAATGTGTGAAGAACACTACAGTTTGTTCAGTGAGAACATCTACTCATTGTGAAATCTCATGCCAAGGGTGTTTTTAAAAAACCCATATGCACAGGATAGAGAATCCTTGTAATCTTTTACATCCAAGTCACAGAAAAAAAAAGAGATTTTAAGTATAAATTAGCAATTGTTACTAAAAATGTCCACTGTTAAAATAAATAAAATTAAGTTGTTTGTTGTTTGGTTTGTTTTTTTCAATTACATAGATCTTCAGAATAGCTAGGTCATGAAACAAAAGCTGTTAATTTTTTTCTAAAGTCTTCTTGTTTTCTCTTTCATCTACTGTGGAATTACTTCTACTTTTTTATGTATCTGAATATGAGAGGAGCTTAAAAATTGGCCACACTCACCACTGCAGTGATAGAGAGGTGTTATTTTGTACTTTATGCAATCATTCGTTGTAAAGACATTGAAAATATCGTTCTGATTACTGAGGTTAATTTTTGAAATACTTTTCACATGTGGGAATTTCAAAGGAAAGGAAATGTATCATCTTACTTCCCTGTCATTATCCTGGAGGTGGTAGTCTGTCAAAGAGCCTTCTGTTTCTCGGCAGACTCTGCTTTCAGGTGTTTTGGAAAGGATTGAATGTCTGTATTTGAGTCAGCACTAAACTAGGAAAGTGTAAGAAAACCTCCACCTCTGAATTTTTCCAGCTTGAGTAGCTGCTTGAAGAAGCAGCCTGTCCCATTTTGCAGAGACATTTAAGTATCTTATTAGAGCCAGGCATTAGAGTTCATTTTAATTCTGAAAGCAGAAGACTAGTTGAAAAACTTTTACTATTTTTAAAATTGCTTTATTAATTACTATGGGCTATATTTGGATTTTTCATGGTTTCCCTAGATGAAAGATTTGACAGCACTATGTTAATATCTGGACTTGATGATCTGAGAGGTCTTTTTCAAGTTAATAAATCTGAGATTTTTACAGATCTGTGGTTCCAGGAGTTAACATAAGCACACTATCAATCATAAAAGTCACTCAAACTGAAAGTGTTGGTAACAGAAGTAGCAAGGCAACAATCTGCTGCTCTTTTCTGAAGTTCAGGTGAAACAAATACAGGATTGTTCAGGTGATACAAATTTAACACAAATATTTTAGTATAAACCCAGGAATTTAGCTTGACATGTTTTCTTTAGTTCTTCTAAGGAAAACACAATGCATTTATATTGTATTTTATCTTCGTTCTTACAGAAATTCAGCCAAAATGCCCACTTATCTTTCCAAAGAGATTCCTAAACTGTTGTTTTGGGGTTTTTTTTCTCTTTTCTGTCCTAGTCTTCCTCACATACAGCTGTTTTCTCAGACATCCAGAGAGCTGTGTAACACTGGATATTGCATTAACTTACAAAGTCTTCACACAGATTTGCAGCCTTGGTCTGATTTTCCGAACAGTCATTGACTTTGTCATCTTTATCTTGCAGGATTTCCTGAAGCCAAATTATATTCTGGGCAGCCAGATGCATAGAATCCTAAATGAGAAGATGATAGGAAGATGAAACTATTACAATTTGTTTAAGCATGCTGCATTCACTCATGCAGATACTGCAATAGTACTGATGGAACCAGAAATGTTTTCCATCTCTGACACCTGTGCAGTTGCTGTGCAGTTTCCTATCATTGTCAGGTTATTTACTGTGATAATATTTCCCTGTGCTTTTTCTGTTTACAATGTAAACTACTGAAGAATCAAGTTGTTGATGTTCAACTGAAAGAACTGTGCCTTAATCTAATGAATATCCCATTGGAAGCTACCTCTCAGCAAGAAGCCAGCTTACCACACATCCTCAAAAGTCTCTTTTGGGGGACTAAGTAGGACTACAGTGGTTTATTTCAGTTACTCAGAATTTAAATCTGAATGAAGTGTGGATCCATTGGGATAAGGAGCTGTCAGCACCATTCCAGGCAGCAGCCCTCGTTGGCTGAGTTCCCTGGCCTTTCCCTGTTTGCAGAACCAAACAAGGTGCCTTTGTGATAAGCCCTGGCCAGCTGGTTATTGATCTTGCCTATCTCTCAAACAACCTCCCCGCCAGGTTAGGGCACGCTTACACTTGGACAGGCCTCATGCCACCTGCAAAGCTGGCAAGTAGTCCATGGGAGAGGCAGGTTGCTAAATCACAAGCCAACCTTCATCTCTGGAGAGGAGCACTGAAGCAAAGACGTTTTAGAGAACTCGAGCACTCTGTACAACTAATGCTAGCCCTCAACACAACCTAAACATGGGAACAGGGAAGGAGTCCTTCCATCCAAAGTATTATTAATTCAGGTGGCTGCAGCTCTGTTCGTCAATTTTTAATGAGAAGCAGTTGGTCCTCCACTGCAGCAGATGGAGGTGACAGCTTCGTCACAGAGTTGAAAGTCCTGAGTGTGCCACCAGACAGCACCTTCTTCTCTGCACCTGTGGGTCTCCACAGAACCTGCTTCTGTCAGGGGAAAAATGCAAAAGTGTGGGCTTCAAAACTTCTTTGCCATGGACTCAGTAATGCAGTGGCAGCACAGCTTATTTATTCAAAGGTCTGATGTAGACAGCCCTGCTTATAAATAATTTGGTGTTGCCCAACCAGTGGCAGAAATGTGTGTCAAACTGGTTATGGACAGGGTCTGTGACTACAGATTGCAAAAAGGCCTCTACCCACCTGGAGATGTTGGGAACAGAGCGAAATGTTCTTCACACACAATTTCACAGTCTTCTCTAGACTTTGAAACAACTTTTCTTCCTGATCAAAAGTTCGATCTTTCACCTAAAATAGACATTTGCACTGTTATTTTGGCAGCCCAAAAGAGCCTGGCTAATGAAAGAAAACATCCACAGCGCTGCTGGAAAAATCCCTGAACTCCTCCCTTTGAAAACAGATCAAGCCCTAATTCTCCCAAGCTCCAGCTGTAATTCAAGAAAAGTCAAAACTGCTTGGTAACACGGCAGAGAATTTGAGTTTTTAATCCTTGTGGGAGCCGGGAGTTGCTTTGCTACAAGCCCACCGGCAAAGAGCTGCATTTCCCAGCCCGAGGGGAAGACGGAGGAAAAGCAGGATGGATGAGAAAAAGCGGGATGGAGGAGGAAAAGCGGGATGGAGGAGGAAAAGCGGGATGGAGGAGGAAAAGCGGGATGAAGGAAAAGTGGGATGGAGGAAGAAAAGCGGGATGGATGTTTCGGGGCGCGCTCCCGCCGGCCGGCTGTAGATGGAGCTGTTATCCCGGAGCCAGCCTTTCCAAGGGAAGCGCCGGCAGCCGGGAATGGCCTCGGGAAACTTCTTAATGCCGGCCGGGAACACCCTGAAAACGCGG
The DNA here is from genome assembly GCA_013397245.1 of Thryothorus ludovicianus. Classification (NCBI taxonomy): domain Eukaryota; kingdom Metazoa; phylum Chordata; class Aves; order Passeriformes; family Certhiidae; genus Thryothorus; species Thryothorus ludovicianus. The sequence goes on along the minus strand of VZTB01008917.1, from coordinate 610,482 downwards.
GCATTCCTGCCCATCTCCCCCGGCAGGGCCTTCCGAAATCTCAGAATGCGTCTCAGTGGTTTTGCCGTGAGGGTCTCAGCGTGTTTCGAGACGTAAGCCGGGAACTTTCTCAGTCTAATTATGCAGGAGAGACAGCTCAATCTCCAACAGATGCGTTCTGATGCTAAAATGATCCTCAAATGTTTTAAGCTTAATTAGAAACAAAACCAAAAAAGCATAAACCAGAAGTTTCTTAAGGAAAAACAAAAAAAAAACAAAAAAAAAAAGGGAAAAGAAAAATCACATATCCTCCTAATCAAATTTAATTCCCTTTTTTCTCTGATTTTATAGCCTTGCTGGTGTCTGCCACATTCTGAATACAAAAATTTCCACTGTATAATAAGTGAACAAGAAAAAATGTATGTGGCTTGTTTGGAACAGAGAAAGAGGGAAAAGACCGATAAAAAACAAACCAGGAAGAAATGGTATGTATCTTGTAAAGTCACATCTAGAAAGGCAAGTGACCTTGTATAATCAGCCATCTCATGCAGTGAGGTACACTGGATATCACTTTCAGGGTCATTTGTAATTGATTTTCTTTGAGATTTCGATTTAAGCTTTCCTGAAAATGTTTATCCTGCTAGGTTTTGAATTACAGCTTTAAAATTATGAAGGAGCATTTTACTTTTGGCCACCTAACACACGTTAGACTCATCAGAGTTCTTTGTCTCTGTAGTTTTGATGGTTCCAGGTCTTTTCACATATAGAGGCAAACCCTGTGGCCTTTCCTAATTAGAGGCATTGCTCACCTTGCTTGGTAGATTCCAAACCTTAATGCTACAACATGAGCAAGATGGACTGAACATGTCCTCAGCCCCAACAATAATTATTGCCAGGGTATCTGCAAAATGCTGACATTTCAGGCTGAGTTTCACAAAACTACTGCTCACTTCCTCTCTGCTAAAGGCCAGAAGTTTGAGAAACTCTTGTTTAAAAAAGGAAAAGGTGGAGAGCACCTTACATTATTTTCTATTTCAATCACAAAGATCTTTCCTGTCTTCTGTGACAGTCAGAAAATGACTTTATAAATTAGGCAGGAAAAAAAGCAGCACCACAAACTCCACCTCCAACATGTTTTGAAAAACACCCAGTGCAAAAGCAGAACTGAAGCTGTCAATGCAAATCTGCAGTTGGATGAGTAAGTACCTGAGGTTCTCCCCTAGTCAGTATTTTCAGATGGCTGGTGACCCTCTTGGATTTCTTGCTAATGGAGTGAATATTCAGTCGGGAAAACTTTTCTTTGAGGGTTTCATCATCATCATTCTTCCTATACTTCATCACTGCAGAGAGAGAATTTCATTACATTAATAGTCTGTATTCACAGGACTTTTCACAGGGACAGGCACACAAATATGAAACTATTTGAGAGCACACACTTTGATGTCATTTGCTGTAATCATGTGTGAAAATGCTCAAGAGGATGAAAACCCCATTATCAACACTAACCTTGGGAAGAGTGAAGTTAGAGATTCAACCTGGCAAGACTAAAAAAAATATTGCTATTACTGCATCCTAATTATTATTAGTGTTTGCAACTGCATTACAGACACTATAACATGAATTCTTTTCCTGTTTCCACACGGGAGTTACCAGCCAGGTAAGATAGTTGGCTAAAGACAGGGGACATTAAGGAATTGGTACCCTCTTGAAACCCAATGTATTACACAACCTGGGTGGCACCAGCCAAAATTGATGTAGTGAAACATCTGGAGCTGAAACATGTCTTGTAATGGCCAGCCCAAACCCACAAAGAAAGGGCTTACTGTGCTCTTTTCTTACCTAAATCTTTCCTCCTTTTAAGTTCATTGATGTTCACATTAATGTTTTTCATAGCAAAAAGGGCATCTTGTAGCACCTCGTGGTCAGGGTGAGAAGCAGGAGTTGAGTTCAAGAGCTCATGGAGTAACAAGGGGTATTTCATCAGCCGTTGCACTGGTTTGATCAACAGGGATCCCAGGTCCATTAGATTTGGCTTTCCTCTGTAATTTACACCAAAATAATTGTCGCAAAATTAGAAATTCCTTGAATAGCAATTACCACTCAAGTCAAAAAATAAGATATGTCTGTGAGGGAACAGGGGTGTTGTAAATGAAACCCTCCTGTCGCCCCCTCAATGAAAAATACATGCCAGGTCTCTGAATTTTCTGTTTTCAGAATTTAGCTGACTATTGCTTAGACAGTAGCTCTGAAACTGTCCCACTCAGTCTAAAGGTGTATGTGGTACAACTCACACATCACATCACCCAGTAAGGGAGATGTAGGTGGTAGAACAAATAACAGGAAGTTTGAGAAATGTATGTAAGCAGGGCTGTTACATCCTGCTCTGGGCCCTCAAGCTTAAAATTGTAACACCTCCATGCTGTGAGTCACTGGGATGCCTGTTCACAGCACAGCCCTTCTCACAACATCCCTGACTTGGCACAGTGACCCTTCAGCTTTATGGCCTTTCACCTGTGGCTTTTCTCTGCTGGCTGCCAGTCAGTTATTTCTAATGATGCCTCAGCTTCCAAATCCAGCCTGGGGAAATGTTGAGCACACAGGATATTCACACAGGCTTGATCCAACATGCTGGTAGACTCCTTTGCATAGAGGCAAAGCAGGCAGCCGGCCAAGGTGGCAGAAGGATGAGAGAAGGACAGCCCCAGCTCCCAGCCTGGGCACAGGGATGCTCTGTGGCTCCAGGCTTGATCCCCTCTGGCTGGGCAGGGGCAGCAGAGCAACATTCTCGTGCATTCAAGTGGCTCAGGCCATGAAGGCCCTTGGGCCCCAGCCAGCTGAACTCAGGCTCCAGCCCTGCTCCAGACTAAAACCTTTGCTTACACTCTCCAGGCTGGAGTGGGAGACGCTGTGCAGTTTGTGGGCTATCACAACAGCCTCGAAGGAAACAGGAAAGGACTGAACCACATGTGCCTTCATTCCCTTCCATATGGCTGGTAGAGACATGAGGTCTCCCCAGAATGGGTAACTCCAAGTGGCCAAGACCAGGGCCAGCCACTGCTGAGATTCCAGCAGCAGGACAGATGTGTCCATGGCTTCCCCTCATGGCAGCACACCTCTTAGCAAACCAGGCACAGCTCCAGCACCAGCTACCTGGCACCTCCCCATTGAAACAACATGAGCTGCTGGTAACAGTGTGGAAGGCAATAAAGCAGAGCAGGCTTTCCATTTGCATGCCCAAAAAGCCTCTTTTGGAGCAGAAAAGGTTTTCTGACATTAACTATGCAAGAGTTAAGGGTAGACAAAGAAGGATTTCTGCATATGGAAAGATGAAGTAACACAATGTAGAAGGAAAGTACAAAAAATAGGGAACAGCCACATGATTTTGCAGGCTGACATCTATTGTTTTGTGCAACAGAAAGCGTAAAAGATAAAAAAACCCTTCATTCCTACTTTTATATGTGTAAAAAGTACAAGAGCCAATCCTTACTTGCTGACTAATTAACTAACAATTTGAATGCCTTTGAGAAGAGACATCTGCATATTTAAACCATCTCTTTCAAACAGGCATTATCTGTAAAAAAGTTCTGCATGAAAAAAAATTAGCAGTAGATGCCTTTTAAGGCTTCTTCATGTCCTGAAACCTTCTCATCATTTCAATCCCCCTCATTTCCCCTGTATCTTACATTAAATAGAGAGCTGTTTTTCCTTCTTTCAGCTTCTGGCAGCAATAATGAAAAAAAACAAAACTTAAATTGTTATTGTTTTCTCTGAAAAGCCCCATGAATGCAAATCTATAAAAGCTGCCTCATGAATGGAAAAATCTTCAAGTGTCTTCTCTTTATATAGTTGCACTTTGGACAGCTGCCCAAGTGATAAACAGCCCTCTGTTCGGTATCTGCATGACACAGTCTTGCAATATGGTGTGAGAGATAGCAGGTTTGTTATAAGATAATGACTCCCTGGGGCACTAAATGCCACAAAGTTTGACTCATCTAATTCTCCCCAGCAAGATTAGCTGAGATAGCCACTCTCCCTGGACGAGTCCCATTTGCAATGCACCCTGTTAGGACCCACTGGCCACTGGGCAGGACATGGCCTTGCCACACGACTCAAGCAGGGGAGCAACGCCTTGTGACAGCTATTGTGCAGAAAATTAGGTTGATAATTCATTTGTGATGGTACTTCAGTCTTTCTCCCAGATTATTTAGAATTTAACAAGTATTCTAAGTCATATGTGACTGTGCTAATCTCACAGCGAATTATTGCCGTAGCACTGCAGTAAATGCAGCTGGCAAACTGCAGTGAGCTTCACGGCACAGCCTCCCTCCTGCCTCCAACAAAATAGACACATTCCCACCTGTTTAAAGAGCCCGTGGTGGTGAGCTACACAAGGGCAGGTGAGGCAGGGTTTAGTTTCATTTGCTCTCAGTACAAGGCAGCTCGGTCCAATGGCAAACACCACAGTCAGTATGGCACAGCCGGGCTGAAGCTGGTGTGAACGTGCAGCTGCCAGTTCTGAAATGGTGTGCAGGAATCAGGCTGCAGCAGGATCCAGAATCTTGGGCTCCATGGTCTACTTGTGCATGGCTTTATTTTAGTACAAGACATGTAGGGCAAATAATTCACTGTGCCATAAGTCTCTCAAGCAGACCCAGGGAATTCACTGAGGCTGCACAGTTGTTAAGCCAAGCAGAATTTAACCTATTGAGCTGCTAGCAAAGGGCAGCACTGTCTGGTATTTATGTAATTGTTTTCTTGATCATGCTTGAATGAAAAGCAGTCTGGGAGCCGCAACATCACAGAGCATTTGGGAGGAGTTACGCTGTATTTTCCAGTTCAACAGTAATCAGGTTTTTGGGTGCAGTCCTGCCCAAGGGCTGTTGCAACTCTGCAACCTCTGATTTGCAGGTGATGGGATTTCTTGAGTGCCCTGCCAAGTGAGGTAGCCAAGCTCAGGGAGGGTCCCACAGCTAAACCTGCTCATTGCACTCTGCACAGCTTTGTAAGAGACCTTTCAAACTCTGAAAGCGAGCTGTCTCCTACACTCCACAGGAAACAGTTTGAAGGAAAAAAACAGACACTCATATCTATTAGGGATATGGCAGAGCAGCCAGTCTTGTGTGATTTCTATATGTGCTGCTGTCTCACATGATCATATTGTGGCCCTCTGGATACTTGGTATCTCTTGGAGTCCCCCTTCTTATGGGACAGGAGTACACAGGAATATCCCTTATCAAAACAAAATGCTGAAAAACTATTTCCCATCACAGACAAAAGCTGGAAACCACCAAAAGTAGAGTTTCAACATGCAAGTCTTTCAAAGTGTATTTTATGCAGATCATAGTTACAACATGCAATTGACTGACTGATTAATTAAATTCTCTGAGTTTACAGGTCTGTTCCTCTCCTGCCAGTATAGACCACACTTGCTTGGCCTTTCTCCTAACATTTTGTCTGGGGTTGTAATCTTTCTCTTCAGTTCAGACAACCCCTCCTCTGGCCTCTCACTACAGGCAGTGCTGAATTTCAATGAACCCAACATGCTGGATGTCCAGAAACTGCAGCTGAGATAAATTCTCCTTCACAGATTTTCAAAGATGTCACATTTGGCACAGAAGTCCCTTAACCACAACTCATCAGTGACTGGGGGAGTTTTCTGGCTAAGTTACAATGAGCTTGTTCTTTTATGATGTTCTTCCAGACACTGTCTGGAAGGGGAAGATCCTAAGGTGGGCTTCTCATATAGGTCTACTGAAGGGGTTGTCACCTTAGAAATAGCTTTATCTGCAGGCAGGCCTGAATTGTAGCAGGAAATTGGATTTCAAAGACTACACTATGCTGTGGACAAACACTCTTGCAAACCTCAGAGCATTCTGCATATGTCCTGGAAAATTCTCCACGTTATACTGACACAAAAGTCTTGTGTTCTTAAAGCTTCCATCTCTACAGCTTTAAACATACTAAAGATAAATTAAAGATTGTTTTGATAAATTGAAAGATTATTTTACATGTAAAAACAAGAATAGTACTTACTCTTCTTCATATCTCTTTCTGCAAAAGAGAAGAAAACAAAACATGCATTAGATTCCTCCTAAAAGGATGTATACAGATCAGGAGATTCTCAGATACACTTCAGTGACACAGAGTAGCCATGACTGGCCAGTTAACTTAGGTTTAGGGCTGCCATGTATCAGCAGAACTGCACAAAAGAGCAAGAGGGTACTGGTGAATCTGACCCTATAACTTTTTGAATGGACAGCACCAAATGAGAAAGGATTGTCACAAATCTGGCTTTGAATGTGAGACCCAGCCTTGCCCTTACACTGTTAGAGAAGGAAGTTTGGATCACTCTGCCAAAAGTTCTGAGTAATCTAGCCATTAATACAAAAACTGAAATAAAACATCGTTTTTAGACTTTACATACATTTCTGTCTACTCTCTTTAAATATAGATGTTTTTAAAAGAAAAGAATACATTTCAACCTTTTAGGGTGTAGAGTCAATGAAGCTGTTAAGTTTTTTGTAGATTACAAATCAACTGAAACCTCTCCAGAGTAAATGTTTTCCTTATGATAGGAATTCACTCAAATGCAATAGAACTGAACATCTCCATCTCTGCATCAGGCTTTCCTGACATCACATCCTCAGCCACACTTTTTTGACTGCCTGCACTCTTATCTCCTGGCCCACCAGTGCCTAGTTGAGCATCTGGAAGCTGCAGCTTTCATTGCTTCTGCACTGTCAGCACTTTGTGTGCTTAGGACAGCCCTCTGCCTCTGTAATAGTTGACCAAGCTACTTCAGGCTGAAAGCTGAGCAGGTAGTTGCCAGCATCCTTTCATTTTTACCAGCTGCATTTCTTTGGCTAGGCTAGCAAACATCCCCAGTTTGCATAATCGCTGCTGAACAGGGGACTCTACAGAAATTGGATTCGCACGTCTCCAATGCAGACACCTACATTTTGGGATGGATTTTTTCCTCTTCAGTCAAAAGGAATAGGAATCTCAACACAGCCAATTAAATCTGATTTGTCTGTACAGATGTGCAGAGTGCCACTCTCAAATTGCTCCTGATACAGAACTGTTTTTCACATGTCAGATATTACTCAGCAGAGGAACAGGAGCCCCTACTAATGTCAGCTCATTTAAGATTTTTTAAAGTGGAAGAATATTCTTTCTAAGGGAAAAGAAAAATATTTAACAAGCAAATATTTATCAAAGACAGTCAGCACCAGCCCCCACATTTGTTATGTCTGACAATAGAAAACAGCCTATAACTTATTTGGTAACAATCCTGCATAGTTTTCTTCCTAAGGCAAATATTCTCCAATGGGTAGTAACAGTTTTAGATGACCACAGTTCTGAATGTCAGCATGCACTTTCAGGTCTTAATTGCTTGACTGCAATCTTTAGGCACTGGGAAAAATCACAACATCATATACACACACCAGTGCATTTATTGTAAATTCCTGTTTAAAGGCTAATCAGGAAAGAATAAGAGAAAAAAAGGCTTCATTGTAAGAAAGTCCTTGTCACTTCCTGCTAGCAGAGGCTACAGTGGCTCAGCACAAAATATCCTTTCTCTTCACAAAGCCCAGCTGTGATTTTAGAACAGGAGTACCTCATGCTGGCTCTGGAATTCAAGTGGCAACATCCACCCTAGGATGTATATGGATGTAATTTTTTATCTTTATTTCCTTCCATGTCCCCTTGCTTCAGCAGCATGGCTAAATGAACAACAGTAGTGGCTTCTCTTGATTAGTCAGGAAAGATTATTGTAGGCATCAGCACTAAGACACCCACTTAGGGGAAATACCTGGCCATCCATTAGCTTGAAGACCTGAGTTTATATGAAAATTTATTTCTTTCTACTTCCAGGGTTGCTAAAACTTGAGAACCTTGCATATAAACTTTGTAATATGTTTACTAGCCAGACATGTTGCATAAGATAAGCTTCATTTTCAACACAACCTGTCTTCAAAGCAAACGTTTTTCCTGTAATGTTATTGATATTTTCCTTCATGACTCTTTCCAGATTTCACTTGGACATACTTCTCCATCTCCTAAGTCTTAACAGATCTCTGCAGACCAATCACAAATTAGGGTGTGGTTGAAATATTTGTTGCTGATGTACACTTCTTTATTTGTGATAACTTTACATCTCTCCTACAAGTGTGCAGCATGGGGGCCTTTCCTGGAGCTGAGACACATCTCTGGCCTGAATCTGTGGCATGCTCCCTCCTGACAGCTCTGTGTGATGCTTTTGGAAAAGTGAGGGGCAAGGGGATTTACGGGTGGGAAGAGAAGAGCTCTCCATGGAGTGGATGAGCTGGTCCCTGCCACTAGCTGCAGGAGGAAGCTGTGTTGGAAGACAGATGAATCTGTTGTTTGGCAACATCCCCAGCTCTCTACACATTTACCTGAGGGGCTGGCATTGGAACCAATGGCACAAAGCACCTCCCTCTGGTGGGAACTAGCAGCTTGCTTTGCCTCTGTTTCCTCTCAAATACCTCCACCATGAGGAATTGGGAACTGCACAGCAGCTCCAGATCCTGGGGCATTGTAGCAGCAGCTTGGAGCTGCCAGTGCACTTGAGTAGCTCCATAACTACTCCAATTCAAGGAGCAGACTTGCTGAAGACAGGGGGCAGCAAGTTTCCTGGGAGCTGGAAAAGGTGATCCCAATAGCCCATGATATGATGCAGCATTCTTTTTTTTTTTGCCGGTATGGGGCACTGAAACTATGGAAAGCGCAACCTTTCTTGTGCTATTTTTGGCCATCTTAGAGAGAAAGAAATCTAATCATGGCCCCTGGCTTGTCATCTTTTCATGAAAGCAGCATAAGCCAGAGCTCCCAGCAAGCCTTATAAAACTCCGGATTTACAGGGGACCTTTCATCTACATCCATTTAAAATGTTCCCTGCCAGGCGACTGACTATGGACGGAAATCATCAGTTGAAAAGATCTTACTTTAAGGACTGTACACAGTCTCTTAAATGCTGCTTCAGTTCTTCATCCTTTTCATAGTATTCCAGCATGGTGTGTGCATCATCATGGTGATAGCAATAGATTTTATATGTGTCTTCCAGTGGGCCTTTAATCTGCAAGAACACTTCCCCTGTTAAGGAGAAAAACAAAGCGTGTCAAGTCAGACAACAGCATCTCAGAAGGAGTTTTATTATTCCACCACATTAGCCGTGAGCTAAAAAGGCTGGCTTCCACTTTACTTCCCTTAGAAATGATCTTGCGTGTTTATGTGCATTATTTATTACATGTATTTCTCAGCTGCTCATCTTTGTCATAGCCAGCCACCATTATATCAGTGTTAATGCACAAAAATTCCCTCAGGGGAAAAGCATGAAATCTCTATACCTCACACTCCTTCAAACACAGCCTCCTAATTCACTGCCCCAGCTTAAAGCCCCTTCATTGGAAAACACGCAGGAGAGCTTAACTAATAAAGGGAGACCATTTTTGTGTCATGGACTGGCAGGAAGGATGAATGTAAGCCTGCTAGTTTTCCTTTTGACTTTTTTTCATTAATATGAACTTAAATGGGTAATAACAGGAATAATGACTCTATCATCCATTAGCCATTTCAATTTTATCTGTTTTGCAAAACCCTGAAATGGCAATTGTTATGACCTGGAATAGAGAATTTTCTCCACACAACAGAAGAAAAATCTCCACCCTTCCCCTAATTAAATAAAACCATCACGGATTACAGCCATTTTCATATAATATCTAGGTTTATATACAACTGAAGAGGGAGGGAGAACATTTCCATTTCCAGTCCTCCACACCACCATTTTCCCATAAAGAACAGTTGGGAATTTTAGAGGCACTAAAGTAGTTCTGCACTCATTTCCTATTTACTTCTGGAGCCTAATTCTCTCAGCCTAAAACTCTTGCGTCTGTTTCTGTGTATGCAAGAAATCTGAGCAGGGAAGGCATGCTTCATCTCTTCTGCTGAGACATTAGTTCAGTTCTCACATCCTTATGCAGCAGCCCCCTGATCAGCATCTTTGGAAATGCGTATAATAAACAACAGTAATGCCGAAAACTCCTGTCGGGCATTTTCTGATAATTATATCTATGTGGCAACCAGTCCAAATAGATGTTTATAAACATTCCTGTTGAGTTATAGGAATGATTATTAAAGTTAAAAGCTGAACACTGCATTAATTGGGAGCTCTCTATTCATTCACAGAGCAAGCACTGAGCTGTCAGGCATCCTGCATGTTTCATCCTGACCGGAGTCTGCTGTTCCATAATACATTGCATTGAACTGCTCCATCTTAAAGTGAAAAATGATTCAGTTACCACAGTAACACAGCCCTGGGTTTTCTCCCCTAGCAGTGAAGGTTAACTGGGCTGTCTAAGGCACACTGGTTTCAGGGTGCAAATAAGGGAAAAAACAATGAGGAGCTAAGATCACCACGGTACCTTTCAGTTACTGTGAGGGCGCAGTCAGAAAAGCACCAGCATCCTACAGTTAAATGCTCTCTAGCTCTCTTCTCTGCCTGGTGCTTACTGCTAATGCTGATGGCTAACAATGCACATTACATCCTGCCTTTCCCATGAACTCTATACAGGTCTTTATTAGCCAGCAACGTAAGGGGAAATCTTAACAAGCCTTAACCTTGATCCCGCGTGCTTGGCACCCAATTCTAGAGATCATGAGCTCTCACAATTTCCACTTACATTAAGCAGAGCTCCAAGTGCTTAGCACGGTCTGTATTACTCTAAGCCCTCAAGTGAGGTCACGTTTTCAGTAGGAAAAAGGCTATGTAGCCTTACAGCTCATTTCAGTGTATACTACAGGCTGAAAATTATCTTCTCCAGGAGGGGAAGAGTTGGGCAAGTTCTGTTCACTGAAGTATTGTGCCACGGTGACAGATACTTCCATTGATGCTCCATGATGAGAAAAATTATGTGCTAATTTCAGGAACAGGGCCTTTTAACAGCAGATGGATTTCTAAAACCCTCTTGGTTCTGAGCTGTATGGACCAAATCAAATGAGTTTTGGGCATATCACTGTGGGAACTTGTTTTATGGATCAAAACCACATTTTATTTCGCACAGCTTTAAATATACTCTGAGAGATGCAAATCTCCCTGATGCCTCCTTTGGAATATGGTGGTCATCAGTCTCAGAGAAATTCCCAGGAGGAAGGCTTGAGTAACAAAGCAGTTCCTCCTTGTTGCTCTCAGTGGTGCTTCCAGTACAGAGAGCAGCAGAAAAGGGAGAAAGGAGTCTAATAGCTAAAGCTAAGTCTTCATATTCCCCTATATACAGAGGAATATAAGAATATGTATCCAGAACAAAGAGGAGAAAAAAAATCAGGGAAGAACTACAAAAAGTATTTAACCTATTTTAGCTCAGGTTAGGAGACGGGTCTTGAAACCAATCACTCACTAGTCCTCATCTTCCATGCCTTGGCTGTGTGGTGCAGCAGTCACAGTGACACAAACTGGATCCCTCTGAGGATGATAGTTACCAGAAGATACACTCCAAGGGCACATCTTATGCAGTCCAGCCATACAGGGGCATCTCAGTCCACAGGCACAGGCTACAGCCAAGCTGAAGACCTCTTAAAATGTGTAGTGTGGTGTCTTAGTTTGAAGATGTGGATATCATCTCCTTAGCAGAAACTCTCACTCTGCAAGTCTGCTCCTATTGGACATTACCACTTGTCAATGTGGACACAGCGTAACATGTGGAGAACACAGACTAAAATAAGACACGAATATGATCAACCACATTGTTTTGCTTTCAAAGCAGTGAATTATCAGTTCTTTTGAACCTCACCATGAACTTCAATGCAAGATTTTTAAATGCATTAAACATGACAGAATATGATGGGTGTGCTTTTTCTATAGACTGGCTTTGACAACTTTTACACTGAAGATCCTGAAAACAAAATTATTACTTTGAGGTACTTTTGGAGGACAATAAACCTACTAACTTACTGCTTATAGTGATGCAATTGTTTTCCCTATTTCTGTTTCAGCCTTTGGAAGAATGTCTCACACCTTACTTGACAACTTTTTTCCTGTCATGAGTTAGCCAACTCCGTGATCAATGAGCCCATGCATTTTCATGGTTCTTTGTCTCATACTGGAGAAATACACCCTAATAGACAGATGAAATTGTTTGTCTTTACTTCTGAATGTGGCAAGGAACTAATAGAATGATTCTCTTGGCTGTGAGAAAGGCACTTCCTGCTAGAATAGAACATTGCTTATTAAGAGTATGACTCATCATGATGCACTTTTACTGAAATACCGCCAAACAACACAGACGTATCAAACTACGTTAAGCTGTTGCCTTGGCAAGCCAGATTGAGACGTGCCAGGATTAATACTTTTCCCAAGCCTCTTATGCTTTAATATCCTGTTCCTTAGTAAAGTGGCAACCGATATTTTTCACCTGATTATTTGAGAGAAGTGGGAGACTTTTCATAAGGTGTTGCCTGTGGTATGCAGTCAGGTATGGAAAGAAAGAACCTCTCTTGACCTCTGAATCACAGCTGGAAGGTTTTTTGAATTGAACTGTTTAATTTTTTAAACCAAACTGTCTGACTTTGCACTGAAAGAATTTCAGAATTCTCACCTGATTCCTTAAGGTGGCTCACCCTAACATGCCTCTGCACTGACAATGCAGTCATGGGAGAGCTGGTAACAGCTTCTTAAATCTCTCCAGATGTGCCAGAATGTCACATGAACAGCCTTAATGTTCATGATCTGACCTGCAGAACTTGTGAGTGTTGTGACATATCCAGGGCCAACCTGTTTGCTGAAAATACTCGTGATCCCTACAGACATTCCACAAAGAATCCCACAAACTTCAGATTCATTAAATCTTTCTCTACTGACCATGTCCCTGCCAAGCACATTTAACCACCTCTTGCATGAATGGTATCACCAGTAGATACATATTCAGAGTGTTTGGGGTGGGTTGGGGTTTGACATGCTTGTTATTCCAAACATTTATAATGCTTTTCCTGAATGGCACAACTCTGAGTATGCAAAATACGAGTTAAGAGTCAGCATAAGTGGATTTAGGTAGGCAATATCAAACCAGACAAAACAGATCTTAGCAGTAAGTTATATAACTCAATGCAACGGGTTTTACTCATTCTAAACCCATTTTTTCCTTCCTTTCTCCCCCCCAGTATCTAGATGGATGGAAGAAAAAGCATCATAATCATACAAGTACAGTGCAGCAACTGGACAGGTTTCACATGTCATTTTTCCTGTGTCATTTTGGACAGCTTCTAGTGTGCCAGCCTCTAAGAGGGGTACTAGTTAAGTCTGATGAGAGTAGAGGACAGGAGAGTGTTATGTTTATTCTTTCACATAGCTTTGTAGAACTCAAGAGGACAGTAAACATACCGATTATTTGCATGGGTGGTTCCACATCTGTTGTGGCTTCTTCCAACAATGACAGCAGTTTGGCTGATAGCTGATGGACCAATTCAATGTTGCTAAACAAGCCATCCACGTCAAAGCGAGCAATCTAATGGAATACAAATATTAAGCAGCTACTGACAAAGGATAAAGAAGGGCATTGTATATTACAAAACTTCTCTTGCTATGCCCTGAGTGTTCAACACTCCAGGAAGCACCATTTCTGCAAAACCTCATCTAAACATCCTCCTTGTGACTTCAAGGGCACATACACAGATTTCACATGAGTATAATATGGCTGATGCAGTTGACAAAGTGTACATTATCAAGTGTTTTTAACCTTATTCTGAACTATCCCTTAGTCTGAAACTGTCTACCTAGGAAGGAAATAAATATTATCATCTGAATGAAGAAAAGATCCTTAGCTGACTTTGAAATGTTTGTGTACTTTCCCACTGGGGGAAACAATAGCTGACAGTGGGTTTGATTCCCTGATTACGACTCACTATCAGAGGCCACTGCATAAAATGAGAGTTTGGCACTTAGGTGCCAGCTACCAGGTCCAAAGACTTCTAAGTAGTTGGTGCCATTTTAAGTTAGGTTGTCCCTTAAACCATATAACTTCCACTAAAACAAACACATTTACAATTCCGGATATTAATACAACCTAAAGAACCTCTTACAGAGCCTGGGCACACAACATGGATTTCAGTGAATTGTATCAATTTCTACCAACAGAAAATTTGGTTCGATGTCCCTACCCATTTAAGAGGAAGTAAAAGATTTTCAGGACACATACTTTTGACTGCACAGCAGGGCAATAGTTACTATTTGGGGGACCATTGGAGATAACCAGTGGTAATGTGCTCATGCTGAGAACAAAGACAAGACCAATTTCATCACCCATATCGATACTCTCTGAACCTACCTCTCCATTTGGAAGAGAATTGCTGATTTACATAGCAGCTTACCAGATGCCAGGAGGATCAAATTGCATGCTATTGTAACAAAATCAGAAATACACTTTCAGTACTGATGCAGTTAATTTCTTTATAAGCATTATAGGGACTAAAATATATTTTATCCATTTGGAAATATGAAACAGATTCATTGCTAGACCAATTTTCTAAACACATTACAAACTTTCAATATGGTAGTTTATTGGAGAGCTAGCATTAAAATAATATAAGATTCCTGAAAGCCTTTCAAAGGTGCAGAGGTTATTAAATTAGGATGGTTATAATCTCTTAATAACTTTTCCTGTATACATCTAGCACAGGACTTCTGACCTCATCCCTGGTACGTCTACATAGTGTTTGGAACTACATTGTGTATGGACACTTCCACTCGTTAACAGTGACAAAGGACAGAATCAAAAAGAATGTTTTCAGTTGGGTGAAAAAGAGTGATGGAATATGGTACGTTTGTCAAAAAATATCAGCGAGTTCAACCAGGGAATACTCTTGCTCAGTACTGGCCAGGCTGGGGAGGAAGTCAACTGGAGACTACTTCTAAGAGGATGAACAAATGAGGGAGGAAGAAGAAGTCAAGAACTCCACAAAACTATGCCAGCAGATACCAGCTCTTCTGAAAACAGGTTGGAACGAAATCTAACAGAGTTTTAGGAAAGCAAAAAGTTCTTGCAGGAGTTTTAACAGCACAGGCTAAGAGGCCAATGTCACCTAAAGACACTTCGGCCTTTGCAGCTGTATTTTGTCACCAGTTTAATAAAAATCCCTACATAAAAAAATACATGAGTTAAGGTCTGTTTAAAATTATTTTTATTCTATTTTTGCAGCAGATGACATTTGTGAATGCAGCCCCTGTGAATGCTATGTTTCAGGCCTCACAAACACAAATCTTTCTCTGGACAATCTCCTCTATTCCCAGCACCAGTTTTCTACAAATTGAAATACTGTTGAGGAAAAGGCGCTCTTTGAAGTCTCAGCTGAGAAAGAAAGTAAGTATCATTGGCCTAATAAGATCTTTCCCATGAAAGGTAGTTTATGAGTCTCCTTTCTTAAATGTACTTCTTTTGTATGGAATACAAATTTCCCAAGTCCTCACTGGGAATTTATCCCATGGTATTTAGCCACCACAGCTGTCTGAAAGGATGGACAAAGTTATCTTAACAATTGGATTTAACCTTAATGCAGAGGCTCATGACATTCCAGTCTCTATTGCAGAAAAAACTTAATTTTGGAGGTACCAGTAAACATCTTCTATGGCATGTAACAAGGGTTATAACTACAGAGCAGAAGGGAGAGCTGGAAGCTGCTACAGCAGCCCACAGGCAGGGATGCAATATTCAAGTTGACCTCTGGACAAGTACCTCAATGCAGGCTTTACACAAGTGCAGCACAAGTGGTCAGGGGCATACCTGACCTTTCTCTCTCCTCACCAGAGCCCTGACACATCATGCCCTGGAGTTCTGGCTCCAGACCTGCTCCCAGCACCATGCCACTCTTGTGCTGACATAGCGCTCGCATGGAGATTGTCCGCAAGAAGATCATGGCTGAGTTGAGACCTTGGCATCACTGCCTCATCCTCTGCCCCTAGCACTCACCTGCTGGTTTCTCAGGGGCTGAATCACTTCCTTGATGCAGAGATCCAGGTCGCTGATATAATCTTTCTCTGTCTGCATGAGTTCTGCAATGATTTTCTCCCTCCTGGCCATCATGCGTCTGCTGACTTCTTCATCCTCCTGCGGGGGGGTGGCAGGGGCTGAGGACACCACCTGCGGAGCCATTTTTTCTGTTTAAAAAAGGAAGAGATTTGTGAGGAGCATCATAATTCCACACCCAGCTTACTCACCCAGCTTCTCCTGCACGACCATGGGTGGTGGGTAAATGGCCATGGAAAGCAGGAAAAGAAGCACAAGAAAGGGCAAACCCAAAGTAGACTGAGTGACATCCCATCTCCTTCTTCTAAAAGTGAATATGGGTATGCCAAAACAACTCATCCATTTGGCATTAAGGGATGCCATCACCCATCACCAACTCCCCTGGCTCAGAAGTTATGTATTAGGCAGAAATTTTCTATGGAGCACAGAAGAGTCTGATACTTGTCACACTGAAATTCAAGGATAGCTGATGCCCTTCTACTCCTTTGAAAACACAGTCATGGTCTGACATCTATTATGATTTGGAGGATGGAAAAAAAGTGCTCCTGTGAAAGAAAAAGGCTGTTTACCATAAAAAAAGATTCATAATAATAACCTTTGTTCTGTACAATGTAACGTTGAGTCTATTCGTGGGAAATTGAGGACTGCAAGTACTGGATGACAAACTTTCAAATGAAGACAATGTTACTAACAATGATGATGAATCCTCCAGCTCTGTTTAAATTTTTATTTTTTTTTTAAGAGACAAAGGAATTCAAGGAGAATATGGGAAAACTTTTAATGACCAATAACAACTGTTTCTTGGAACAACAGAGACCATTGGGATTAGGACATTCTTCACTGTTTTTCAGCACTTAACACCTAGGATATCTGATTTGTTTCAAATACATGAAAATGCAAGTGACTCTTCTACAGATGGGTAATTTTTGTACATTACAGGACCTGAACACAACCTACTTATCTGTAATGATGGTCTTCCCACACACTGATCTGTAAGCCAGCCTGCAGAGATCCATGTCAGCAGTAAAAAGGGCACTGAATTTTATCTGTGTACACTGACAATTTATATTTTTTATTAAGAAACACACACACAAAACCCAAAAACAAAACTAAGTCAAAGATCCCAGAGGCTATTCTGGTGTTTTTCTGCTAGCCACAAGATGGTGCAGAGTACCAACAAAGACGGACATTGTCATTAGTGTGCTCAAGTCTGCATCACTCAGGTTGAGCTTTGACAGCACTGGCTTTTATTGCCCCGCAGCAAAGGATGGGAATCTCTGCTGCGGATCTCTGCTACACCTTCATGTCAGCTTCTTGTCGGGACTGTACTGAAGGAGGAAATAACAAGCAGTATCAGGTGCTTTGCTCACTGGTTATACTGCAGTTATTTGAATTTATTGTTAAGGGGAAGGTCGTGAGCACTCCCGTGAGCATCGAACAGCTCAACTCACCCGTGCAATACCAGCCAAGGCCGTAGAGGATAACCCACAGCTGGATCTGTGGGAGCCAAACAGAATTCAGGACAGAGGGCCTTGAGCCATCCTCAGAAAGAAGGTGTAAAATGCAAAAAATCCAACGTATCATCTTCACCCACCCCTTCTACAATTATGCTGACCACTGATATTCAGAAAGGACAGGTTTTTATTAATGACTCTCCCACCAGGTTTTCCAGTGAGACTGATGTGACCACAGATAGCTTTAAATAGCTGCTTTTGGGATGGCACATCAGTCTCTACACCACTAGTTTTAAACAAATGAAGATCAAGAACCTAAACAGACTGGGGTGGGGGGGATGGAAGGCAGAGGAGTAGGGGAGCTGTTTTCTCAAACTTTTTTGTATTTAGATACACTTTTCAGCTTGGAATTTTTAGCCTTGAAGCTTGTGTATAACACAGGCATGAACATTTTGTCCTCAAGTTTGTACAGACAATAAAACAGAAACACGAAGAAGATGTCTCTCCTCTGCAAGGCCTTGGCTATCAAAAGAATTTTAGGCTTAACCTTGCCCTGGTGAGTTTGTGCTGGTGTGAGGGCATGAACTGCACAAGAGCTTGCACTGCTGCAGAGTTCATCCACAAAAGGTGCTGTGTGCTGGATATTACAGACTCTGCCCTTTAGTGAGAGGAGAGCAAAACTGGTGCCAATATCACTTCACAGGTCCCTCAGAGAAATTTCCTGCTAGGGTTGCAGAACAGGACCATCTTGCCTGCTGCTGACATGCTAAAGCAGCAAGTACTTTTTCTTCTAAAAACTTAGTTTTTACAGTAACCATATTTATAAATTCACAAGGAACCACCTGAACAATCCATTTCTATTCCAGTTTTGCACCAAAATCAGAATTTTTCTTCAGACTGGGTGTGAAAATGTTTGCATGCATATAACTGGGTGTGAAGAGTTCAGAGCAACTCCTGTGAAAGCACAAAGAGGAAGATCTCAGAAATGTAGTTTCATCTTAGATGCAAATGTATGATATCATTTGGAATTTTAAGATAAACATAAGATGCTGTATAAAAGAACTTTCTAATCTTTTATACTGGTGGCAGGGGAGGCCATTATAAGAGCAAAATAATGCCACTGTATTTCACTTCAGGCTGGAAGTCACAATCCCTCGAGAGGTTGGTCTTTCAGTTTGTGTCATTAGATAGCCCTGATCAAATTTGATTCTTGAATTATGTCAGGGCTCATCTATTATCATTATTGCATGATAGATAATAATGCCAGGAAAGAAAAACTACTCTGAACAGGAAGGAGTAATCACGAGAAATATTAGTTAGATGCTGTTTCCGTATAGAAAACATGTTTTTTAATAAATGTTTCCTTTTGTTAAATGCAATATAATTTTCCATTTTCACTCAATACGTTCATTTTTTCATTTCAAGCATGTCTATCTCCATAGAATGCAACAGCAAGATCTTGAAGTGATGATTACAGCCAAAATGTATGATTCCATGTTCAGCTGATTGCTTTTGACCAGTTCGAGAACATTAGTAGTTTACTGAAATCCTTGTGGAGTAAGTGCAAGTTTAATGAATGCACAAACAGTGAGTGCATATCTGGAATATAATCAGACTCATTTCTACCTGGTAATGTGTACCAACCCTGGAACTGCTGAAGAGAGAATTAGCAGGAAAACACATCACTGAGGATTAACTGCAACAGTAAGAATTTGACTCATTCGTCCTCAAAGACACCAGGTATAGAAAAATGAAAAAATAGTCTGTTGAATAGGTTATTAAACCATTGCATCTTAAGCCCAGTTTACAAAAAAATAACTGGTACTTTCACTAGACATAAGAACAAAAAGTAGAAGGCGATGTTTATAATTAAGGCTTTTGTGATGTCAGCTATCTGCAGGAGTTGAGTTTCTGGAGGACATTCCTTTGGAGATGACTTGGGTTTTTCAACTGTGTACTGAAGTACATGGCTCTAGTTGCATGAAACAAGAGGTTCATTATGTGATAAAAAGGACAAAGAAGCCACATGTCTTACAAAAACAGCTTCTTGCAAGTGTGAAGTCTAAAGATGTCCCCCAGATGGAGACATCCCACAGTGTGGTGAGAGCATGGAGGAACAGAGCTTGCACTGTGCAAATGCAGCAGCTCTCTTCTAGGCCCAGGGAAGGTACTGGGGCACTGTTCCAATCTGCTTAAAGGGAGAAGAGGCAGGTTTGCCTCAGTCCAGAACTGCAGAAAGGAACCAGGTTCTATACATACCTGAAAGCAAGATTAAAACACAAACTAGGTTACATGTTGGGATCCAAAGCGACAACGCAACTTTATTTTCCATAAAAGAGGAAAGAAAGAGAGGAAATCAGAAAAGTAGGGAAATGCCTGAATAATTACAAGAAGCACAGGAAAGGGGTTACCACCACCATGGGTCCAGCGCTGGCCTATAGAGTGCGACGGGGGAGATCTGCACGGCTGCAATGGGTCTTTCTCCGGCGAAGCCTCTCCCAGAGCAGTGCAGGGACCCAGCGAGGCAGCAGGGCCACAGCAGCAGGACCAGATTGGGATAGGGAGCATGGGCGGCCTCATTGGGGCAGCCAGGACAGCAGAGGACAGCACAGACAGCAAAGGTTCCAGCACTGTGTAGACTTCTGCAGCGCAGCCCCCCGTGACAGCTGAGGCATTGGCTTTTAGAGGGTTTTGAGAGCAGCAATCGTCACAGCCGCTTCACAAAATTCATTGGCTGGCTCCCTGGTATATCAAAAGTTTGCTGCTTTCTCGATTAATGTATCAAAAATTTGCTGCTCGTTCCTCTGGTGTATCAAAGTCTGCTGCTCGCTTAGTGTATCAACTACAAGCTCTGTTAATAACTTTCAACAGGATGCCTCATTTTCTAAAATAAAGCAGCTTCTGAAGTTTTTGTTAAAGGTAACTTAATACTCTAATTTTCAAACCTTAATATTTGAGGAGGTAATGGAGAAACTTTCCTTACATTTCACCCATTCACTACGGGAACCCACAGCCAGTGACAGGAGGAGCAGCCAAGCAGGCCTGCAAGATCTCTGTGCATAAATCTCCCTGGGTTTCATGCCTAGAGAGTGAGCAGCTCCAAGAGGTCTGTTCTATCCATCCTTCCTCCCAGGTAAGATGCTCTGATAGGATACTACGTTTGCTCTTGTGTGGGGACCCAGATTTCTCCCCATCCATGCAGAACCAAAGGTACTAGTACAGAATACAGGAACAAGTACACTGATGCTGGTACATGGAGTGAGCTGCTACACACCTTTTTGTTACCTAGGCAGCATTTAAAAGATACCAAAGGAACACGAGTTCTGCACTTGCACTGTGCAGATATGAGGATTTTGCCTGGCACAAGGGACTGTAAAGGCATAAGTTATCAAGGTATAACAAACAAATTACAGAACTACTGTGTTTCCACATGTGAAACATGAGTCTCGTATCACCCTGGATAAATTATTCCTCTGTGAAAGCAAGTCCTCAGATAGCCTGTACCCTCAGATAACCTAGCTTTTACACATGGGAATGTACACTGACTTTTATCAGCTGGATTTGGGAAAGAAATGCAGACAGCCAAGTCCAGAGACTGCTGCTGTGGGAGCTTTCCTCCCTCCTCATGCTGTCACTCCGGCTCTGTTCTCTACACCCCTGCATCTACTGCAGGTGCTGGGAAGGCTTCAGGCCACTGAGACACTGGGATCCGTGGAAGTGAGGGAGCCTGAAATAGGACCAGCAGCGGGGAAGGATGGAGTGTGACATTATGTGCACACAAAGAGCATCACACAAGATAACACACGAGAGTTTTACTCCAGATACCCCTCCCTTTGTGAGGGACCACAGTTCCCACCAGAGTGCAGCAATATGGTGCAAACATGGTGCAAATCAGACCACTGAAGAGCAAGCTGGGCATTGAAAGAGAAAAGTATTGGGAGGGGCTTGAGGAAAATCTTTTAATTTTTCTTTTACTGAGAGGCTCATAACTGAGAGCATTGTTCAGGGGCAGGTTTGCTGTGCACAGGCTGTGAGCAACACATGCAAAAAGCCCCTTTTCTGAACCCAGGAGGAAAACACTGCAGGACCAGAATGACCTTGAACCCGTATTCCTGGGCAACAGGTTTGCTTATAAAATCTGCATCAGAGACTTCCGTGCAATTAGGTCATTTGATCTTTGATCATTTTTCTGTTCCATAAGGTACAGAGAATATTTACATTCAATGTGCAGGTTCTTTCTTCAATTCCTTGACAGCAGACCGCTCTAATTATGTGTGTGCTGACAGGAGTACAGAGAGCTCCCATGTGACCACGGTGGAAGGGAAGAAAGCTTATCATCAGGTGACAGAAGAATGCCCTTATTGTTAGCACCAATACTTACAAATAAACCTTTCCAGGGTGTCACATGCCGCTATAAATACACCACCCCTGTGGCACTGAGCTAATATGTTAATAAAGCAGGAACCGAGGACAGGCTGCACCTGAACCGCTTCCTTCAGGACACAAGCACCTCAAGATTTGGCATGGATTAGCTGTATGAACTGTGGGCTGTGTGGCCCACAGTGCAAAGTATCTCAATTAATAGAATGTTTGCTAACGTGCTCAGAGGAAGGTCTGTAACCTTCCTTATGTCCCAGTCTTCCTTTTGGCTGCAGTTCCCAGCTCTGCTGTGGTAGCTCCTAAGAGTCCTCAGCCCCACGGCAGGGCTTGGTTGTGCTAAGTGCTGTGCAAACACTGCAGCACAAAATGGATTCTGCTCTGAAAAGATGAGTTTGCTTTCCAGCGTGACAGACCCTGCAATAAGTTCAAGGAATAACTCCAGCTTTATTGCAGCACAAGTTAAAAAATTAGATCCCTCGAGCCTAAATTTGCATGGGATAAAATTAAAGTATTTGTTAGATCATGACTTCTCATCACAGGGCACAGGGGGGAGAATTTTCATTAAGCCATCTTTTGCACTTCAGGAAATAATCTGAAATTTTACTCCTTATTGTGCTTTAGGAAACTGGCCACTCTACGGATCAATACACTCTGCAGTGAAAGAGGATATTATCTGCATTATATCCATAGAAAGTTAGTCAGTACAGCACAAAGCAAATAAGGAACTAGGGAGTGGCACAGAGGATCTTTGCACCTGGTGGGAGGTGTAAAGAAGCTGAGAGCATGGGCAGCCCATGCGGGAAGAAGTGGTGAGCTCTGCAAGCAAGGAGGAGGATGGGATGGAGAAAGGTGCCCTGCTTGAGATGGAGCTAAGGAGGCTGAGTTGCCTCTGACTGGGCTTTTGTACACCAAGGGATAGTAGCTTACCACGAACTGGTATAATTTTGCTGGTTTCTGCATCGCTACCGGTGTTACTTATTTCTCATAACTACATTAGAGAAAACACACGGCAGTCAGGGCTCACACATGAGCTCTGAGGCAGTGTATTGTGGTAGCTGTGTGATTTGAATCACTATCTAATAAGGGTATGTCTCTGATGCATTTTAAATTGAAGTATGTGCAAATCATTTACCAGGGCAGTTGACCCATTCGCAGCCAAAGTTGTAGGGGAGTTAATATGTAATAATTTGTAAGACAAGGTGCTTTTTTGAGGCATGAATTGTCTCACTGAGCACTGCAAATGTGATCTCTGATTCCTTCAGGAAAGCCACCACTTTCTATAGCTCATTTCTCACACCAAGCACAACTTTGGCATACAATTACGAACAAAAAACAGCAATCTGCCCAAAACCTAACAGACAGTGAACTACGCTTTAAATGCCTTTTCATGGTATGCCCTTTTTAGTTAATAGCATCTATCCCCATGACACACTGTATGTTAATCTGCCCTGATCTTGCAAACATTTATGTGCCAAGAACTGCATCAAGCAAATCCCTTTTATTGAAATACACAGGTACTCACAGACTGGAAGCTTTGGGTTAATTCAAAGACTGATCCCAATATTCATACAATACATAAATATTAATATAGCTACTTTTAAATCTGCTACTGATGGATTTTCACTGTAGAAATGATAACTCTTACCAGCTAAACAGCTATAGATAATACATTTGAAAATAGAGATGCTAAGTATCACTTTTTGTTTTGCAGCTTCACTTCTCTTGAAAGAACATACTTGCAGAATTTTCTAGTGAATGTAGAGCAGGGCAATGCATAGAAATGTCACAGGAACTCTGCCTTAGCTCTTACAATGATCCTTGATATTATTTCTGCATCTCCATCACAGACACTAGTGAATACATCTTCCTCAAGCCCATTCTTCGCTCTTCTGAAAAGTGATGTCCAGTTGATGGAAGAAATATTTATGGCCTGGTCAAGGTATTTCTGGACTCTTCCAAGTATGCAAGTACAATCTGAGTTCTAAATGACTGCATGGTTTTATCATGAACCTGGCATTTGATGGCAATCACGTTATTTTTCCCTATCTACATGGGGCTGGCAGGCATTTTGTTATCTCACAGGGTGAGCTGAAGTACAGGCACGAATTCTTGCCAAGCTCCTTGAGAATATAATAGTTACTTTGCATCTTACTTCCTTTTTAAAAAGAGCAAAGTCAGGAAGTGTTGCATGGCCATTCACACCAGATAAGCTATCGAATAGATGCATCTACTGTAGTCATTAACCATGGAAATGCTTTCTTGTGTCTTAACGAATCCTTAATTTTAAAGTGAAAAACACTTGCAGAAGTTTTCACCTTTGGCAATGCCATTGTGCACTGCTGTTTGTAGGCTGACAGAACAAACCACCTCGATTACCCTGGAGATCTAGAGAGAGAAAGGCTCTTTCTCACTCTTCATAGAAAACATTGTTTTACTGTATAAAACAAAACTTAAAAGAAATCTAAGCGCAGAAATTGAATTCTTAGGAGTTTTTATGCCTGACTGCTTGCTCTCTCGGGATTTTTGTTTTGTTTTCTTCATAGGCTTTTATTTGGGGACTTCTATTTCCACTACACTGAGCTGCACTTTGTGAACGTACTTCAGAGCGGCTGGAAATGGCTGCGGAGGGCAATAGGGAAATCTTTGGAGAATGCAGGGGGCTGGAAGGGCCCTTGGGAGGCGCCTCGCCCATGCTTCACCTTGCAGAAATGCACTGCAGCGTTGATGTGGATGTGAAGACACCACGCCGGTCCCTGTGCTCTGCCACTAGAACAGATCGGGGTCCTGCAGCCCCTGATCTTAGCTGTGGAAACCTGCCCCACTCACAGGAGATTTCCTTCTGCAGGGCTTGCTGCTGGTACCAGATTATGTGTTAGAGAACATATTAATAGGAGACTACAGAGGAGAGAGGCAACTAAACACAGAACTTTTCCCACAATTCCTACTGGAAGCAAGTGCAAATTACCACTTGTATTTTTTTACAAAGCATTTACCACTGTAGGGTGATCAGAAAGTCCCGACCGGGCGACACACAACAGACTAGCTGTCACCAACAGAGCTGCTGGGTTTTCTTAACAAGAATGGAAAGCTCAAAAGCTTTGTGCCATCAAAACCACTTCCCTCACCTTGCAGCAAGCTGCTTTGCATCCAAGCGCCAAGAGAAAAACGCCGAACACAAAGGTGAACGAGCACAGCACATTGTCAGCGTTGGCAGGGAGTCAGCGTGAGGTCCGGGATCCGTGATCGTTATCACATTCAGGCACATCTACCGCGGGAAAATTTCATCCAGGTCAGGCCTTGGCACACAACTGCATTTCTATGGCTACTGCAAATATACTTTATAGGAATTTCCACCGCCTTTGTATTTTCACTCTGAGGACAGGCAACTTCTAATCCAATGCAAAGCCTGCAGGTACCTTGTTAACCCATCCCTGTTTTTCTCAAACAAACGCAGAGTGAGCTGATACCAGACCGTGCTTTGCAATATGAGGCCATGGCAGCCTCAGCATGTGGCAGGAGCTGTAAAGCTGGATTTACTGTCTCCTTGGACTGCTGCCATAAGCATAACCTCACACTCTGCCATGACTTCCTGGGCTTCCCCACCGCCTCTGCTTCAGATTTTAAACAGGAGACATTCACGGTTTGAACATGGCTGGCACAGGACAGAAAGATTTCACACCTTTTTGCTGGATACCTCTTTGATGACCCTGACCTCACCTGCCAACCCCATTCACGAGTTAAAAGATGCTGTTTTGATGGGACATGTGCCAAGAGCTTGCCACAGCCATCCACGTTTGTGCCCTGAAACACACGTCTGCCAGATTCCTGAATCGTGGGCCTGACTTAAGTGAGTGTTTTTCACCTTCTCATTGATTAGCTATCACGAGGAGGGAATAGCATAATTGATGAACCTCTCTGTTCTCAGCATATGCAGTCCCCATAGAAAACCTATTATTTTCAGGCTTATTATTTTATTTTCTGCTTTTATTGTCTCTCTGAAGCAATGCTACTTCCTAATTAAGTGCATCAAAACCACAACACACCAATCCAAAGTATTTTTCTATTTTATTTCCTCATAAAGGATTATGGTTGCAAGAATGGCTGTCACTAAGCGGTTATAGCACTATTAGTAATACACACTTATAGTGTAATAGTACTCCAACCCTGTTGTTCAAGACCCTGGAAACCCACAGAAATTCATCAGTTGTGTTCCAGAGCACTCCCAGAAATTGCCATTCACATTCTTCATGCTTTTCCTCAATTTGTGGCATCACATTTAATTTTTGATTGAAAAGCCTAGTACTGACATACTTTATTACAATTTGTGGTCCATATGAAATTTGGTTATTTGAAGGACAACTCTCTCCATAATCACATCACGGTATAATTTGCATCAGTGTATCCATCCAAACATGTATTTGGACATACTTTAGTTCAGGCTTGTACAATCTATGCAACAGTTTATAGACCGCAATATTTCTAATTAAGAAAAAAAGAAAAAAGTCCTTGATGCTTCTAATGACTTGGCACATACCCCACTTAATACGACAGCCAAAGACAGATAGGATGGAGCCATCCTATTTTCACATTACTTTTTGTGTTGCAAATGCATTCTGGTGAATGAGAAAAATTTTGGTTGTAAACGAGTTTTGCAGGAACTCACCAGAACTTTCAATTTTATTTTGTGTCCCGTCTACAAAACACTATTTAGGAAAATTAGGGGAACATCTCACAGTGTGGAGGTGGGGGGCAAGGGTGAGAGGGGCAATTGCTCATTCCAGGGTTGGGGGGGGGGCAGAGCCTGCCATTCCCTTCTTTATCTGAAGGCTGCAGCCTGGAGGGCATGGAGACACCACCCCAGCGCAGAGCATCCCTGGCAGCAGAGCACCAAACAAGCTTCCCCAGTACCTTGCAATTTCTGGCTGTACTCTGTCCTGTCGGACTGACTCCTCCTCAAGTTGCCGAGGTCCCCGGGGGTGGTGGTGCTCTCCACCACGGGCTCCGTCCTCCTCCTCTGCCCCATGTACAGCTTGTTCCTTAACAGGGTCAAATTCCTCTTTCTTCCCCCGGTGCCTTCCTTCCCCGGACAGTCCATGCTCGCCACGGACAGCCTCGCTTAGGGGTGGCGGGGGGACAATAGCTTGGTTCTCAGGGAGATGACCTTCCTGCCCAGGTGCAGGCTGGCTGCTCTGGGCTTGGTTTGCAGCGGGCTCCGCAGGGCCCCGGGCTCAGCCCTGTCACCTGTGCCGGAGCAGCTCCACCCCCGGGAAGCTGCCGCCCCGGGCAGCGTTTGCATTCACCTGCCCTATGTGTAAGCGCGCCTGGCGGGGCCGTGCTCAGAGCCAGCCCCGGACCGCAGCCATTCCCGAGTCCCCTCCCTGCCGCAGGGCACACTCCTCACCCCGCCGCAGAGGAGCGGGAATTGCCTCCTCCTGGCTCTGGCAGGGAGATGGCCGAGTATGGCACGGCAGACCCCCCTTCCCTCTCCGCACTGCCGGGCAGCTGGGCAGGCACCAACCCGACCCTCACTCCGGCAGCCTGGTCAGGACCCCAGCTCCTTGCATATCAAGTTGTATCTGCCAGTCTCCTGACCCCGCTGAGAGGTGTATCTTTAGGGCTGGAAACTCCGGATCTACAGGTTTCAAAGGTGACCAGTCCCCCAGGACAATGAAGAAAAGGGCTGAGGAAGACATGAAAGCCTCTCTGGGAGGTAAGGAAGCAGCATGGAGCTCATGCTTGTCTCAAACTAGATTCTGTCCCGCTTTACATAATGCAGAGAGAGAGGCCAAAGCCAAGGCAAAAGCCTGCGAAGGATACCACAGCCAACCATCATGCTGTGATAGCCAGGGGAGTGGACACCAAAACACCTGCTCGTAATACCTCTGGATTAGCCCCCCGGAAGAGATCTTATTATCCTGTCTGTCAGCAATGGCCTCTGGCACACATGTACTGCCTAGTGATCCTCTGTAGCGCCGGTCTAATCAACCTCATGTCAAAACAGCAGGAGTTGCTGGCATCTAAGCTTGGACCGGACTTATCTTGGGAAGAGCCCCAACATCCATCAGTAGCAATCACTGCCGCTGCTGTGATACCCAACCCAGCTCGTGCTGCCGTAGGAAATGCCTGGTGGGAGCCCCGTGGTGCAGCCTAATCGGTGTCAGTCATTGCCACAATCATTGCCACAGCATCTGCCAGGGAACACTACGAATGTCCCTCTGACAGATGCTGGCAGGGCGTTTGGCTTTAGCACTTCAGTGTCCCTGAAGGACTCTCTAGTAAAAAACAAGCTGAGACGTAGTAGTGTAACCTCGTTCCCAAGTTTTGTTTTTCTTTACAAAACTGGTCCTATAATGCAATCTCCTCATCAAAGCCCTTCATTTCTACCCAGTAGTAAAAAGAAGAGGTTATGAAACTCTTAAGCAATAAACTACGTCAAATTGCAGCACCATGCCAGTGCTGCACAAAGTGTCCAGCCCAAACACAGCCTGGCAGAGGAATAAAGTGGTGAGGGGAACACTGGGAAAACTTTGTGCTCATACAAAGAAGTCACATATTACATAGGCAATTCATGTGTTACACCCTGCCTCCTCTTTGGTATTTCCCAAGAAACTCTTTATTCTGCGAGTCAGACCACAAAAGTTCCTTGAAAAGCAGAGCAGTGGTGACAGCAGGGAGGAGAGACGTAGGCAGGGACAGACTGGTGACACACTTGTGACAAGCGTCAAAGCTCCAGCAAAGAGTAGTACACAGACTAAAGTGAGAGCTGAGATAATCAATCAATTTCCTTACACTGGGGACTTTGGGAGGAGCTCTTTTTTTGAAGCAATAACTTGGTATTCATCGAGGGTGATAAAACTGGTTTAAACAGTCACCATCCTGACTGCCTCCCTTCCCCAGATGAATTTGTTGCCATTATTGCTGCAGGGTGTAAAGACACACAGTTGAGATGAGATGGAGGAACTGATCTGGCAGAAAACTCCTTTCCTCGCCCCTTTTCCCTGGGCTATTTTCCATCTGGATCTGTGCTCCTGATTAGTTCCTCAAGCAGCTACGGAAGCAGTTGTGGCAGCATGAAGCAGGGGATGACGCAGGGCACATAAGAGCAGCTGTGGGTAGGGCTGTTGGTTGCTTAAGCCAGAGTTACCCCGAGAAGGTATCTCTCCCCACCAGGATTTTAGTGCCAGTCTTCTCAGAGAACAGAGGTCCCATCATTTTATATGAGATTTCATTATATTTATTCAAATTAAAATGGTGTGGAGGAGAACTGGGGAATGTATTTTGGCTGGGTGAAGGTAGAAGAACAAACTGAATAGAATTCTTAGCATTGTAAGTTCTGAGACGTGCAGAGTTACAGCCAAGACAGGATATAGTAAAGTTTGCTCAGGTGTTTATTGTGACAGCAATCTACCTACAAGCAAAAGTTGTCTTCTTCTTCAACTCAGTCACAGGGGGTGAAAAGGTACGTGTTCATTCAGCAACAAAATTGTTATGGGGAAAGCCAGCTGTAGTTGCTGCTGCTGTTGTACTTGGAATGGTTTACCTGGCTTTAGCCAGCAGCATTATTTTGGAGGCAGCCAGGAGCCCAAAGCAGGCCTACACCACAGTTTCAAGTGCAGATGAGAACTTACTGCAACCTTAAAATATCTCCTCTGTGCCACCCAACATAGGAAAGGCTGAAAATGCCATCTCTTTTGTGGTACTCCAAATGAGTGGGACATGTTCAGGACTGGTGGCTTCCCTTTTCCCTTTGGAGGGAGGGAGTTTTGAGACACAACCAGTTTTATCCATCAACACATTAAATCCCATCACGTATGTACACCAGTGGGCTATGTCTATGCAATCAGCAGGGGGATTACATAAAACCAATCAGATGTACATTTGAGCAAGACCCCTATAAACTCTTATTACTGTTTGCTGATCTTTACTGACTACAACAAAATGCCACAGAAAGCAAAGGTCAGAGTTGTGTGTGAAGCACTCACTGCCACTCACAATAGTAGTAGCAACCCTCTCTCAATTTCAAATTATTTCTGCTCTCTTCTGGCCCCATTAGCAACTGATGGGAAAGCAGTACCAAAGTCACAAATCTATAAGACAAGAGGAATATTTGGTATCTGCATGGACAGAATGCTCTTTTTACAATGAATATGTAAATCTCTTTTACTACTCTGTTATGCTACAGAGCAAACTGGAATCCAGTTGATGTGAACACTCACAGGAGTTATTTGCACGGAACCATCCTGCTTAAGAAACAGAACAGGTGCTGGTGTCAACATAGAAAATATTGGCGTTGTGTTCCCCAGCAACTGTATTGGCCACATACAAGAGCTGATTGTTGTATGGTCAATGCCAACCTTTATCTCAGTCCTGAGCTATAAATGAACCAGAAGCGCCATAAAAACTGATGGCCATTAGGTAAGCAAATAGTTATTTGTTTTCTTGCCATTCCTCACAGCTGTTACAGATTTCTTTATAACTTAAGATCCCAGAAGTTATACAAAAAATACCGGTGTGGGTTGACTACCGTGCCTGTTCCTTTTGAGCAGATGCAGAGACCAGTGCTGCAGTCCTGTGACAATGGCATGGGATTGGCATTTCCAGGTTTGCTCACTGCAATGGCCAGCACACACACCAAGGAAAAGAAAGTCTCAGTGCGCAGCTGCAGAGCGACTTTGCCAGTTTCACCTCTGTAAAGAGATCACATTTGACAGGCAGTGGAGAAGCAGAAAGGTACCATGGTACTGCTGCAGAAAGCTGTCCTACCTTCCCCACTGGTGGAGCATGACAGTAGAGTGCAGATATCTGCAGCTCCCCCATCTCCGTAGAGAGAAGCCTCAGTGCATATAAAAGCAAGCCTATACCTTGTCACTCAGCCTGTACGCAGGAGTCATAGCAAAGATGTCTTCTGAGGGACAAAACGTGGAGGCTTTGATAAGAACAATCCTGTGTGAGGCCCACCAAGGACTTTGAGCACAGGAAAGTGGCTGGTACATGCACTCTACCTGTGTGCAACAGTACTGGTAAGATAAGAACAGCGTGACAGGTGAGGAAAAAAGCAATAAAAAGATAAGGCTTAGGGACAGGTAAAACTGGAGTCTACACGCTGATTTTTCACAATGAATGAATCAAAATTACTTTGAAATATACATAGGAAAAAACTTCAAACACCTTTCAATAGTACAAAAAGAGAAAAAAGCCTGTCTTGTAGGTGAAAAGCTATTTAGTGTGGCAGTCTCACCTTCACTCCTACTGTTGATCTTGCCAGACTGGTGATTCCTGTAGAGAAACAGGTCTTTAGAAGTAAGTGCACAGTGATAATTTCTTTTAGCCCTGTCTACAGTGTTTCTTGTCTAAATATTTGTAGGAAAAAATTCATAAAGTACATGCCTGCTGGGGCTAAGGCTAGGCTGTGGATATTTCTAAGAAGGGATGGCTCAACCTTTCAAGCTATGCAATCCATCTCCTCTGACTGCTGTGATGCTTTTTTAGTCCAAACAAAGCCTCTGCTCCAGTTTACACACACAAAAGGCTGATGTGTTTTCTGCTGACAGAGGGGGACCCATCTCTCAAACTGAAACACCTGCCAGAAAGGAGAAGCGATGCTGAGAAAAGGGTCGGCAGGGCTTGAATTGTCCTCGCAGCGCTGGGGATCTGTCACTATCCAGCCAGGGCTTTGTGTAGGTCTGATGGGCTTGGAGCTGAGCCAGCTCCCAAAGGGGGACATCTGAGGGCAGTGCTGCTTTGAAAGGGCTGGGAGGTGAGAAGGAGAGAGAACTTGCCAGGAAACCAAGTAGCCCTTTGATTTCTTCAGTGTTAGAGCCGTGTAATTTTGTAAGGAAAATAACCTGACTCTGTTGATCAAGTAGATGGCACTGTGATATCAAAGCTAATGAGGAAAGACAAGCAAGAGAGCGAGGCATAGGTAAAAGAACAGGAAGATGATTCTTCATCATTGGTGTGTTTCAATGTAAAATAAGAGGGCACAGAAATTACCAAGATGAAACGTTTTCTGTGGAATTCTTTGAGAACCTTATGTCTGGCAATTCACAAGTCAAGAGAGGAATGGAACCTAAAATAGGACTATCATGAGCAACTGGAAAGATTTTCCCTCTAGGTCTCTATTTTGAATCATTACAGATTTGCAGCTTCACACTAAAATTTAATATTTCCAGACAGTATTTTTACAGTTGAGCTGGAGCCTTTTTTTCATTTTTCTCAATGTTCCTGTTTGTGCACATTTGAGAATGAATGTGCAGAAACAGAGAGAATACTATTGGCTGATTTTTGTTTTGTGATGGGGCAGTTGCCTTGGAGAAAACAAAGAGTCTTTAAAAAAATTAAGCTTTAGTTTATACTCACAAACAAGTTTAACGTGAGTTAGGGTAGGCTGAAAATCCTTGGTTCACAGAGCTTAAAATTAACTCAGTACAGATGCCTAGGAGGGAAGAAATGGACATATCTGACAAAACTAGAGTCGGTCATGACGTCCTGGCCTCTTGATAAGAAAATCACTTGCTAGGTAGAGATCCAGAGAAGTTAAGTCTGGCAAGTGAATCCTAACATACTTTATGGAGGAGTCTAACAAAAAGCATGGTTAAAAAAGAAATGAACAGCTTAGACAAAACAGATCAGAGAAACAATTTATTCAGGGAAAAACAGGGTGTAAATTTGAAATCTTCCTAATGGAAATGAGTATTATGACTAAATCCAGATTTTGCATAAATACAGAGAATCAATCTCTTTAAAGCAATTGGGTTACTGAAGTGAGTACACTGCTACAAAACAAGGGTTCACAGTGTGACCCAAGGTATTTAGAGCTTTTGGGATAGGAGCCTCTGCTCTTATTCACATTGAGATGGAAAGTAATGTAACCTGATAAATCTAATCCTAGTTACTGAAAAACACAATGATTCCTTTCAGTTTGATGATGCAGTCTTTCGCTGCCATCAGGCATCCATCAGCAAGCAATACACAAATCCACATGTGAGCTGGCTGCTTGTAGACATCTTCTCTAGACATCCTGTGCCAAATCCAGCTGTGCCAATGAAAGAGGTCACTGACTCCAATGATTCCTCATCCTTCTCCTGCTGAGGACTGTCAGTGCAAAGACCTGCAGGAGTTGTTGGTGGCCCTTAACGTGCTTTGGCTGAGAAGCAGCCTGAACAACTCAGCCCAAAGTCCCTAAACTGCCTCAGCTAGCCTTGCCTGGCCTGATCTGCCCTAGGGAGCACTGGTTCCAGCTGATCCACTGGCAGGTGGGGGAGAAGGTGCTGGCTCAACAAGTGAGCACTGGCCAGCAGGCTCAGAGAGCGACCTGCTCCACTGAGGTGGCTGGGCAGGGAGGAAACCTGGCTGTGACTTTTGCACACAGGTAGCAGCAAGACAGAAGGCTGGCAGGAACAGATTCCTTCAGATTAACGGTTTTATAAGCCATGGAGATAGAACCTCTATTACAGAAAAATTTAATGGTAATGATGTGATCACCAGCCAAGAGCAAATGCACTGAAACAGCACACAGTCGTACTAATGAAATTCTTCAGAGCTTTATTAGGTGAAAAGATGAAAATTATTTTCATTCAGGAGAATGGGTTTCCTTAAATTATAAGATATAAATATTTTCTGCATTTAATTTGCACAGCATTTTAATGGGCAAAACATTAATTTTTAAATATTTATGTGTGTATATAACAATTTATCTAAAATCAATGTAAATGTACACTGCAGAGTACAAACTTTTAAAACAAGGACGTCCTTCAGGCTTAGATGGTTATATTGCTGCTGAGTTTTTGCTATACTCCAGTGGCATTTTGCTGGAATGAGATTCACCCCTGTGCAGAGGGCAGGCATAAAACCTAAGCACCATGTAAGTTCTACTTAAGTCTTAAGGACCTGGCTCTAATTCCACTGAAATAAATAGCAATATTTTCACTGTTTTTCAGTGGAAGCTGTTACAAGGTCGATGAATGGGATCAGTCCTATAAATGCCTTTTGCTGGCCCAATTGGAATGACACACAAGGAGCTGGATGCAAAATGCTGGGGAATGAACGTGAAAAAATCCCTTGGCAGTAAAAGACTTGGTAATTCTGGAGAATTTGCTCAAGGTAAATACTGGAACCCAAACATTCATTTGTTTCAAAGATTCAAGGATGGTAGATGAATTTACCAGGGAGCTGGTTTTATCCAAATATGACTTGAGGAGTACTGGCGTACTTCAGCCATATTCTACGTAAAAAAATGCAAAATACTGAAAAATACAGTCAAACCTATTTAAAGCATTAATATTTCTGCAGTACTAGGATAATTTTGGATACCTTAGAGTACTAAAACATCATGTTCTCTGCTCTGGTAGCATTAGCAGGGTTTCAGTGTGGTTTTCTGCTGTATCATCTACCCTCGCTAGGTAACATGATGGCATTTATTTATGGATCTAAACAGTGCCTGCACAGAAACTCGTTTATATTTCATAAATTCTAAGTGCTTCACAGCTGATTTCCCATCACAGATTAGAGAGTTTTAGGTAAAACCATGTTCACAATACAAGGCAGTGGAGAACTCTGTGTTCAGACTTTGTGCACCTTACCAGGACTCCTGGCCACTGCAGTGTATTTCACTTTCCAGCTTGTAGATGGAAATAAATATGAATTGGACTCCTACTAGAATAACCTTACACCCATCTGTCAGCTTTGCAAGTGTAAAAATCGCTGAGATAATCTCAGTAAGTGATTTTCAAAGGCTCTGACCTTCCATAAATGAAATCCAGATTCCTCAGAACTGAGCAGAGGTGGAATGCTAGGCCTACGGCACGTGTTTCCTTTTAACCTCGTCCATTTCAGCAGAAGGTCAACACAAAGAAAGCACATCATAGATTTTATTAGGATAGAAAAAAAAGTTATATAGGTTTAACCTTTTTCAATAATTCCATATGAAAAACAGGTTGTTTGCCCTGTAGACAAGATTAAAAAATTTAGAACTACAGAGACCTGCTGCTATCTGAGGGGAGCCTAGAAGAAAGATGGAGAGGGACTTCTTACAAAAGTATGTAGTGATGGGACAAGGGGGAATGGCTTCAGACTGAGAGTGTGTCTAGGATAAGATATAACAAAGAAATTCTTTGCTGTGAGGGTGGTGAGACACTGGAAAACGTTGCCCAGAGAGGTTGTGGATGCCTCATCCCTAGAAGTATTCATTGCCAGGTTGGATGGAGCTCTGAGCAACTCGG
Source organism: Thryothorus ludovicianus (assembly GCA_013397245.1). Taxonomy (NCBI): domain Eukaryota; kingdom Metazoa; phylum Chordata; class Aves; order Passeriformes; family Certhiidae; genus Thryothorus; species Thryothorus ludovicianus. The sequence goes on along the minus strand of VZTB01008917.1, from coordinate 575,418 downwards.
TCTGGTAAAAGGTGTCCCTGTCCATGGCAGAGGGGAACTACATGATCTTTAAGGACCCTTCCTCCCAGGGCTATGATTCTATGAAGAAGTTCACCCCTACATGTTCAATTCAGGGGATTACCCCTGAAAACCTTGCATTTGGTGAACTCTGATGCCAACTCCTCTGGTGAAATATGAAGTACTATTCTGCAACTTCTGCAGAAGTGGGCAATGGACCTGAAATATTGCCTCTCTTGTTCTTCTGGAGATGTCTATTGTCACAAATATAGCAAGCAATGGCACAAATCAAAGAAGACCATAGTTTGTTTTTTTTTTTCCCAGAGCCTTCTTGTAATGGGAAATCCACACACTAGAATACAGCTACATCAAAGATCCAGAGCACCATCTGACACGTTTCAGAGGATTACATGGGAGAACAGTAGTGAGGCCATCATGAAAATCTCCTGCTCTAGTGTAAAATAATTCCGTGTCCTTGCTGCACACACTGAGCAGACAATCCTGACTCTTTTGAAGCTTGATCTACCAAAGTAGTAGAGAGAACAAATAATGAGAAGCTGTTATATGCTGTTTAAATCTGAAGGAAGATACTGACTTAGCCTTTCTTCTGAAAATAAATAACTCCCAATAACATGAAAGATAATGTATAAAATGATGAGGGTAATATGGAGTTATCCTGCAGAAATCTTTCATCAGAGTAATTCAAATCAGAGTTAAATTCAAAGCTAATATTAACCACCTTTCAAGATGAATATACAAGATCATTGTCTTGGGATTTAAGAATGATGATGCAACAAAAGTTATCCTGCCTCAGTTTCTCCATCAATGAAATGCAAATAGTGGTTTTTGCTCCTTTTCAGGAATTTTTGAAAGATCCATAAATAAGAAGCACTACTTCAAGAACTACCATCCTTATTGACAGAGGAAATTAATTTGAAATCATCCTCAAGGATCAATGAAAAGGGAATTCAAAGGAATCAGATCATACATAGAGCTATTAAGCTTTAAAACTAACACAAGATGAATACAGAATCTAACTGAAGTATCAGCAGGATTCAATTAAAAAAATTATCTTTGATTAGGAAACCATGCAAACAGCCCAGCTATAAGCAGAGCAGACACAGAGTGGCTTGGGTGACATAAAAATGTGTGCCAAGAAGCTAACATTTCCCTACCTAGGGAGCAGCAAGGTAGGATATTCATTCTGCCATGGGCCTCAGGTAAGGATAGCAACCCTTGGCACTATCACCCCTAATTTTGCATCCACACTTTTGACAGAATCACAGAATCAGTCAGGTTGGAAGGGTACGCAGCAGCTCATCTGGTGCAACCACCCTGCTCAAGCAGGGTCATGGCACAGAATTGTGTCCAGATGGTTCTTGAGTATCTCCTTTTAAAGGGACTCCACACCTTTTCTGGGCAACGTGCTCCAGTGCTCGACCACCTGCACAGTAAAGAAGTTTTTCCTCGTGTTTAGGCAGAACTTCCCGTGTGTTAGTTTCTGCCCGCTCCCTCAAGTCCTAGTGCTCGGCATCACGGAGAGGAGCCTGGCTCCGTGCTCTTGGCATCCCCCTTCTGGCAGTGCCGGCGGCCCGGCTACACCTGGGCTACCACCTGCCCAAGCTCGCCTGGCTCCCGCTGGGTTCACCAGCCACCTCAAGGAGGGGTTG
>VZTB01008917.1:555478-573645 GCA_013397245.1 Thryothorus ludovicianus | reverse complement strand
CCGCCATGATGCGGGCGCCGCCGGGGCTGTCGCGGCTGCTGCTGGCGGCGCGGGGGTGGGGGCGCCTGGGCGCCATGTCCCGCTACAGCACGGAACAGCGGGGCCGGCCCAACTCGCCCGATTACCGCCTCTACTTTAGTAAGTAGCAGTCCCCGGGCTNTCCCGCGGAGGCTCCTCGGGCTGATGGAGCCTTCCCACCGCTGCAGGGGGAGCGCAGTGTTTTGCAGAGAGTGAGGGCGGATCCTGCAGACATCCCGGATTTTGGAGGGGCTGCCGGGCCTGCCAGCCCCGGCCCAGCCGTGCCTGCCAGCCCCGGCCCAGCCGTGCCCTTGCTCAGCGCCGGCGGACGCCGGGGGCGAAGCGCGGCCGCGGGGCCGTGTAGCGGCAGCCTGGCCGCGGGGGCCCGTGGCACCCCAGGGACAGCCGTGAGTGGCTCTGTGCCTCTGTGGTGTGACAGCCCAGCCTGTCCCGTGTGACCAGGGCAGCCCTCCCTCCCGTCAGACACGTCACCGAGGCGGGAAACTGACATCCAAAACGTGGGGCTCCAGCCCCGAGCGGGGGCCAGCAAGTGGCAGTGCGAGGGCACGGGCAGTGCTCCAGGAGGCGTCTCACAGCCCAGCGAGAGCTGAGGGTGTGCCGTATTCAGTATTACGCATTTTCATAACAGTGTTGTCGTGTTTGTGTGCCAGTCCTGTCGCGGTGGGTTTGTACGTTTCTGGTCCATTGACCTACAGTCAACTCTGACGTCTGCTGGTGTGGGAGAAGCGGAGGCGGCGTTTGCCCGCTTGGCAGCGCTGCCAGAGCTCCTCTGGGCTCATTCATGGAGCTGCCAGCGCAGGAGATCGTTTAGAGAAACTCACTTTATTTGGTGGGAATAAACAGCCTACCACTAAACCTTTGTTTTATTTTGAGGGAGCATCTGGGAGGTTTCCAGGAATTGGAAATCGACTCCATTTACTCTTTGATGAGGTGGTCAAAAGTCCAAAGCGAAGGGAGGTAACCTTGTCTGCCATTTCCTTTACTATGTATAGGGGTGCTAGCAGAGGAGAAATTCCTTAGGATTTGAATTAGTGTTTGCACTATTTTGATGTGCACTTGAAAAACTTAAGCATACACGCCAGTGAAATTAGTTTCTTTCTAGAGTGGGAGCAAGGCTGAGATGCAGATTGGGCCCCCATTAAGTTAACATCAATTTCTGCTGGTTTCAAGGTGTGGTGTTTCATATCGAGGGCCTAGAGCAATTATCCCATCCCTCACTTACTCTTAATCAGACTTTGGCCTATTACGTTGGGGGATTTGTGGTCATGAAACTCAGTTTATTAGAAACACAGTGCAGTCATGGGGGCAACATTGCTAGAAACCCTGATGAATTCACTTACCACTGATGGAAATGAGGTTCCTTTAGTTTGTGGTTGTGTTTGGCCAGAGAGTAGAAAAGAAGGAAAGAAACTTCTCATCCTTGTATAGCAGGTAGAAGAGAAGCACAGTGTTGAATGCTAAAGCAATAACTTTGATTCTAACGACTCCTTGTCAACACAATCAAATTCCTTGTCCTCCATGTAGGTATATATTTGAAATTAAACTTCAGAAAAAGTTTAACTGATGCACAATCATAGCATATATACATATCTGTATTGTGTGACGTTCAGCAACACCAATATCTTATGCCTTATCTTTAGGTTTGCAATGCTACTTTGCTTTGTCTTTCAGAGAATGCAGATGGTAAATATATTTCCCCATTCCATGACATTCCTCTGTTTGCTGCATCTAAAGAGGTATGTTTTTATGCCTTGAAATATGATTAATTTCAAAATACTAATAGTTTTGTTGTGAAAGTGACAGTGCTTGTTGTGAAAGTGCAGGTTTTAAAAACTTTTTTTTGGTAATCAACAGAGAAATGTATAGTGCCAGAAAGGACCACTCTAACCCAGACTGATGCCTTATGTAATACAGGCTTAATGACTACAGCAAATTTTCTCTGCCGAGTTTAGTAACTTGCAGTGAAACAGCAATCATTGCTGTTTATACACGCCTAGGTATCTCTTTAATAGTGGTTGAGGGCAGGAGAACCCTCACTGTATCTTGTGATGATTCTCTGTGTTTAGGTTTGTGCTTATGTGTGCTTGAATTAATTTTCGACTGTTACTCTTTCTGAATTACTGGTTTTCTACACTTGCTATTAAAAATGTACATTTCTTTGTCGTGAGTGTACAGCACACGCTTAACTTATGGTGTATGTCTTTAATTCCCAAAAGGAGCATTAGAATTGGAAGCCAACAGCAATGCCCAGGAGAGAAGTGGTAATCACACCTTTGGAGATTCGCAGTGCGCGAGGTGCAGCTGAGCACTGTCACGTCTTGTTAGCCACCCTCCCTGGGGTTTCATTACAGCAATAATGAAACGGCTGTTTAGTCTGTCACTGATGGGAGAACTGCCAGTCTTTGGTTTAGGCTGAGGTTTGCTTATCACAGGGTGCTTGTGACACAAACAAGCTGGGGGAGTTTTAGTCGTTTTCTGTTTTGTTGCCGAGTCTCTGTGGGTGATATGAGTGGTGCAAAAGGTCAGTAGTTTGAGTGTGTTCAGCTGGTGGAGACTCCTGAACGGATGAACCAGTCTCTTGAATTATTAAATCTGAGAGATTAAAAATCTGAATGAAACCTTTACTAAGAATCTGAATGAAACCTTGGGTCAGCAGACCCAAGTGCTCGCCAGCGTAAGAGGCAGGTCATTCAGAGTGTCATTACTAAGATGACATGTTCAGTCTGTGCTGTTGCTGGAAAAGCAGTGTGCATTTCCATCACTTGTTCCCTGGAGGCCTTGCTGTCCCTGCACCTAGAGTTAAAAGTTTGTGGGAGTAGCTTATAGCCTGTGATTTTGTCAGTAGGTTAATTTAAGAGTACAGCAGTGTCTGATCTGTGTGGAGAGACTTTAATTTTGGTGTATGAGTGGGGAAATAACATTCCACACAATACAGGGCCTGAAGCAAGAAGGGAACTCATGGTTAAGGTCTCTGTTCATTCTGCCTTGTTTGCAAGAGGATGACTTATGGAGTTGTATTTTGAGTCTTTCCATCTCCTTGTCTAAGATTTATGGAGTTCATGATGGATAAATTCAGCCTTTTTTTTTGTACTGGTTTTATTTATTTTGGATTGAGTTTTGTCTTCAACTGTACAGAAGGATGACTGTTTTTAGTCAGTTGAGTACAGTCCTAAAATGCTGCTTAAATTTCTTGGTAGCAGGGAGAAAGTAAATGTGTCCTTGTACATTTTTTTATCTTCCTTTGTTAATGTCTCAAAGATTAGAAATTTCACAATGAAGCACAACTGAATACTTTAAAAAATTATAATTTAGGCCTTTATGCTCACAAAGGGATGTTTCAATTGCATTGCAAAGTACTGTCGACTGTATTTATGTGAGTACGGTGTTGCTCTCTAGTGTTCTTTATGTACTTCTTTACTTCACTCTTTCCCTATAGGATAAAGAAATTCCTGCAAAGAGGTCAAAGACTACTGGATCTGAGGTACTGCTAAGTTTTTTTTCTTGTTTTTTTTTTTTTTTCAACTATTTCCTCTATTTCCTTCCCAACCTTACTTTTCTGCAGAGTGAACTTGCTGTCACTGAGTATAGTTGACATATCTTCAAATGCAAGTCTTCTAGGAGAAGACTTAAAGGGTTTTAATATTCTCCTCTTTGAATGGACCAGAAATGTCAGAATTCCTTTATTCATCAAGATGGTCTCAAAGGCAAACACTTATGCCAGTCTTTCAAAGGTTTGTTATGACTTTTGCAGTGTAGATGTGTTATCTTTTTTGCTATTGCGTTCAGAAATATTTGCAATAAAATCTCCCTTAATGAAATATTCATTATTCTCTGACTGTGGGTAATATTTGGTTTGTATTCAGAACTTAAGAAATCCTAAGTATGTTAGGGAGAAATTATACTGAGTACCTGCTCTTTAGAACTGAGGTTATGATGTTTTCTGGGAAGCCCAAAGGGAGAAAAACCACATCTGCTAATGGTTCAACATTATCCAGCACTGAAGTTAAGGCTAATAGAAGCCTAGAAAACATGGAAGATCTGCTCAGGCTTTTTCTGTGAAACAAGATTTGTTTATCCAAGTGTCCTTTCCAAAATATAACATTTTTTGCTGTGCTTTGTCTGGCATAGGCTCATCTAAAACTTACTAAAAGAATGTGATAGCAAAAAATGGGCCAAACTATGCTTTAAGGCCATGATATGTGGGTGGGCGGGTGTGTGTTCCAATCCTTATCTTCTCCTATCTGTTTGGCCAGTCATATTGCAAAACTGTAGCTGCCCATCCGATGTGAAAGGGCTGCCCTAAGTGTCTGGGTTCTCAGAGTTTTGCAGCCAGTGTGTGGTGCCCTGGTTCTTGTGCTGTACAGCAGTCCCCACACAATCCTGCGCTGTGTTTCCTCTCCCTTTGCTCTGTGATTCATTCAAACTACCCTTCCTAAGCAATGCTTTTTAGATTTCCTGTATCTTGGTGCCCATTTAGGTACTGTTTAGTAGATGGAGAATCATACCTGAAAGAGGAATTATTCAGGAGAAAGAGTCTGTGCCAGTAGGCTTTTATCAAAAATTATTGTATTGCAACATCAATTCTTACAGCTCCTGCTGACAAGTCAAGTATTCTGTGTCTCAGCTGCTAATACATACTGACTGATGCAAAGACATTTCATGCAGCATCTGAAACTATTCAAAACTGCATTTGTCTGTGCTGTGAGAAGCATGCTAGCTTGTTGAAAACCATGTTTCTAGTAGCCTATGGAAAGGGGGGCGAAATGTCAGTGAGGTTGAGCAGCTCTTGCTTCCTTGGCCAGTGTGACCTCCAGAGCTGCTTCACATAATTCCTGCTGTGAGACAGCTCTGGATTGTGGTTTAACAGAACTGCAGAAAATGAGCAAAGGCAAATGTGCATTTCAGTCCTGCAGGTTTTTGATACAATTAGGCAAACGAATTTGCAGGCTGTAAGCTTCCTGAACATGCTTGGTATTTACTTAGATGGTGAAATGTGAGAACATCTTTTTCATCATGATCTTCAGGATTTGGGGAGGAGAGAGAAAACAGGGGGATCTTTGTGTTCAGGAAAGCAGCAGTTTCTTCTTACTCTGGGCTCTTCAGCAGCTCTCCTCACCTTTCCTAATGAGATGCATGCTTGTGTGCAGGGAAAGCATAGCTTAATTTGGGAGTAAAGGGAAAATGAGGAGTTTAGTTTAGTGTCATATACTGATTTCAGAAGACCTTTGAAGCCCTGGACTCATTGTTCTTGTCTAGGAATGCAAAAGCTGCTATTGATACCTGTTACTCAGTTGGTCCTTGCACTGAATTTGACCATAATTTGTAAGTGATAGTTCTTCTTGTCCCTGGAAATGCATTTTTGAAACTTACACTTTTAGAGTGGTGGTTATTTGTTACTCTGGACAAGAGCAAGCCTTCTTAAGAGTTAAATTAAATTAAGTGTGCAAAATTATGTTGAGCTGATGTTTATCAAATGGCAGTCTAGGTATGAAAAGTGAAGATTTTCCATAATTTTGCAAGACTCTCTTTAGTCAGTTTAATCTACTCTAAATTGTCCTTGGTGTTTCTGATGCCAGAAAAAAGGTCTCAAAGCAGAGGAGTTTCAGCTTTCAGTGTTTGTAGGATAGAGAAGGCACATCCTACAAGTCCGTGTCAGCTGTTTTGCAGTCTCAGTTTGTAGTTTCTAAGGGAAGCACTTGTCATGTTTCTGTATTAACTATTTTCACTAGTTCAACCATTTCTTGTAATATTTTAGACCTTCCCAAATCTCAGTTAAATTTAGCTTGTAGGCTCTGCTGGCAGCTGACCTTCTTGCTTTTGCAGATGGTTTTTGGCTGTTTGAGGACAAGAAGGTTACTTTGAGGTAGAAACTATGCTGAAAGAAGTAATATTCAACTCAAGTCTTAAAATTATTAGCAGCTTGCAGTCTGAACCCCTGCACTGCCTTAAGCATTGCAAGCACTTGGAATCCACTCCTGCCCAAGTAAATCTCCGTGACAGGTTTCAAAAGTTTCACATCTCTGTCTGGAAAAGCAGATGTTTCCACCAGGGTTACAGTCAAAACTGTCAGAGCCTGACTTGTTGAATATGGCCTTCCTTGTTTGGCAGGAAGAAGGTTTGAAGAGGTCATCATTTTCTTTTCAAGGCAAATGTGACATGTTGTTCCCTGCTGTAGTGAAAGGGTTTCTAATCTACTTGTCATTGTATATCTTCAGAGAAGTATTCACATGTGGTGTCATTCAGAGGACCCAGGTGTTCTTGAAGTACAGTGTTTCACATCTTGGCCCTGGTAAGGAGTCTGCCCAAGCATGTGAAGATTATAGTCCTCTAGCTTGCAGACATTCACAAGAGCATTTGAAAAAAAAATATAAAGAAAAGCAAGTCAGCTTCTGTTTTGTTTTGTTGCATCCTGTGGATTGCACAGTGCTGGGATGCTCTTGTGGACTTTGCCTGAGATGCTTCCATGAGCCAAAAACTTCTGATAAATTAACTAGTCAGGTGAGACTTAAGGGGTCATCAGAGTGGTCATGCAGTCTGCATAGGTGATCTGATAGAGGACCCTGTACTCCCAGCAGTGCTCAAAACTGGTGTCAGAGATGTCATTTGGTAAAGTTGGTATGCTTCATAAGAAGGGAGAAGCTGTTGTCATTTTCCATGCAGAGCAGGTGTGCATTTTGTGCTGACTTTGTATTCTGCCTTAACTACAGTCTCTGTAGCAGCCCTTGGTGATGTTAGACAGTTTTTCAGTACATGTAACCTGGGCTTCACCATGTCCACTGTGGTCAGGGATTTGTGTTCCAAATTTTATCAGTGAATCTTTCACCCTGATGCTTGAACTTACCCAGTCTTTTGCTGTGGATGTGTCCATTACATGCAGCCTTGCTTTATGTTCCTACAGATGAACAAATGCTGAGAGTAGAAGTAATCTTCACTAATTAGTCCAGTTGAAATCTACGCAGACTACCATTGAGTAGAAATCTACGCAGACTACCATATTCCAGTTGAAATCTACACAGACTACCATATACCTACTGAGAAAAGTTGATTGATCCAACTTAACTTTAAATAAATGATTCCTTAAACTTGAGAAAACCAGTGTTTCATATTTATCCATGTCAGGGTTGTACACCGTGTAGTTTTACAGGTAAATGTGTCCTGTAACTGGTTTATCAGACAACATGCCTGACCTCAGTGGGATTCCTGTGTGTAAAGCCTACATGAACCTGCACAGTGTTCATGATTCCCTTTCCAGTATAACCGGAGGGAAGTACACTGTGGAGAGACTGCAGGCACTCTGCATTTATGCTGGACCTTGCATTCCTCTTTTGCTATGTGGCATATTAATTTGTGTTGGAGAAGTTCCACTTCTTTTTGGTGTCCAGATGTTGCTGACATCTGGTTTGTTGTTTTAATTGGCAAATACCTTACAGCAAGCGTTACATTGGGAATGCTTATATCATGGCTACTCATTTTATAAAGAAGTCCCACTCCATTTATTTCTGGATATATTACATGACAGTCCATATTTAGCTTTGCCTTTTTTTCCCCTTTTTTCTTTAATTTTCTTACTTTCTTTTAAACGTTTCCCTTTGTTCACAGTACTGCTAGACTGTAGCTCACGATTTTCATTCTTCATTCAGGTGCATGCTGCCGTGTTCAGTTGATGGCTGATAAAAATCCCTGCCATATTGCAAATGGGCAGACAGAAAAAAAAAAAGGAAATGGTAGCTGCTTTTTCTTCTGTCTTTCTTCTGGCCTTAGAACATAGTATGACAAAGAGTCAGCAGCTCAAATGCTGCCTCCAGTGCTTTTAGATTTTTTTAGATTTTTCTTTAAGCATTCTACTATAAAAACTACAAAAGTAACTGTAAACTTTAGCATATCTCTTGTCATGTATGGTGATGGAAAATTGCAATCTACAGAGATTACTCCACTTCTGCTTCAAATTATCTGAACCTTCAAAGCTTAGCATTAATGGTTGCAACCCTTGAGCAAAATCATACCTATTCAAAACCCTTCCCTCAAGTGTATGAAATAAGGAACTTTGGAATAACTGGGAAAGAAACTAGATGAACAAGGAAGGGAAAGTTAGGTAAGGAAGAACTGATTTTGAGAGGGATATAGGGCAGTCCAGAAAGGCAGGCATCAGAAAAGTCATGGATTTCTTTTTTTTTTTTTGCCATGTGATACTCAGGTTTCTAAAAATAACCTCAGATATAAAACAAGTTATTTTCTGTAAGAATCCATACAGTTGGAACTAATTGGAGTTCTTTTTGCCATCAGTCTTAGAGGAGAGAATGATGACTAACAGTTTACCTGGGTACAACAGTGTATTTTCCTTGCTTTTCGCAATACTTGCTGTACAAATATACTGAAGTTTTTTTGTATATCTTTTTATCTTTCTGTGGTTTTTTCTAATTTCAAAAACGGAAAACTGTTTCTGTTTCCTGTGTGAAAGATATTTTTACTTGTCTCAGCAAAAACTATATCATGATACATTAAAAATGATATTCAGCTGAAATGGAATGCAGTAAGGTGCCAAGAAGTGTTAAAGACAACCCCAGTGAAGCAAACAGTTATAACCTGTGTGAGCTCCCATGTAATCTACTTAGGGTGTAGTTCTTAGGAGGTGAAGGGTATCATTTAGACATACTGGTTGTTCTTACTGATACAATTTTCTGCTGTTTTTCTTATGCAGTTGTAGGAATTAGGAAATGTACTTTTGACTTCTCTGTGTTGAGCAAGTAGATACCACACCTCCCCTGCCCCCATCACTTCTTCAAGGTACAGTACAGTTTAAGTACAAATATCTGTCTTGTATTCACATTGACCCAAAGTCAAACGAGCTACTCAATACCCTAGGTTGAGTGTCCCTCTGGGCTCTTTCTTCAGCTCCCTTTCTCTAGCAGATGGATTCTGTCCCTTTTTCTGAATCTAGGGCGTTTTCCTCTTTTCTTTCGTGCTCCAGGAATACTGTCCTGAGGAAACCATCAGCCAGTAGAGCTGACGTGAGGCTGCCTGGAGGAGCTCCTTCTGGCCTGTTGCACAGTCGGCTCTCATGGAGTCCCTTCTATGTGAGGTTAAGTCTGGGCTGCAGTGATCTCACAGGCAGGCCAATTGTCTGCTCTTGTAGTAAGGCAGTTAAATGGTAAACTTTGCAAGCAATAGTTTTTGTTTAATGAGAGATCTTTTTTCTGTGATTTGAAGGTGTGTCAGATGGGCTGTTGAAAGTCTTGCCATTGCTTGACGGGGTAGAAGTGCTTACTTAGGGGGTTGGTGAGGTGGAATTTATTGTACTGATTTAAGATAAAAATATCAATTACCAGATGCATTCACCAGCCAAAACTAACCACTGAATGACACATGCAGATGGTAATCTGTGTAGACAGGTGGTGTCTGACACTTACATTTCTGTTTTCAGCTGATGCAAGGACAGTTTTCAGCAAGGGATGAGGGGACGACTTTCAAGTGGTTAGAAAGAATAGGTGCTTAATGTGAGCGAAAAACAGTGATGGAAACATTCCTGTATGATACTTAGGCAAGGAGGAAAACAAGATAGGAGAGAGGACGAAAAAAAAATCCTAAAAAACTAGATAGTCTAGTTCTCTTTCAGTCTGACAAAATATCTGGTATATGCTCTCCTTTTCACACAAGTGAATCTACTCTTACCACTGTGAAAATCTGATTGTCCTATGAATAAAACTTTTTATTTTTAAACGTAAACACTGAATGAAGTCATTAATCTTTCGTAAATGCTTGTGGCAGCTTAGCATTAGAGAAAGTACTTTTGGGGATTTTTTTTTTTTTCTGCATACAAATTAATCTGTCAGGCTGTCACGTTTAAGATCCTTGACAGTTCACGTTTGACTGATACCACAAATTATGAGGGCTTGGCCTTCAAGCTGAGTTGAATCCAAGTGCTTTTATTATGTTTTTGAGAGCAGCATTGCATTTATTTCAGTCCCTTGGAGTTGATTTGGTGAAGACCTGGACTAACTTGACTAATTAAAAGCTCAAAACCAAGCATAGAGGCTGGTGAAGACTTTGCATTCTACGTGGTCAGGAAAGCATATGGCAGCATCTAAACAACAAAAATATAGGTCTGTGATGGAGGGGAAGACATCCTGTATAATTCCAGTAGTTTAGAAATTTTCTGCCTGTAGCTACCAGTCAGAACAATTATTTGACCTTCTTGGCATTTCCCTAAGAGTTTCTTGTCAGCACTGGCTTTCATACTATGCATTTCTCTTTTCTAAGTGTTTCCCAGATGGATATACAGACTTTATTTGGCTCTCTTCCAGCCCTTCTCTTACCTGCTTATGCATATATGTTGCTTTGTTCTATCTGCTTGCTCGGTGTTGACATTTTTGAGCCCTCTTTACTTTAGTTTCAACTGCTCTTATATACATAAGGTGTATTTTGTGAAACGCATACTTATCTGAAACTTTTTATTTACTATAAGACCTGACTGGGAGAAGTGATTCCATTCCAGTAATGCCACTGATTGCAGTGTGGGCACTGTACTTATGGATGGCAAATATAGTTTAAATTTTTTGGAAATTGTCTGTCAGCGTTGTGCATAGATTGTGGTCTCATAGTAGAAATGCTGGGATTTTCAGTTGGGATTTTCCTTTGCTTTCTTGCTTTCCACATTCCAGATTTGTTTGGGAGGAGATGATCATAGAACCATTGGAATTACTTTAATCAGACTGACATTGACTCTGGTAATGCTATTTTTTTGTTTGCAGCTGCAGGGTACAAGGAGCAAAAATACAAATGTTTTAGGGTTCACTGGAGCCTTAATTGTGGTCCAGTTAAAGAGTCAGTGAAAGTCTTCACTTCGTTCAACTTTATATTTTTTTCTTACAAATTTCTGCAAAAACATATTTTGTCTTTTTTTTTGGATTGTTGTGATTAACACCAATGTAAGTTTTCCTTGGCTGCGAAGAGGTGTCCCAAGCAATGTGATATTTTGGGGTTACTGTAGTAGTCTAAAACAGGTTATAGACCTTGCTTGATGGTTTGTTCTAGTTACCCAATTCAACAATAGTCTATTCCTTGGTAGTGCTTAGCTCAACTTCATAAGAAGAAATGTTATGGCAGTTACACTGAATTTTTCTCTTTGAAATGTTGCTTTAACATCCTCAGTAGGAAAGTGTGGGCTGCTTAGGTTTCTTCTAAAAACATGCAAGTTTACATGTGTATTGGGTTTTTTCCTCCCACACCGCCTTCTTAAAAAACTTTTGCTTTGTTTCTGTTAGGAAGAAGGCTAACACAAATGTGAGGTGTCCGTGTCCTACCTGTGCCATCACTTTTGGACTCACTTGACCCAGATTTGACTGAGAATCAGAAGTGTCATTTACTGCATGAGTTTTTAAAAAATAGTGAGGCAAAAGAGGAGGACCTGGAAGAGTAAATCCGTGGGGAGAAAAAATCCCAAAACTTGTCCTTTCCACTTCTGAAGGGAAGCTAAGTGTGTCCTACAGAAACATTCAATCCTCTTTGACAGTAGGCTGAACCACTGCCTTGTGGCAAACCCTTTCATGGGCATTCTCAACATTTTGTGAAGGGTAATACTGAAATGGGGATGAAAAACATCAGGTGTATTTCCACTGCTGCTTGTTGTCCATATTCTTAAATGGGTGAGATGGGGAAAGGTTGAACTATGAGGCTGAACTGTAGGAATAGGAACTGTACAGATAAAAGCAGCTGTAACAGAAAAATGTGATGTATGTTGCTGTTGAATGCANCATTTTGTGAAGGGTAATACTGAAATGGGGATGAAAAACATCAGGTGTACTAATTGCTAAGTGGAATTTATTTTCAGTTCTGTCATTATTTTTTTGTTTTAGGTCCTGTTTAATATGATTGTAGAAGTGCCTCGTTGGACTAACGCAAAAATGGAGGTAATTAAGGAAAATATCTTGATTGTTTTGGTATTTGTGGAAGTTATGACAATGCAGTGGCTTCTAGGAGGCAGAGTTTAGTCACAGTTTGGATTGCTCTTTGCACATTAAAATGTTCTCTGTTAAAATAGTGGTTTGAAGTGGGGCATATGCTTTTCTTGCAATGGTAAAAAGTGTTGAGCTTCTAATTATTTTTTGATGGAAACGGGAAAAGCAGGTGGGCACTGCTTCTTGACAACCCTCTGACTGCAGAGTGCAGCATATCTGCAGCAGAGTCCTGGAGTACTGAATTTTAGGATGTTTTCCAGCATTTAGACTAACTCTTGCTTGCTTATGGAGCATTCCACTCAGATTAATTCATCATTTCTACTGTATAGTGTGCTAGGCCAAATCTCAGCAAATGGAATTACAACTAAAAGAGCATTTCCTTATGACAGAAAAAATATTTGGGGACTTTACTGATTGAAAGTACGAACTCCTGCAGGGATATATTTTACAAGTAGTAAAATCATCTGTAGTGTTTGTGGTACAACTGATCTCACCAGGCTATGTCCTGTCTTCCTGAACATTTGTGTTAATTTTAAGGATGCTTCCCTGATGCTTTTAAGGAAGTTTGTGGTTGAGCTGTTAACTCTTTTAATTATTGAAAATAATATCAAAGAATCTCCTTAGCTTGTTATTTGAGAATTTTTTCTCCTTTCCATGATGATAGAACTGTGTTTGCCATCACAGCTTTTACACTTCAAGCAGGGTTACCTCAGATATTTACCCTTAATTTTAAGCTCATGATTTATTGTGGCAACTGAGTTCTCTTTTGCAGAGGATCCCTTTGACAATGCTACTTGAACTCTGCCTAAAGCACAGGTTGCTCTCCCTCTACTTCTTCCAGCACATTATGTCAAGGGTGGAAAAGTTTGTCCTGTTATGTTTAGAAATCATTGATTTTATACTTTTTAGGTTTAATGGAGGAGACTAGATGTAGTTCCCTAATATTTTAATATCCTTAAAATTTGCTGCATCAATCATTAAGGCAGTGGTCTTGCCTCGCCATTGTATGCTGGCAGTCCTTCAGTCCAGACCATGCAAATACCTGCTGTTACCAGATCCTGTCTGCTCTCTCCTCACATGTAGTGGAGACTGCAGGACAGTAAGCCTGGCATTAGGGTGAATGTACCCACTGTTACATTTCCTGCAACAGATCTTCTGCTCATCACCTTGTTATATTTCTGTTCTTCCCTTGCTGCTGTCAGTTTTTGTCCCAGTTTCCATGAACAAAAAGCATTGCTGGGCTCCATTTCTGTCAGTGTCCCAGGTGGCATATTTGAGCTCTTCGCTGTTAGGTTATGACCAGAAGCTGGTAGAATCCAGTGTGAAGCCAGAAATGTGTGAACCTTCATCTTGGCTCTTGGGGAAGGTTTACTTTTGGAATGAGTACATACTGTTGACAGGTTAGTGTGGTTCAAAGAGGTGGAATTTCTTTGGGATGGCTTTGATGACAGTGCTTCTGGTAAAGGACAGAGTTATAAAATGATTATGGACTGACGACTGCGTGCTTATGCAAGGAAGCTATGCACCACTTGAGTGTAATCACTTGAGCCTGTAACAAGTGTTTTGCCACTCAGATGAGTGTTTGTAAGCAAGAGCCAAGCTAACATGGGATGAGCTGTGGTGTGGAGTGTCAGAGGTTGGTTACAGTGTGAATTAACTCAGGCAGTGGCTGTATGTGTGTGGTTTGTGTATGGGTTTTGTGGGAGGATGTTACTGTTCAGCTGTAGTTCAGCTCTTCTGTCAGTGCTTCTTTAGGAATAAGAATGTCTTAAAATAGTAGCTTAACTTGTTCCAGATCTGCATTAAGTTGGTATTTGGTGACTATGAGACACTTGTGCTTGTCAAAAGGCATTTTTATGCTGAGAGGTGATGGAAAGAAGGGATGCTTGCAATTGGAGAGCAAGGAGCAGAGGGCAAGAACATGAAACATTTCTTCCTGTCAAGACCCTGTTCTTGGAAGATATTGTGCCACCATTTGCATTTCTGTTCAACTTGTATTCTAAAGTGCAAGAGCTTCTGACTTAAGTTCCTTTCAGTTTTTATGTTTGACCATGGCAGTCTCCTTAGAAATTTATTACTTTCTCTTCTAGATCAATTTTTTTCTTGCATACTTTACAGCATTATTTAATACCTTAATAAGCTGCTTTTTGAATATGACCCTTGAGATTCAGAGTGAGGCTATCGTACTTCTAATAATGCTCAAACCACAAGCATGTGCTGCCAGATGGATCTTTCTCACTGGTTGGGTATGGAATGAATTGCTTTCCATTTTAACATTCTCCTTCTCTCTCTCCCTCTCCCTCCCCCCTCCCTTTTTCACGATCTGCTTAGATTGCCACTGAGGAGCCGTTGAATCCCATTAAACATGACATAAAGAAAGGCAAGCTTCGATATGTGGCAAATATCTTTCCTCACAAGGGTTATATATGGAATTATGGTGCCCTCCCACAGGTAACATTTTTGTTATAATGGTGAAAGTTTTCTGTCTTCTGTTTAAATTGCCTTGTAAATCTTGGATACTGCCTCAATGCAAATCAGCTGCAAGAGGGGTGATTCTCTTTGATACATTTGTAAATTAGGAATTTTTTTTATGTTGAACTTTATTGTGTCCATAAATTTTGATCAGAATTTGGGTGTGGAAGTAAATATGAGCTGTGTTTTCAAGAAGGAGTTAAGTGATCAAGAAATCTCAAATCTTTAGTCTCTGTAGTGAGTCACTGTAGTGAGAGAATTAAACTTTCATGGTCTGCCATTCAAGAATACTTTGTCAAGTAGACCTTTTCTGCTTAAACAAGGCATTTATTTAAAAACTCATTTCGAATGTTCATGTACTGCAGCTTAAATTTTAGTTGGGATTTCTTAATATCTTCAGGAAAGAGGAACACAAGGGCTGTTCTTTTTTAGATTAAACCTCAACTGTCATCCATAACTTTTCTCTGAACTGTGAGACTTGACTGATCATGACACATTCAAAACATTGAGCCTTGAAAAAGCCCAACTAATCGCTGAAATTTTGACCATAATGAAAAGTTATAAACTTTTTTCTATGAATAACACATTAGACTTAAATTACTACTGAAGAATGTGATGAAGCTTGGAAAGAGTAATTTATTTTCTCTGCACTTAAATGCGTGAGCAGTGAAAGTTGAGTCCCAAAAATCTGCTTATATGTTTGATCCCTAGAGAGGAGATACTAGGCAGATGCTTAAATGCAGCAGTGAAGTTCCTGTCCAGTCAGCAGTGTCAATAGCAAAGTTTGCAAGTAGGTATACTAGGAAACCAGCAATTCCATTTATTGTTTTGAAATCTGTATGTTTCTTAGTGTAAAGCCAGAATTATTTGAAAATTCCTTCCTTTTGACGTGGTGGAATAGAGGTGTGACTGGGCAGAAGAGAAAGTATTGGTATAATGCAGCCCTAAACAAAAAGCACTTTAGAAGGACAAGAGGACACAGTCTTAAGCTGTGACAGGAGAAGTTTAGGCTGGACATTAGAAAAAAATTTTTGCAGGAAGACTAATTGGGCGTTGGAATGGGTTGCTGAGGGAGGTGGTGGAGTCACTTTCCCTGGAAGTGTTTAAAAAAACGTGGCACTCAGTGCCATAGTTTAGTTGATGAGGTGGTGTTGGGTCATAGGTTGGACTTGATGATCTCCAAGGTCTTTTCCATCCAGCCTAGTTGATTCTGTGAAGAGTACTGAGAAAATAAATATTAAGTTAAAGTTCTCTCTTGATTTCACTTCAGCAATTTTTTGGTAATGATTCTACTACAAAAATGCCTAAGTATATTCTTTTCACCGTTTAACCTTCCAGAATCAGTAAAGTTCTGAAGGACAAGTTTGAGGTGGAGTTACAGTCACGAACAGTAGGAGCTAGCAGTATAGCACTTGGAAAAGAAAAGTTTTCTATAATCTTTTCAACAGTACTTAATTTGACTTACAATTCTTAACAGAGAAGCTCCTCAACTGTAGAATGAGTTAGTAAAAGTAAAAACAAGTACTTGTGTAGTAATTTAGTTAGTATAACTTGGCTAGGATTCCTTCCTTGTGCAGTGCTCAGAGCAGGGGTTTAAACTTGCTACTTTGGTCTTAAATTCTTAGCTTTCCTTTGGGATGTACATGTCTCAAAATACTCAGAAATACTTCATACCTAAATCTAAAATCTTTAAAACGCTTTTTGGGTGCTGACAAATCTATGCGTAGGAGTGTGGTTAGCTCAAAGCTTTGATGTTTTAGAAAACAACTTATGTTAATATAATGGTTTTTAACAAGTATAACAAAAATGTGATTGTAAGATGTCCTAGCTTGATCCCACTCTCACTAGTAACTAGCAAAGTCTGTATTCAGGGTCCTCTGAAGCCTTGATCATTGAAGTTGGGTAAAGTGTATAATCCTCATGTCACTTGTCCTGGGTGTGAGTTACTCAGTGTCACTCTACTGTCTGGTTGTTTTTAATCTTTCCATCGAGCAAACCTGTTCTCCGAAAGCTGATGTTTTTATTGTTGCTTTTGCTAATCTTTGTAATTTAGTGGAAAGATGACTTGTAATTGCAGTTCAGCTGATAACTGATAGTTCTCTTTCCCCTGGCAGACCTGGGAAGATCCAAACCATACAGATGACATTACAGGATGTTGTGGGGATAATGATCCAATTGACGTTTGTGAAATAGGTTCAAAGGTTTGTATTTATCAGGATTAATTTAATTTATCAAGGTTATTTTAGTAATTTTGTAGCAACTTTTGGAAGAGAAGGTCAGATAGAAAACAAGAAAAAATGCATTCGTAATGTTAGGGACTGACAAAAGTATCAATAGAGGATCTAAGGAGAGAATGGGTAAGGAAATGGTGGATTTTTAAAAAGGAGGGGAGAAGCAGGATTTGATAAAAGGGAAAATAAAAAAGAACAACATCCTTAAGTTGTGTAGTGGACAGTAAGTTTTGGGTGAAGGAGGGTTAAGATTTTTGGGGAAGGAAAAGATTTATTTCCTTTTTCCCTGTTAGCGGTATTGGAGCTAGGTTGCTGAAAGATGAGGAAATATGACAGTATCATGCACATTAGAATTACAAAGTCAGACCTACAAAGGAGGTAGGTTTGAGTTTACTCATGGGGGCAAACAGAAGTAGATCCTTTTTTCTAGACAAGACAGGAACCTGCTGCAGTGTTGCAATTATGAGTCATGGAGTGGATGTATGAAAAAAGAGGTGCAGCAAACACCATTAGTAGGTATAAAGGAAAAGTTCAGCTCACTGAAAGAAAATTCTATGTACCTAGAGGCAGCAGAAAATGGAGCAATGCTGTGTATCAGAAGTGGGGTTATGAAATGGATAAATTTTAAAGAGGAATCTCTTAGGTAAGGGGAAATTTAATTGGTGACCTCAGTGAAAGTGAGCCTTATTTGGGGTAAGAAACCTAAAGATTAATTTCAAGGGATACAGAAAGAGTTAAAGAGGAAATGTTAGCTGGCTGGGAGAAGATTCCAAAGAAAATGCTAAAATTGTTGTGTTGTTATTTCTGGGGGAGTGCTGTGGGTTTATATGTATATATTGGAGTCCAGAGGAAGGAATAGCAAATCAGAAACTAGGACCCTGAGTTCAGAAAGTAGAGAGTCAAGGGACTGAGATACTTCTGACTTGCAGTTTGCAGGGAAGACCAAGAAAGTGTAGGGGAACTAGGGTAAAAGGGAAGGAAAAAAATTTTAGCTCCTTCTCTACTTCAATAAATGCTGGCTGGAAAATTGAGGATTGGAGGATAGTAATGGTGGGAGAAAGGCTAGAAATACTAAAGAGATGTGTACTGGGTTTGCAGATCTATCTTGCTATTCTGTTACAGACTGCTACAGACTGGTCAAAAATGTAAAGCTTTTTTTTTTTTTTTTAAGGTAAAAGAGAAATTCTGTTTGTTGTTTTCCAAATCTTTGTGGTGTTACATTCTGTTTCAGGTTCGTTCTTCTGGTGAGATTGTTCAGGTGAAGGTATTGGGTGTTTTAGCTCTTGTTGATGAAGGAGAGACAGATTGGAAGATAATTGCCATCAGTGCAGATGACCCAGAAGCTCAGAAAATCCATGGCAAGTATTTTTGTCTTTCTTAATGCAATTATGTCAGAAACTTGCACAACAGAATGGTACCTGAGTTTAGGCAACCCAGGATAAGAAGAAACAGACGATGGAAAGACAAGGCT
>VZTB01008917.1:437753-555360 GCA_013397245.1 Thryothorus ludovicianus | reverse complement strand
TGTCATGCAGAAAGTTTTTTGATATCTGAAACAGAACTGCCTTAGAAAGTGACCTCCAATATTTACAGGCTTATGTTTTCTGTAGCAGTGCATATTTACCCAATCTACATTATGTAGCACACTACTGTTTTCATTTTTGGAAGTGTTTGTTCCTTTTATGCTTGCAGGCACCATGTTGCAATCTGAAAAGTAATTTCCAATGTCTTGCCACTTTTAAGAGGATATGCTTCAAGAGTTTGTTGCTTAGTATAAAGAGTTAGGTTTCACCTTTTAGCTTGAAAATTAGCAAAGTAAACTGCTAATGCAGCTCACCCTAATCAGCCTGATGATGACTATCTGTGCAGGGGGAAATGTACTGCTCAGACTTGTCCTCTCTGTGATCAGTCTTCTGGTATCCAAATGAAACTGGAATACTGAAGTGTGTCCATGTGAATAGCCCATGAGGTGTAATTCTAATGTGCTAAAACTGCAGGGAGTTTTTATAGCACAGATAAAGTGCAGTTTTTCTCTGGATAAATAGAGGTTTGCTTCCTCAAATGGAATATTACTGGGAATCATGAGACTTAAGTGAGGTTTGTCTAAAAGTGACTGTTAGGAGACCAAAGACCATATATGCCATCAAATATGTGCAGAGAGAGCCTGCTTGGTGCTTGTGAGCACCAAGGTTCAGAGTGGCCTTTCTGCAGGAATAGAGCAATCCAGTAGCTTTTTAAGGAACTGTGTTTCTCGGCTGTTGAGGTTTTTTTATGGTTTCTGAATGTAAAGTATGTCACTGGACTAGCCCTTCATTCTCAGTTTTCTTGCAGGTTACTTTCACATGGAGAATACTTGACTTGTGGGGCAAGAAGGGGAGAAGAGGAGATGAGGAAAAGGAAACTCTTGGGTTGATGCTGATTAAAATCATTGGGCAGATGAATTACTGCATAGTGTTTATGACTCTTTAACTACTTTGACAGTTAGAGATTAAGAAGTTCAGCTTAAGGAAAGAGTAAGTAATAGTTTGCTATTAATGTCAGTATCAATTTAAACCACTCTGTAATGTGCAGTAAAATGCAATATAAGTGTCAGTAGTTAAAAGAAAAGTGAATAGCACTTCATTTCTAGACGTTGTCCTGCTTAAAGACTTACTTACCTTCTCTCCCTAGCAATTTCTGAATGTGGTCAGAAAAGTGGATGAGAGAATTCAGAAGGAGTCCATTAAGCAGGGATAAAACTGTGGCAGTTTATTCCGGTATTATGTATTATTTGGGGTTAAGTGTCTTTATTTGAAAGATCTCTCTGATTCTTTGGTTGGCTTAGGTTTGGTTTTTTTCCCAAAGGTAATGACTGATTTTTATCAGCTCTGTTACAGCTTTAGTTTATTTGGGAGGGGAGGAGTAAGAGCTTTAGTCTGAAAGAAGAGAAAAAAATGGGAGGAATGGGCAAACCATTGCCTGTAGTTGATTCCTTTGTGTGCATCCTGTTTTATCAGGGAATATGTGCAAAAGTTCAGGAAGAGAACTGTCTTGAGATTCAGAGAAATGTAGAAATATTTATCCAGTTTAATATGATTTGCCTTTGGGATTGGAGTTACAGCCCAAGATTTACAAAAGAAAGAAAAGGGGGAGGAAAAAAGCCCCCATCTGCTTTCGGAAAACATGACTGGCTTGCAGTGTTTAACAGCAATCATTCTTCAGTCTGAAAACAAACAAATCTGTCAGAGCAGGCAGTACAATATGTCCTTTTATACTTGTTTTTCCCCCTTCCCAAAGTTGTTAATTATTTCAGAATAAAGGGATGGCAGCTTTGGATAAAACCGGTTTCTCCCTCTGTAATTGATCTGCTGCTCTGTTACGGAGGTGGCCTCCTGGGGAAGATGAGGCTAAGTGTTGCTTTCTAATCCTGTCCAGTCACTTCTGTATCATTTGTTAAATATTTCCAACTGCACTGAGAATCATCACATTTGCTTTCAGCTCAGTATGTGCAGAGCCCCCAGTGAACATTTGGAAAAAATAATTCCAAGACACCAGAGTGGTGATTACTTGCAACCCCCATCCTGAGCCTGCACCGTGTGTTCACTTCTCTTGCCTGTTAAAGCACACCCCAGGTATCTGGGATATTCTGCTTCCAAGACTGTGATCGTTCCCATAAGTGCAATTGATTTTTCTGAGACTTCACAGAATTCAGAACTGAGAAGTCACAACTTCTGAGTGCTTCATTGTTTATTCATAGCACTCCACTGGACTGTGTCGTGCAGGCATTTATTGATAAATACTGGTTTAAATTGGAAACCCTGCCTAGAACTCTTTGTTTCACACAGAGCAGTGAGAAACTCTTGTTTACAGTGACAATACCCAGGAATGATAGGCCATGCTTAGCACCTGTTTTAAGTGGGAACCGTGTAATCAGTAAGAAAAGCAGAGTCTTAGTGTCTTTTTGGACTGACATTGTAAGGTAATGTTTGAAATAATAGCACTTAATTCTGGTGGGTGTGGGGACAATCTCTGACCAAATACAAGCTGTATGTCAGATGCAGATATCTTTGTGAGAAAGTTGCTTTTAGACTTCAACTAGACACCTTCAGATTTATCTCTTTCATTAAGATCTGTCTTTGTGGCTGTTGTGTTTCTGCTCAGACAGTTGCTAGGCAGATGGTTGTTAGTGGACCAGTAGAGCAACTTTAGACCAAGCAAGTCAGAGAAAAGACCTAAAAGCTCCTTGCAGACTGAAACACTAAATCAAATCTTGATGGTGTAATAGGCCTGGTTCCTTTCTTTATTGTGTTGTTGTTCTTGCTTTTTTTTTTTTTTTTTTTTTTGTAAAATAGCCAGAAGGAGGAGTAAGTTCTTGGAGTAGAAAGGTTGCTTGTCTGCTTATTTCATAATTTGAATTGAATTTAATATATTGGAGTTCACTTGTATATCTGATGCTTTTCTGTTTTGGGGTCAGAAGGGATGAGTGATAATTTTATACTGCGATTTAGTCTAAATGTATGTGGTATCTTCATATTGGACAAGAGGTTTTAAAAATCACTGGCAGGTGAGGCAGGAATTGTGTTTGAAGCAGCATATGAAGTCTGACTTTCAAAAGGTCATCTTGCCCTCCTTTGGCAGATTGGACTAATCATGTATACTGGGTGGCATTCTGGAGGTGATTTACTGGCCTGGAATCTTAGCCTTTTTTGCTGCCATTGCTCACTGGAAAGATGCCAGGATCTATTCAACAGCAGTTGATGTCTGCTGGCTTTATTGTGCTGTCATTTGCTGGCAGTGATGTAGTTAACTGTGCTTTGTTGCCATGCTGCTTTTATAATATGCACCTCAAGATAGGGCTTAGTGATCAAACCCTGAATGGCAAAACTAAGGTATATTGTATATTTTGTACCGTATATTGTTACAGACCTTTGCATGTGAGTGTATTTATTCACAGAGAAGCAGCAGAGGCCCAGACCTTTGTTGTGGATTTGTGTAAGCAGTCAGTATAAAGAAATATATTTGCTGTACCAAGGCTCCCCTCCTACCCCCTGCACAAAACACACCAAATGCCTTTATATGGAATGTAGCTGCTGTGTCCTGTAAATGTTTATAAGATGTTATTAAAAACATATGTCCTCTCTTCCCACAGACCTTGTTTAGAAAGCTCGCTGCAAACATGTTGTTTTAGCTTTGCTTGCAAGAAGCAGCATCTGTTGTACTAAAAATGGTAGTTTTGTGCAAATGCATTTGTTGCTTTCTTCTGTAAAGCTGGCTGGAATTGGGATCTGCATTCACGTTGGCTCACTCCCTTGACAGAGAGCTGGCAGCAGTTGTTGGTGCCAGCCTCTACGGCTTTTCCTCATGGACACTGAACTGCAACCCTTCGTGTGATCCACTGTCTCTTTTTAACCCTGGGCACTTAACTTTGTGCCCAGAAAAATGAGACCTGTGGTCGTATGCAGGCAGTATAGAGCAATTCCCACCCAGAGCCCCGTGGGGACATGCTGATAATGGATTCCTTGGGGCCTGAGCTGCCTGAGCTGCCCTGCCACCTTGAGCAGGGCTGGCTGGCAGAGATCAGGCTGCTTTGGGCCATGGGCACGCTTGCTGCTCCCAAACCTGCCCCTTTTAACATTTCTGTGAGTACATAGCTCTAAGAGAAGATGAGCAGTCAAGGAAAAAAGTGTGTCAACAGTGTTTGCTGCAGAAGAGGCATCTGAGTTGTTTGGTTTTTTAAAAAAACATAATAATTAGACACAGTCTTTTGTACATGTTAGTGTAATAAATGATTGTAGTACTTATTGTGATCTTTTCTTTTACCTTTCTTTGCTTACTTTTCTTTTTTCTGAGTGTGATTTTTCTCCTTTCCCCCTGATATTCCAAAGAGGCTGTTTAGATTTCAGTGGAAGACAAACTGTCTTTCAGCTTTTTCTATGGTGACTTTAATGAACTAAAGAGGTGGCTGTTGAGTGAGTGCTGCAAGAGCTGCTGTTTTCCTTGTATTTTGTATTACATGCTGACTCCACAGCAACAGCATTAATACTTTTTTGGGGTTTGTTTTGTTGCATTGTTGCACTTTTTTCTTCTGCTTGCCACCAACTTCCCTTACAGATGTCCTGGAGTATTTTTTTTTAATTAGTCTTTCAAATTTCTTTTGCTGCTCAGTAGCTATCCTTTATATTAAAGAATAGTGAAGGGAAGCATATGGATGAACCACAGCTTGCAAGGAACCCAGGAAATAAAAGCAACCAATGCTTAAGTCCTCAGAATCAGAATATACAGCATCTCTATAATGCTGTAGTATGATTGTGTTTAGTCATTTTACTTAGGCAAAATATTTTCCAGGAGAGAGAGTGTGAATTCTATCCATGTAGACAAGTATCTAAAAAAAGGAGATCATGAAAGTCTATCCCAAAGCCTATCCTAATATTTGAGTCCTTCAAATAAGTATAAATAAGACCTATAAATAAGGGACAACAGATGGAGAGAAGTACCAAGTGCCAGTTAGTAGACTCTAAAGCACTTTTGATGAACAGTTTTTATGGGAGTAGAAGGCAAATAACCAAGTAGTGGGAGTGGAGAAGCAGAGTTAGGAGAGACATTTGCTGGAACAGGAACCAGAAAAAAGGGACAGCAGTGTGAGAAAGTATGCTTGAATTTAAGTAGTGTCTGTAGATGCATGTCTGGAGTTTGTCCACTGCTGGAAGCCAAGGAAATTGCTGCAGCACTCTGGTTTGCTTTACAGACTTGAGGAGATACTGTCTCTTCAACAAGTGTTAGATATCGTGAATTCAAACCTCACAAGAAGAGGAAATGACAACAGCTCAGGTTGGAGGAGGGATGTTCTCTGCTTGGAGAGAACAGTATGATCCATTGGAGTCCTTAAACTGATTTGAATTAGAGCTGCAGTTACATTAGTGCCCAGACAAAGCATTCTGCCTCCAACCAAGATCCCACCCTTTTCTAAATCATTCCTTCTTGGTTGGTCTCGCCCACCCACCCTAGTGAAAAGCTTCTTGTGCTCTTAAACACGTATTTCAGCTGGAAGACCTGCCTCTAGCACAGCCTTATGTGCCCTTGCTTTTTTCTGGGATTCTGCCAGTGAAATTCCCTGATCTCCTACAGACAGATGGCCAGCAGCCAAGTTCAAAATGTGTTTTATTCTGAGCCCATAAACACGTAGTCCTCTTAAGTGTGTGCAAAGCAAAAATTTACATGAGATTCCTTAAGGTTTTATGTTTTATTCTTTGGGTAGTGGTAATGCAGTGGAATTTGGGAGTGGCATCTATGACATGCCTATTAACACTTGGAATGTCTTCTCACATAGGTCTGGCTTCCCAGTTCACTCTACATGTCATCTCTCTTGGTGGTCTACTGAGAATTGAATGGTCTGTAGCACAGGACCTTTTCTCTTCTTATTGTTCTCTTCAGAAATACTTTAATGTCTTTGTTCAGGTTCACAATGAAATTTTAAAAGACATTTAGGTGCTTAAAGATGGAAAGCATATGACTAGGTATCAATTCCATGGACTAAGCAACTCTGATTTTATAGGACTGGCTAGACAGGCGAGTAACTTAGCAGAAATCACTGCCAGCCAGATGTCATCAAGTGAGGCATATCTATGGGAGAAGATAATGAAGTAACCAGGCAGTATTGAGAGAGAGGAAGAAGGAATAAGAGTTGCAAAACATTTGAGGAGAGTAACACCATGAAAGGTGGCCTGAGCAGAGTGAGGTTATGAAATAGTTGGTGGACAACAGCAGTAAAAAAGTCAGCTCCCATTTTCATCAGAAGTAACTGTGGAAGGAAAATAGAACATTACACCAATTACAAAGTATTTGGCTTCTGGTGTGGACAAAATCTTTTATTGTATCAAAATAATTAGAAAGGTGTTGAAAGCTTTTCCATGTAAACATTTTGCCAGGAAGTTAATTTGTTAAGGGGTTGACAGAGTCACACCATTGCAAGTGACAAAAATGGTGGTAGTCTCAAAGGACAGCCCATTGAAATTTGATGGCACAGCAGGTAAGGGCTGTAACATCAAGAGCTGCATCGTTGATATGGCAGCATAGTCTTCAAGCAGAATTACTGTGGTGTTTCATCTCTCTGTACACACCTTGGCAGTGTTCATTGCTGCCTCAGGAGGGTGTCCCACAAATGGAATACGTTCCTCATGGTGTCCTTTGTCCATCCAGATTGTAGAGGTAGAATTGTTTATCACTGTGAATATGCAAATGCCACAAGTTTATCAGTAGAGTTAGAGTTTAGAGCTCCTGGCACATCTCTGTCATGTCTTGAAGGGGATGAATTTCAAGCTAATGTGAGCAAAAGAGTGCCTTTTAATATAATGTTGGCAAGTCAAGCCTGTATTTTGTTTAGAGGTGCTGGTTTAAAGATCCATGTGTTGAAATAGTTTTTATAGCTATTCTTTCATTATCCAAAAATGCTCATAGCCCCTGCAATTGCTGGAAGAAAAAATGGCTTCAGTGAATAATCTAAGTATTGCAAGAGCTACCTACTGAGATAAATATGGAATTTTCTTGTCCTTTCACAAATATGGTCCTTTTATTCATTGTACCTTTGGGTCTTAATGATTGAAGGGCAGGAGATGAGTGGTTATCTGCTTAGTGTGGTTGTGAAATCACAAGGTAGAAACGATAGGCAGCTAATGTAATAAAGTGAAGTTTACCAATGAATTTGAAAGTATTCAGTGAAATCAAATTGCTGTAGATTCTTTAGAAAAATTTAAAAAATTAATGTTTTGAAACCTGTCAGTGAAAATGATCAGTCTTTTTTTTTTATTTTATTTTTTTTAACCTGCAGATATCGATGATGTCAAGAAGCACAAACCAGGTTATCTTGAGGCTACAATTGACTGGTTCCAATTATATAAAGTCCCTGATGGTAAACCAGAAAATCACTTTGCTTTTAATGGAGAATTTAAAAATAAGGTGAAGATAATGCAAAATTAAAAATGCATCGTTCTGTCATGTAGACTCTATAATACATCCTAGAACTTCTGGAATTGTAAAGTAGGAGGCTTAACGAAAAGAATTTTGATGGGAGGGACTTTTGCATGCAAATTTTTAGGCTAGGATTAAATATTGTTTGCTGCCTTCCATTTTGTTCAGGTAAAAAGCATACGTCATTAAAGAAAGTCTGAATAAAAATTAATCCTAATCCTGATGAGATTTACACATGCATCTATTTCTAGGTATTTTCCAAAGCATTTTCTTTCTCTATGTCAGAATAATGAACAGATTGTCTTTCAGGTATTTTTTTAGTCCTGTAGTTAAAACTTCCTACTTTTTTTTAAGGGTATGTGATTTAAGACAATGGGTTACAGTTTTTTTCATATTTGGTATTTGCTCAAGGCATTTCTGGTAAATCTTTGTAAAAACATTTGAAGCGTTTGACTTGAAGGCTGAAAAATTTTCCTTTTTTTTTTAATGAATGGCTTTTTAAACTACAGTAAAAATGGCCAATGTTTGAAAGGAGATCGGACCAGGGAGTAGACCTTGTTGAGGGAAATATCTGGATTTTTCCAGAGAAATTGAATGTGATTTGAGTAAAATTACTTTACAACTTGTGTATTGCATGCTTTGTGTAGATTGTTCTTGGCAAAGAATCACAGCTTTCTCATGAATGATGTCCATGTGTCAGCCAGTTCAGCCTTGCAGGATACTATCAAAGCTACATAATGCCTTCTAACCAGTAGAGGCAACTTTACATGTTTTGTCTGGTTAAAGAAATGCCCTGACTCCCCTCTGCACTAAAACTATCAGATGTGGAGTTGTAATTGATAACCTGATCTCTCGCCTGTTCTCCCAGGAACTGCTCTTAGAGATTTTCCTGCACTGTAGAGTGACAGTAGACCACTGTATCCCTGTCAGGCCATTGGAGTTCAGCCTGGAGGCACTAAATGCCCTGAGATAGCTGGTTTGGAGCACTTGAATAATTCTCAAGCCTTCCTAGAGACCCAGGATGTGGCAAGGCGGCTGTGGCTGTGCTCCAGGAGCTCTGGTGAAGTTCACAATGTTCCAGTGGCACTTTTCCAAGTCACTCCTTGTTAACAAATGTGAATGTTCAGTTGGCAGCTTTTTGCAAGTCTAGCAGTCTTCATCTGGACACTGAGGGCTTATTTTACTTTAATTTTTGGAAGCTTTTTCATCCCAGCCCCACCCCTAATATTGTTTTTGTTTCAAACAAGCAGAAACTGTCAAGCAGCTGACATGTTATGTTCTTGAAAATGCTCAAGTATATGATTGGCCATTAATGAAGTAAATGCAAATTATGCCTCTAGAGGGGAAGCCTGATCTCCATCTGTAAGGGTAGAGTCATAGCTCACAGGCTTGATTTCATTTAGAGCCTGGAACAATTTTCTACAGCAGTAGGAATCTCCTTAGCATCTAGTGCTGTTTTCATTTCTTTCATGTAGTCTTGATGTTTGGTGGCTGCAGATTGAGGGAAAGTCCTGAATGTGTTGCCAGTATATTTGACAAACAGTGAAGTTTGTTTCTTTACTTAAAAAGGGTGTTATATTCTCCAGAAATTAAATGAGACCTCAAAGGAGGTGCCTTAAAATAACATGTGAAAAAGTATGTTTTAATAAACTAGTTCTGTGGCTTTTTTTTCCTGTTTAATACATTTTAATGTACAAAACTTGCCTTGTTTTCCTTGTAAACTAGGATTTTGCTGTTGAAATTATTAAATCTACCCATGAACACTGGAAAGCTTTGCTTCATAAAAAAGTTGATGGAGGTACTATAAAGTGGTATGTATCCAGTCACATCTTATACTCTTCCTTTTGTGCTATACTGATGCTACTCAACAAGTTGCAGCTGTCCATGAACTGCTTAGATTGTTTAATTTGAGATGATAGGAATATTCATGGGTTTGATAATTAATTGATAATAAAGCATGGTTGACTAATTGCACCTTGTATGATGATTTATTTTCTGGTAAGTGGTTCCAGAAATACATAGATTACATAGATGTCACATTCATTACTTCAGCTTTTGTTCAGAACTGTTTTGGAAGAATCTTGGTCCTCTTGTCACTGTTCTTTCTGTTGCTTTGGGGAATTGAAGTTTGTGCAGTTTATTCTGTAGGACCTTAAAAACTCATGATCAAACTCATTTTCAGTGTGAAAGATACAGATTCATAGTGGAACATTTCTGTCAAGGATGTGGTCCCAGAGTTTGTCTGGAAATGCTATGGGTATCTGCTGCTTTATGTAGGAGCAGAAATTTGGCCTGTTTTTCCTTCTTGTCAGATACTGCAGGTGGGTTACTGAAGTAACCTGCTATTACTTCCATGATCTGCCTCTGAATCTGGCCATCCTGCAAGGCACAAGAGAAGGGATGTACTCACATCCTCTCTGTTTGCCATCTAGCTGTTCCTCAGCTCCCTCGGGCAGTGCTGGTTTATTTCTGCTGACTTCTTGGAGGGATTTAGCTTTTTGACTGTGGTCCTCTGCACTGTACCCAAGCTAGCAGCCAGAAGCACTGAGTGTGAGCACAGCTTGCATTAGTACAGAATCCAGAGCCTAGACTCCTCCTCAAACTCAAAGGAAAAAGGAACACCCTTCCAACACACCTGTTCCTTCCAGCATTGCTTCGTGGCTTTCGCTTCCTCATTTCTTGCAGATACTCATTTCTAAACTACATGTGATGGTGGTTTTTTTCCATAAGTACTTCATTGTGTGTGGCTCTTTTCCACTGATGGATAAAGCAAGTTTTTAATTTTATTTTTCAGCACAAATATCCTGGTGAGTGGCAGCCCATTTTGTTGCAGTGAGGAGGATGCCCGCTCAATTGTGCAGTCAGTAAGTATAGTTAAAGTTACTTTTTTTTCCATCCCCTCCTCTTTTTTTTTTTTTTTTAATAATTAATTGGAGAAGATTGTTCAGAGCTCCAAAACTTAAATAAATCAGCTAAACTGAAATGGTCCTTAAGCACAAATTTAAGTAAAAGGAGGAGCAGAAGGGTTGTGGGGAAAATGTAAGTATTATGACATAAACCTTTCATTGCTGTGGTCCAGTTGTACTTTCTGGAAGGTTCATTACTGTTCTGGTAGAGTTTTTTTTGTTTTGTTTTTTTCCCCTTCTGCAGTGCTGTTTCTTCTGATCCTGAATAGCAAGATGGACTGCTATTTGTATCTAGCCTGCTGTCTTCTCTGTCTCCCCTGTTGCCATGAGTTACCACCCAGTGTTAGAACTCATTGACTAGCTGACTGTAGTCCCTAATCACTGAACAGATCCTTTGTTTGCCTACTTGCATAATTAAATGCAGTGCTGTAAGAGAGGAGATGCTTATTTGAATGTTTCTTAAATACCTGTCATATTCTGAAAATTAACATAAAATTAAAATATGCAACTTTCCTGTTCAGGCAAGAAAAATGTCCTGCAGGTTTGATGCTTTTCAGGTGCTTTTGAGAATTATTTCCATTTCAAAATATGTTAGTTTGGATGCCAGAAATTAAGCAAGGTTACCAGAAACTACATGGAGAAATGTGCCCCCAAGTATTCCTTTTTCTTTGCTAACATAGGCTGTGATTGAGCCTGTGCTTGTGACCACATGAGGTGTTTTGCATGTGTGCATGGCTGCCAGGGCAGCCAGTGTTTCGCCTCAGCAGTCATGCTAATTATGCAAGTTCAGGTGTCAAAAGACATGCTGGTCCACTCTCTGTGCTGTTAACATTCCAACAGCATTCCTAGAAAGAATGTGTTGTCCTGGATGCTGTTTTGTCACAAGCAAATAAGACTCTCAATTGCTAAGGAGTGTTGGTTTAAGTCATAAAGATGTATCCAACCAAACTTTTTCCTATTCAGATGCCTTGCTTTCAGCATTTCCTTAAAAGTATCTCTATGTTGCATTTGTGAATGTTGATTACTGGGACTGTAAATTTTAAATGAAAGAAAAACTTGTTTTGGAATTCCAGTATGTTTTTAGATGTTACCAGTCACAGCTATAAGCAAGTATTTATACCTCCTCTGTACTTTCAAATTTACAGTAACTTTTTGAGTCTTAAATTGCAGTTAAAACTTCAAGTCCAAATGTATTTGAATGGTGACCAATGTGCAAAAGAATATTTCCTTTTGCATTCTCTGCTCTTTGTACTTGAAGGCATGCAGGGTAAATAATTATTAAATTAACAGTATGTCTTATTTTGTTTCTCAATAACAAGTCTTTTTCCTGTGGTTTTCAGGGGGGTCAAGTTAGTAAAATCAGTTCATAAAATAAATACCTTGTATCAAACTTTTATGCTTTTTTTAATTTGAAATCTTCTCATAAAATAGTATCACTTCTGTCTTTTGGTGCATCACATTCTTTTAAGTGAAAATGTTTTTGTGAAGTTGTTTCCACATACTCCATTCTATCATTCTGTTTCAGTTCAGACTAAGTATTTTAATAATGGCTTTGTAGGGTGCTGCCTCTTGGTGCTTTCCTGACAGGGAAAATGTGCAATACTCTATTATAAATACTGTTCATGCTGCATACAATTGCTGATCTGCAATAACTAAAAAAAGTAAAACTAAATAACAAAAAGTAAAATTCCTCAAAATAGGAGTTGTGGACAGTTGAATTCTAAATATAAGCAAGGAGATTGACTTGTACATTTTAAGCAGGTATGTTTTTGTCTAGCACACTACACTGCATACTTAGGTTGTCAGACATTCATCTCTTTAACACTGAAGTGAAAGTACGTGAGTGTTGGCTGCAGAATTTTAATGGCTGTGGTGATTGCAAATGAAAGCTGCCTGTGTTTGCAGAGGGTTTTGTTTGGGTTTTTGTTGTTTGTTTTCTTTTTAATTTAAACTAAAAGCAGATACATTTTCTTCTAATTTATATCCATCCATTAGGTCCTGGATAAAAGCAAAATAATGAAAGCTGAAGCAGAGATCTTGTGTGCAAGTACAGTTAGAAAATGTATTTCAGCTACTGCAAAATTTCTGAACTATTTCTGCAATGGGAGTTGGTTCCCTACGATTCTTTTCCCAGCATCAGATTTCAGTTGCAGCATTTTTGAGTGAGTGATTTTTGCCTTAAATCAGATAGACTGAGTTCTCAAAAAAACCCTGGAACAAAGCAGAACAAGCCCAAAGAAGATACCAAAAGGCAGAAGGCAACATTCACTATTGCTATGGAACAGTTTTCATGATGAGCAAGAGAACTATAACAGAACCAAATGGAAAACATTCAAATCCTTACTTAATGCTTACCAAGTGTGCACTAATCAGAATTTCCTATAGATTTTGATTGGGTGGTTCCCAAGGTAGTCCAGTTGTTTTCAGAATTATTTGACCTTTTGTTACTTTACAGATGAGGAACTAGAATGGCTTGTCTGAGTTGGGGAATTTCCACTCCACTGAGTGAGTTTCTAGATGGTTGGCATGTGTACTGTCATCTGTATTGGGGGCAAACAAAGAATGATTCCTCTGCAGGTGGATTGCCATGACCAGTCAATTCCAAAGAGAGGGAAGATAATCTGTGCATGTAAGAGCATATACTGAACATTTGAACCAGCCAAAATTACACCAGACCCCTGCAACTACAAATCTAGATGAGCTTTAACACTACATAGTGAAAATTTCTAGTGTTCTCTAGCTTCATAAAGTTATTTCATCTGTGTCTCAGCTCCAGTGTCAGTATGTGTTGCACACTAAACCCAGGAGGAATAGAGCTTTGTAGATCAATGTGTTGGTGCTAAGATACACTGTTTATTTCAGGCTTTAAGTGTTGCCATCTGTAAAACTGTCCAGAGCCACCAAGCCTTTGTTTAATATGAATCCCGAGAATTGCTTGCTTGGTGAAGGCTCTGTGAAGAAGCTGCTGAGTTGGAAAGTCTCCAAGACAATCTATATATAGTTAGTAGAGCAGTGTTTCTCAGACTTATCACATAATTCTTTCCTTATAATACTGGAAAGTGAACTAGGAAAAGTTTGCTAGATGATGTCTCTTTTGATAAAATGCAGAACAGTGTTTTACAGCAAAAAATATTTGACTTTGCATGAAAATTTAAAAAAATCTCCAACCAAATTGGAATCTGTATATTTATTGATGTGTTTTGGATAATTCAGATCTAATCAGGAAAGTTTGTTGACTGCCTTTCTCCCTACTCCTTTCTGTGAGGACATTTCCATTTGGGATTTAGTAAAAGTAGAATTTTCTGTAAAGTGGCCAGTTGTGAAACAAAAGGTTGATGGAGTTGGTAGTCTGGGGTTTGTTTTTATTAATTAATTAATTAATTTGTTTTTTAAGTAGGGTTCCAAAGAAAGTGTTGTGTAGTGAAGAGATTCCTGGTTCGTTGAGATGAGATTTTGATCTGGTCCTGGTGTGAAAGTACTGAGTTCTTATTTCAAGCTTTTTGAGTAGTTGTCCCAGAAGTGGCAGGCACCTGCTTATAAATGGTGACCTCTTGTTCTCCCTGCCTTACAAGATAAAGCTTGGGTTTTACTGGAAAGAGAGGGAATAATTCTGGTGATATGACCTTGGTTGTGTTTGTCATACTGGTACCTTCTTTCAGACCAGTCACATAACCCCCCTGTGCAGGCAATTATCCTGGGAAAAGTGGGAAGGAGAATCCTGTTTTTTCCTTCCCTCCTCACAGGCTTTGTTCTGCTCTTCAGTGTTCAGAGCCCTGTGCCTGCTCAGATGCAGGAGGGCTGTGTCACACCAGTGCAGCTCAGCCCAAGTGCTGCTGTGCTAAGGGAGGGCAGTGGAAAATGGTTGCAACCTCATCATGAGGCAGGGTGATTCCAGATGTGTTAAAAGTCTCTTTAATTTTGTCCTCTAAGTTACAGGATGAGACAGGCTGTGCACTCCTGTGATAGAATAGTGGCATAGGCACCTTTGAAATGCCAGACCTGAACTTTAAGATGAATAGTCACTTTCCACAGAAATGAATTATTCTGTCAAAATGGAATTGTAAAAGAGTATTGTGACACATTTATTTTAAATTATTTGCATGTATTTAATGTAAGTTGTATGTGTGTGTATGTATTCACATGCATGCCTGACAGTGAAACATGTATAGTAACTGGAAAGGTATTTTTACTCTTTGGATGTAAGCAACAAATCCTGTTATTATCAAAGATGATACAATCATCAAAAATCCCCTTTGCATTAGCTAAGGTGTTACTCTATCACTCATTGTTCATGTGCTTGTTTTGTTATTTGTGAGCAACAAAGAAATTTATACAGTGGGGGTGAGAAATCTGTAAGGTAGAATATTGTCCTGTGGGGGCAACAGAAAATTTTGGTTTTTTTAATATCTCTTGACTTGAGCACTAAAATACCTTTTAATTGTAGTGCTATCTGTGAAACCTTAAGTAAATACTGAGATGTTGGTTTGGATTTTTTTCCCCTGTCTTTTCTTTTTCCTCTTTTTTAGGCACCAGCGTTTATGAATGGAGATTCTGTTTCCCCAGAAGGTACCTTTTTCTCAGATGTCATACGACTTGTCTTAATTGCTGGCTTTAAACATTGACATGAAAACTGTTTTGTTGCAAAAAGGCAGTTTTGTGTATATGAAAATTATAATAGTTATAGCCTGACATAAAGTATTGTCTGTCTCCTGTTAAATAGAACATAAACAGAAAGTCATGGATGCTTTGTGGGAGAAGATTACTTTTGAGTGAAAGTGTGGTCCACATAAAAAGAGAAGACAAAATTTTTCTTACTGATCATGCAAGGCAAATGCATGACATTTATCCTTTTTAAAGGAGATAGGTTGCTTTGCCTTAGTTTTTGTCATTCCTCACAGTAGCTAACTAATTAAATAAACAGCTCCTTTTCCTAAAATTGATATAACCATACCTACTTTTCATGTGTAAGTTTTAAAGACAAAATTCTATCCTTTCACTGTTATGACTATTTTTCATGTTAACAGAACATGTGTTTTTCTTTAAGAAATAAGAACACATCCTACATTTTCAGTTTTAACTACTTAAAAACAAGATTTTTCTACTGGCAGGAACTATAGAGAAGACATATGTGCTTTTTGAGATGGAGGGAGTTACAGAAATACTAAGTTAAACTTAGCCATGAGCCAAGTGCCAAGTTGTTTGAGAAGCAACATCTGTGTAGCCCATGTCATGGGAAAGCAAGCTGCATTCCATTTGCCTTTATATGGCATGCCAATAACTAGCATTTATTTACCAAAGTATTAGATCTCAGACCTCTGACAGACAACTGAACATCATCTGACTGATCTGTGATGTTTTCCAGGGCTGGTCACAACAGTGTTGTAACTTGTTGCAGGATTGGTACAGCCAAACTGTTAAAATGAACAGATATTATTTTGAGGTCATGCTTTTCACAGGATGGGGAATAGAGCCAACACAGCAGTACTGTTATGGGAGAGAAGGTAGCTGAAAGGGCAGAATGTTGTTTTTTCAAGTGTTTCTGTATGATTGGTTTTATAAAACTAATGTCAGTCTTTTTTTTTTTTTTTTTTTAATTTGTTTTAGTCGATTCCTGGTACTTTTTTCCTAAGTGATCAAGGTCTTCCGAAGGTGCACTTCAAATCTTAAAAACCATCCCTTTCTTTGAAGATGGACAAAAGCACTGATGGTTTGATTCCTGTTGGAACAACTTTTTGACTGGTGTAAACCTTCTCTAATAATAAACTCTGCCATTATAAAATGAATGTCTCTTTTCTATATCTGTGGAGGGTGGAGCAGAGGGAAGAGGAGGGGCTTGCTTGCTTGTTTGTTTCTGAATCTCAGAACTGCACAACTGCTCTTACCCACTCTTGAAGTGTACCAAATGAGATAAGAGATAAGTTGTCTTCAACCCTGTTCTCCAGATTTTGGAATAATTGAGCCATTGGGCGCATTGAGTGCTAATTTCTGTCTCAGGGCTTTTCTGGCCACCCTGACTGTAATCCTTTTGAAGTCAACACTAATCTTTATGTAAGAGGCTTAGGAGTTTACCATGTTCTTTGACAGGTGACTGTTTCTGAGTTGCATTCACTTTTGTACCCCATTGTCTCTGCAGGCTTCATAGAGTTAGGAACAGAGCGTGCTTGCTTTAAAAAAAATACAACATTCCTCCAAAGATTAATTCAACTAGGAAGGACCAATGCCATAACAATTGAAGTAAGGATGCACATGTGCTCTCTGTTCTACATCCTGTTTTGATAACTTGTGTTTTTCATCACACAGGAAGGATTTTCCTTATGGAAAGCTTCCATTTTTAGAACTGTTTATGCTTCCGATAATGATTAGTTCAATGAGAGAAGATTAATAAAATGTACACAACTGAGCTTTGTGCTTTCATGATACAAATATCTGCCATTTTTTCCTACTGCAGGATTGTGTCTGGCCTATCTGTACCACAGTGTTCATTAAAGACAAAAAAGGCAGCTATTAAGTAGAAAGAGAGGAAATGATAATATAGACAGACAGCTTCACCCAGCTTGTTACTGAGACCAAAGGTGAGCATCGTCTGCTTTGTCCAATGACGGAAACAGAAGGTTAGTGCTGCTGACACAGGGTGGAAATGGAAGACAAAGAACTGCAAAAGCTAGGCTCTGGCTTGCCAGAGAGGTTTAACTTTTCCTTACAAAGAGTAAGTTTTTAGTGAGAAAGGTTTTCCCTTTGGGAATGTTTCTTTGATTTTAGGATGGGCCTCAGTACTTAGGGGGAGATGAAGTTCTCCCATCTGCATAGAGTTTTGTACTGTTTTATATACAGGGTTTAGGTGGGATAGGAGAAATGCAACATAAACCTCAGGTATCAGGGGCTACTTTTATTTTTTGTAATCAAGAAACATTGCACCCAACATACACTTACATCACTGATTTCCCATGCTTTATTTTATACTTTAGAATTCTAAGTACATGCAGAATTATACCCCCAGGTTTTCTTAAACAGAATAAATGTTTCTTGAGCGCCTTGTGTTTGCGTGCAGCCTCTCAGGATGAGATTCCTCTGGTTAGAGGTAAGCTCTTGTAGCTTGCAGAACAGCTGCTGTATTTGCCCATGTAGTAGTACAACTAGGAGCCTTGCTGTTTTGTGAATTGCTTAAGGACAGCTGAACAATGAAGAGCACTGTATAAAATCAAATTATTCTCCCCCTATGTAGTCACTGCTGTCCTTTTTCTTACCTTTTTTTTTAGACATAAAGTGAAAAGTTGTACCCATGTGAAAACCAAGTATTGATTACAAATGTACCCATGCTGAACTTTCGAGGGTAGGCTGTAAGTTACTTCATTTTTGCTTCAAGTAAATTTTAGCAGTATTCTTTAATTTCTAAGTATATTTATGGAATGTGGTTATGAATTGCAGAAGCAAAAATAAATTTCTAAATCAGATAAGGCTTTGTGCAGGGAAATAACAAATAGTACTTGAGAAAATGGAAAATTAGAGTGATCAGAGATGCCTAATACCACCATAAATTTGAAAATGTTTAAGCATTTCTTGCATATTGAATATATAAACAGATGACTGTCATGGTGGAAGTAGTTTGAAGGGAGGGAAAGTGTTCATGTTCATTCTGAAGATTTTTCCCCACTGAGATATAAAGATGTGCTGTTACACTTAGCCTTGCTGTGAGAATACACTGAATGCCACTGATGTGGGTTTCAGATATTAAAAGTAATGAAGGAGCTGAAGAGAGATGGAACAGAGAAAGTAGAATATATTTTTCAGATCCCAGGGAAAAAAATCTGAAATAAGCATTTTTTTTCTTTTTCGTATTTTTCACAGGCTAGATCTTCTGTTTATATTCATTTGTGTATATTTTTCTATTTAAGATTGGTTTCATTTTAGCAGGAAGGTAAGGTTAGCAGTGTCCACATTTCAATAGTTCTATGAAAGGAACTTTTTTTATATCTGATACTAATATCTCCGGGAAATTAGGACCTGAAGAGAAACATCTTTTTTTTTTCTCCTGGAAATAGATCCGTCTTAACTGTATTTTTTTCTCTGTTTCATATATAATACTCAGATGTACATACTTCTTTCAAGATACATTTTCATCTTGATTTCCTCTGTGCAGAGAAAGGAGAGGTTACTTTTTTTCTTCCCTTGCTGTTGTGACAGTGAGGATTCTTTTTACTTACATAAATCATCAGCTGCTGCTCAAAATAGCACTGGCATGGAGTTCACACATCAATCCCCCCCAGCCGAAAGTAGGGTTTGAGTTTTACTTATGTGGAAATAATGTTCATTATTCTTTAAAGTGTGAAAATAAAAGGACTGTGAAAATAGGATGGTATTGTCCCTGTCAGGATGTTATTTTCATGCTGTTAGTAATAATGGATATACTCTGAAAACCTCCGGAAGAATAGGAAGTCATTCTGAGGTATGTTTGGGAGAACTGTTCATAGATGCAAGATGTTACGCCTTGCCATAACTTTTCTGTGTTTAACACTTGTGAAGTACAGCATAAGGCAGCATTAAACTGATTGAAGTATTTCATGCTTCCCTTTGCTTTTATTGGGACTGAATCTTTTTAATGGCTTGTAGTTCAGTTTTTCCGGTGAAGTGGCAGACCCAGTGTTACATCAGTAGGGATGCAAAGGGTTTGTTTTTTCTGCCCTTGCTGTAAAGTGTAAGGTTATTTCCTATGAGGTTTGACAGCCTGGGTTCCACTCCCTATAGGCAGGAGTTTTGGGATTTAGAGAACAAATAGAAAAAAGTGCAGTGGAAGATAACAGAAAGATCTAAGAGGTTCAAATAAAAAAATAAAAATAATGAATAGAACTCTAAATAGCAGTGACTGAAATGCTTCAAAACACGCCTTAAAAATAAGGGCAATACATAACAATGCTGACTTCATGCAACTGCAGAGGTCAACAGGATGCACTTGCCAAGGAAGAAGAATGTTTATCTACCACCCAAAAGTTGTAATTGCATCCCCTAAGTGCTCAGAAATAGTGTTTTAATCTTTAGCCACCTGAGTGGGGAAAGATAATGGCAAGCAACAACNTAGTTAAGTTGACTTCCTGGAAGTCTCTTGGGTTGTGCAGGTATGACCTGGGTTCTCAGCGGTGTTGACTGACTGATGCACCCACAGAGTCTTTGATTTCTCACACCTCACTGTTACTGTGGCGCTCTCTTCCTGAAGATACAGATGGGATCTAGGGAGCAGACCAAAAAAAGCCAAGCTCACTGCAGTAGATTATCATTTCACAATTATTTGTCAGCTTTGGCTATTTAATTCTTCCCTACTTCTTGTAGCAGAAGGTTTAAAATGTTCTGGTGCTGTAGGCAGAATTCAAGTAGTGCTGCATGGTTTTTTTAAATTTTCATTCTAGATCTGCTAAGTTACAACTAAGTCAGTCTTGTCAGTGATTCAGTATGCTAAGTCAGTATATAAGATTTTTGTTGATTTGCTCTACTTGCAAGGGTCAAGAAAGGGTTTCTCTTCATAAGGGAAAATACAGAAGCCAAAAATAATTTCATTATTCTATGCGTGAAAAGTATTTCTTATGTGTCGGAGCACTGCTACCCTTGAGCTTTTTCCCTTTGAACATCCTTATAAAGTTTGTAGATTCTTTACAGATGTCACCAAGTCTAATGCTAACTTTTTTGTTCATTATCTTTGGAAGAAAAATACTTGAATTACTCATATGTTAGAGCACATATGCAAATTTATTTGTTGAGTTGCACACTAGTGGTTTGCTTCTGTTTATGTAGTAATTCTTGCCTGGAAACTAAGGGGTTTTTTTTCAGACCTGAAAATCTGGTTTTCTCTGCAGTGTCCAGTTCTCATAGATCACTAGATAGTCCTGTAGGCTTCTCTTTTGGGATGAAGAGAGTAAGTGTAGTTACTGAAATGGTTGCACTTTGTACCTATTATTAGTCTTGTGCTCATTTATTGATAAGTTTATGAGGATAGAGATATTGGAATGTTTTGCAGTGATTGGTCTTCTGTGTGATCTGCTTGCTGCTGTTATACCAACTACAAGTTTCAGGATCTCTTAAGCATTTTGTATTTCACATTTTTAATTTGCTGAAGAGTAAACATCTGTAGTCAAAAGCTTTATGTTGGAGTACAGAGAATTAACTCTAAATTCTAATTCTCCATAGTGGGCTTAGACATGCCTCATTGGCTTAGGCCAAGTCATCTTTATTCTACCTTTAAAATGGGTAGAAAATTTTCTTTTATGAGCAGTCTGATTTTTAATAGAGGCTTGGCCCAGCATTGAGAGGGGAACTCCTTCCTGTTTCTTGGAAAACATAGGATTCATTCACCTTTGTTTACAGTGAGGAGTGGGCTCTACTAACAGGCTTTCTGTAGGATTTAACTGAAGGCTTTGCTAGTCAGACTGATCTGCCCAAGTGTTGTCTGATGGCATGAGTATCTTAAGAGTGAAAAAATCATTGGTGGTGATGAAAATTCAAGGTGTAAATTAGCATCTTGACCTTGTGAGTTCTAAAGGAGACTGTGCTCGATTTTTAAGCAGACCTTTAAGTCCCCTAATGGGCCTATTCATGTTTTTTTTTTTTTTGGAGTGCAGAAATGCCAAATTCAAAGTATAACTCCTGACCACCTGGGAGTTTTGAGCATTTTAGCTTTAAATCATCGGAGACCTGGGAACAAAGCTGGTTTAAGAGTCAAGGTAAAAATATCCTGCTACTTTAAAATATATGGTGTAGTAAAAAATCACATCTGAGTGTGAACCTGCTTTCCTTGGAGAGCTGGGATGAGAGGGAAGGTGAGTCAGGTGAGGACAAAATTCCCCTGACAGCTGTTCACTGAAATTAATTTTTTGCCTCATATTGCCTTGCTTTAACTAGAGTCCTTGTATGTTACAGTTTGGGAATCAAGAGCTTTCTGACTGACAAACCACACAAACCTCTCCCTCGGTTTTTGTGTCTATAAATAGGGATAATATCTGTTTATGTTGCAGTAATGTTGTAGACATTAGTGGCATAAAAACCTTAAAGATCAAAGAAGTCTGATGACTAACAGATGTCTCTCTGACCCTGTAGGTTGGCAGCACAAAGCTTCTAAGTGTTCAGGAGTTTTGGGATCATGTCAAAGAAAGTTTCTATTCCTATTTTATTGTGTGTACGTAGAAGGGAAATCCTGCAAGAGAAAATAGTCAGGATAAAGCGCTATTGTGAAGTGCATATGAAAAGAAGGTTGTAGCTAGTCATGCAACTGGGAGAGCAAGAGGAGAGAACACGGAGACTCGTGTGGGAAAGGAAATGACATCTGTCCCAATACAAGAGATTGGAGATGTGTTTTTGGGGACCTGTGTCACTGGAACTTCTTTGTCCTTTATTTACAAGCCCTGTAAAGGTGTTCTTCTCTGATTACTAATCTGCTTTTTAAAGTCTGCTCTCAGATTCACTTAGCACGTTATCTTGAACTGGAATGGTTCAAGATACCTCCAACTGAAATGCAAATTAGTCTTTAGATGTCTCTCTTCAATTCACACTTCTTGGAAGGAGTGACACAGTTCTTGAAAATATCATAATGATAGTTCTGTGACGTAGGGGCTCTTTGTTGCATACAAAATATTGCTAATCTGAATCATATCAATATCCTTATGGTCTGCCCGAAAGTGTGGTGTGTGCAAGTTGTGTAGCACGTGATATTTTTCACTGAATGTGTGATCTAGTGATCTCATGTAAAAGAAATCTCTTCAGAGAAGGGGGAGAAATAGGGATGAGGGGTGGGATGGGGGGCATGCCCTGTTCCAAGAAGGGACCAAGCAAGCTGTAGCAGTTAGTGAACATATGTGCAGCAGCTCTTAAAACTTAAGGATTTTTTCCTTTAAACTTAAAAGCCTAATCCATTTCTAAATATAAGTTTATTGAAATAAGTTTAGTAGAAGTGGTTTCTTTATGATGATTAGCTGCATAGTGAATAGATGTAGCTGACTCATTCCCAGTTCTCTTTGAGTTTTGCTTTCTGAATTTTTAAATTATACGTTTTCCTATTTAGAAATGCCTATTTTAAATTACTCATTTCAAAACCACTGAAGTATTCTGACCAATAAAATGATACAGAGTATCCATAAAAATGAAGTGCTTATTCTGAATAACATCTAGAAGGCTGGTTTTTCTGATTTTAAAGATGCTATTTTCCAGAATATGAATAATGGAGAAACTTAATTTTGCAGCCATAACCATTTTCTGCATCTATTAGAACTTGAAATCATGATCAGAGAGCACTGTAGCAGGTACATCAAAATACACATAGCGCCTCAAAGGGCTAACACTCATAAGCATAAGAAAAAAGTAAGATATGGTAGAAGAATTAAATGTTATTCCTGTTGTGAGAGACAACTCAAGGAGCAGGTGAACACCAGTTGGTTACTCAGGGGCAGTGGCTGGTATGTGGAGGAGGTGAGCTCTACACAGACCCTGACCCTGACAGCTGCTGCACTGCAATGTCATGGTGCTGTTGTTTGACACTTCTGTGTTACATGGAGGAGAGTGGCTGCTTGCAACACAAAACAGCCAGGTAAGCAGGGTAAATTTAGCATACCCTAAACAGTAAAAATGTAGGCTATTGGGACCTTAAACACATGCTGTTGTATCTTAATGTCTTGCTGACCTATGTTACCACATGTTGCAGAGGTCCAGAAAAGGAAGCCTTGTGTTCACAGAGGGGGTAAAAGTGCAACTCACCTTGAGGAAGTTCTTTTCCCTGGAACCAAACCCTATCTGTTGTGTCCTTTTGTCAGCTGAATCCTGGAGCTTTCAGGAATGGCACCAACCTTCATATATTTCTCTAACATGCGACCAGACTGAAGAGTTTGTGAATGAAGAGTCACTGCCTTCCAGGGATTAAGCTAGCATCATTTAAATTATTTTTGCAAACCCTTTGGGCTGGCTTGGACATTACTGACCTACCTAGCCTTTGTTACTGTAAAATACTTCTACAGCACTGCTAGAGAACTCTCACTTCACACATGGTAGCAGGGGTGGAAAGTTAAAATCTTTTAATATATGAAGAAACCTCTGTAAATAGTGCAGACCTACTGTAGTCTTTTCTTTCTTCTTCCAGTCCTGTATGTCAATGAAAGTATAAACTAGAGGCAGGGTGGCTGAAAATATTTGTATGATGAGACTGTCGCCATCCAAGCTGAACTTTTCATAGAGTCACAATAAGTAGCTATATTTGTTAGCAGTTTTCCACTAATAAGGTGTTCCGGTGTAGGAGTCTGTGTATTTGGGTTTTTATTCAAGCTGATGATGTTTGTTTCGGTGGAAATGCGGTGTTTTGACCATATGCTCAAATGTTAACATGCTTCATGCCAGCAGCAGATTATTTACATTAAAGGACACGGAGCCAAGTTAAACTCAGTTGCAACTTTATTAACTGCATTACAGTATTACTAGCAAAAAACAGCTGTGAGAATCAATAGAGTATGTCTTGCTTTTTTTTCCTCTCTGTTTTTTCAAATGGGCTGAGGCAGATCTATCCTTGTTAGAAGTTGGGCTCTAATCACTACTTTAATCCTTTGTGCCACAGTGTTGAGGGAGAATGCCAAGAGGTATCCTGCTTGAGCCTGAAGCTCCTGAGAGGGAGGGATAGGTGAATATATCCAGAATTTTATTCCATCCTCCCTCCCTCTTGTTAGGGGACTTTATGGATAAGATTGACGCAGTTGAATAGACTGTCCCCAAAAGGCTGTTGATGTACAGTATCTAACCCTAGCAAATGCCTCATGAGTTTTCCACCTCTCAGATTAGGCTTTTGAAGTTTTATAGCTTTGCTTGTATAACTGAAGTAAGGGCATTTTGATGGAAACATCTATCAGAGGGATAACCAGACTAAACAAGTCAGCAGATTTGAGGAAGTGGTAACTGAGCAAAGCATGGCGTGAATAGTTAGTGATGGACATCTCTGTTGCAGCCAGAGGAAATGTTCATAGATTGTGTCAGAACTGGAACTGCAGTGCAGGAATAAAATCTCTATTTTAAAAAGTAAAGAATAGGGCATTACTTAGTGGGATCACAGCTAGTGATAGGATGACATGACCATGAAGTGCAGAATTTGAATAAGCATTCAGCCTTCAAAAAACCACCAAAACCCAACTTCTAACAACAGCCTCAAACTCTGGATGATCATTAAGCCTGTTTGGAAAGAGGATCAGAAAAGTCTTTCTTTACACAGTTCCCCTTTCCATCTGAAAAAGAGAACTATCTGAGGAAGGCAGAAAGGAGAAGTTCAACGGAACTTTTATGGTTTGTTTGTTGGCAAACACTAGGCCATTTTTTTTCTTTCTTTTTTTTCCCCCCTTGCTTTTCCTCTTCCAAAGTTGTTAATTCCAGTTAGGCCTATTTCAGATATTCTTGGAGGGGGCTGACCAGGACTTAGCATCACAGTATGATGCAGATTTCTGCAGAAGATAGACTTTTGGCATCCCATGTGTATTTTGTATGATGTATGTCTTTCTTCAGAGGCATTCTGACTGTTTTTTAGACAAGAAGGCAGCAGAAAGCTGCACAGCAGAGAATGAAAAGCTAAGGAATCTACACAGAGGAAAAATGGATCTGCTGTGTGGATTAGGCAGCAGTAGAGTTCTAGATACTTTTCTCCTTGCTGAGCTGATGCTTCTGAGTCTGGGGATAGGGGATGTGCAGGCAAGTGAGGACTTGTGCACTCCTTTCTGGAGAACATAGATTTGTAGAAAGTGTTGGAACTGGAGTTGTCTGGGTGCTGAAGGTGAGAGAACGTGATTTA
This sequence comes from Thryothorus ludovicianus, assembly GCA_013397245.1. Lineage (NCBI taxonomy): Eukaryota > Metazoa > Chordata > Aves > Passeriformes > Certhiidae > Thryothorus > Thryothorus ludovicianus. Next base: position 530,245 of record VZTB01008917.1, on the reverse strand, counting down.
TATGAAAACAAGAGATTGTGGAGTTGAAAGAAGTAGATTTTTGTGCGGGTTTTTTTTTTCCCATCTTGTGCATTATGGTTCTGATTTTATACTTGTGAGCAGGAGTGAATGAGAGTCCTTTTTTTCCAGATGTGTGTCTCAGAGTCCGTCATTTCTGTATCATTTGCAAAACCCCGTGACACACACTGACCACAGCAGCTTGTTTCTCATGCTGAGAACATGGTCAGACTGTGGTGAGGGGTTAGAGCGGTGGTAGCCTCAACTTCCCCAGTTATTTTAGGCCCCAACCACTTCTGAAAGGAGGATGATCTTAGGGGGAACAGTTGATTCATTCACCTCTTAAAAGCCGTCAAGCTCTCAATCTATCTTTTGTTATTTTCCTAGTTATAGTGTCATTGGAAAAGGTCCTATTGGATGCAGGCATTAGCCCAGGAAGAAAAGTGGTAGTTGGAAATGTCAGGTGGAAGAGAAGTAGTACTTCCATGTTTGCAGAAACCTTTGATCACTCATTCACCATGTTTTTTTCAAATTTTTGTTTGTGCCTTTTTTTTTTACTGCCCTGTATTCAGTGACCTGGTCCAATTTCTTGTGTCAAGTTAGAACAGACAATGGTTTATTTCATTAAGGTGGTCACTTAGGGAAGTTGGTTGGAGAGCACAGTTCAGTGGTGCAGGCAAATGAAAAATATGTCTGGGGGAGGGAGCTGTGTAAATATTAAGTCAAAAAGAAATAGTGGGCTCAAGTCCAGGGTAATTTTCCCTGCTGAAGTACTTGGACAATTGTCTGTTGCATTCCAGATCCCGAATTTGATGTGCAGTCATACTTTGTGACACTGAAGACTTAATACAGATGTTGATTTCTACACGTGATTCAGTGGTTTCAGCAAGTGGCAGATTTACAGCATCAGAGCTTTCAAGATTTATTGCAGACAGAGTAATTTAGTGACCTTTGGGTGACTCCCGGTTAAACACCTACATAGGGCGGGTGGCCCTGAGCGGTGGGGGACGGCAGCCGCCCCGCCGTGCCCTCTGCGCTTGGCCGGGGGCAGAGCCGGGAGCGCCCCGCACTTCTGCCCGCCGGCAGCAGGGGTAGCTCCGCTGCTGCTCCCCGGGCAGCGCTCCCCTCTGCCTCGCTCCTGCTGCCCGGGCACAAGGGGCCAAGGCGGCAGGCACTGAGCTTCTCCCCCTCGCCGCCTGCGCAAAGGGGAAGTGGTGCAGGGAGCCAGCTCAGAGGGCTGCTTTTCTGGGAGCGTGCTGCTGCCCATGGACGTGTGCGTGGAGATGGGAGTTACTGCCGTTGCTTTTTCTTTCTCCCACCCCCATGCAGGACTTGGTTGATGAAGTTTGCTTTCATGATGTTGAAACGAGTTTGCGGCAAATGCTGCAATACCCTGAGTGGGAAAATGCCGTTTGAACCTATAGGAGACTTTCATGAGGTACAGAAAGAAGGAGAGTGAGGCAAGGGAAAGCAAATGACGGCTTCATTCAGATTAGCTTCCAAGTTAATGCCACATGGCAGTCAGATGACTGAACACAGCTGCATGGCTGTGTGGGCACATTATTCACATCCTCACAAAGTAATTTTTTGGATACTTCAGAAGGACAAGTCACGGAAAAACAGAGGGGCTGCTGGGACCCACTGGCATGTGGCACAGGAGAATCTCTGGTGCTGCACTTCATGTTGTGTAGTGAGAACAGTAAAATAAATACCTTGGTGCAGAAAGCCTGGTTCTGTGAAAACCCAGTACTAGAGGAGAGCAAAAAGAAGTCTTGTCCAAATGGGTAAACACTCAAAGATTGTTAACTTCCACCTTCAGCATTGACTTTTTTCACACAAAGAGACGTGGTGGCAAGTCTGGGACTGCTGGCAGGCACAAGAGGAAGTATTGAGCTGCATGGGCAGTATTTACTGTCCCTATTTCCTCCACAGAAACAACTGTGGGTGGGTCTGGTTTTAGTGCCTATCTCTTCAAACTGGCTTTGCACATCATACATGGTGTGGAAACCACGGGTTGGGAAATCCTGACCTAGATTAAGGGAAGCCAGTGAATTACTGCTCTCAGCCTGTTTGAAACTACAGTGCCACAAGTGAATGCTGCTTCTAAAAGGGGTTGTTACCATTTAGGTGCAGCAAGCCAGCAGTGGTGTTCCTTGTGTGATCATAAGCAGAACTGCTGAATCAGAGTGCTTGCATTCTCTAAACTTAGTCCAACACTAAATACAGAAATTGGGCAGTGGAGGTAGAAGCAGACAGGGCAGTGCCTTGTTTAGTTCTGTTCCTATAATTCCTTGGCTTCACGGAACACATCAGAAAAGGATGTGAGAGGCACGCATGGCTTGTTGTGATGGAGCAACTCCGGGACAAAGTGTGTGAATTTGAAAGCCACAGAGTAGTTGAGACATCGGCTTCCCTTCCTGTAATTACAAGGGGCGAGAAAACTGGAATAAGGGGTTAGACCCTGGCTAAAGGCAAGTGTTGTGAGGTAAAGGATATCCTCAAGGGATGTTGCCCTACTGGTGGCCGTGGCCACTTCTTTGGAAGGTCAGGAATGAGAGGCTCTTCACTACTGGCTGCATAATATTTCACTGCCATTCTGGAAATGCTCCAAATTTTCTGTACCTTTTGCTGAATGTATATATAAACCAGCCTTGTTTATTTCATGAGGTTATTACAATATGTCTACCCTGCTGTTTTTTGTGAAAGACTGCTATGCTTTGGTAAAATAGGAGTAGGATTTTTATGAATTTGAAAGATCTCAAATGAGTTGGTTGTGAGTTCTGCATTTTTCCTTGAAAAACACGCACATCAAACAAACATCCTCAAAACACAAAAGATTTTAAAAACAAAGGTTATTTTTTCATTGGGTAATTTTGAAATGTTCAAACCAAGCAGCTGTTTTTTCAGCTGTTGCAGGTATTAAACAACAGCAAGAAAATCCTCTGCTATGACCTGTCACAGGAAATAATCCTTTTTTGATCATGCTGAACAGCTGGGTTCATTGCTTCTTCTGCAATAGTAATATTAAACTTCTCAACTTGTTACCTGCACAATGACTCCTCAAAATTTTAAGCTAATGGTATAAAATATGAAATAATGAAATTGCAGATGTTTAAGTGCATCCTTGCATTCATAAATTATGGGAGCTTAGTGAATTGTTAGGAATGAATTAGGGGTTTGGAAGTGAGGGACTTTGAAGATATTTTTGCTTTTTTAAAAAACTAAATGCTTTTGACCTTTCTCCCCATTGCAATGCAAGTGAACACCTAATAACACCATTTCAATTTTGTTTCTTTTTTGTGATAATAAATAACATTTACTTTCCATGGTGATACTTTAATTATGCAAATCAAATTCTCACTAATGGCTTTTTTTCAGACATCATAAATCTGGAGTGTAATTTGTTTTTTACTAAATAAGTCAGGGGAAATGCAGCACTGATAGAGGTGGGTAGATGCATTTTGGATCCTCTATTCAACAACATCTATGCTGTGTAATCACTTAGGGAAAAAAACAAACAAACCAGAAGCCAGAAAGCCCAAAAAGATGGTGGTCTCTATAAACGTTAAGAAATGGAAATAATGATTGGAATTACTGTTTCTACTGTTATTGTCAATAAGGGAACTGTTGCAAATTTATTTCACTTAACAAATATCAGTGGAATCAATCCTGAAAAATATTACTTTGGGAATATCCTGTAGGCTTCCTTTACTTGGAGACCAACATTTATTTCTGGCTTCAATCTGCTTATTGTTTAGATTAAAATCTGCTTTGCATGGTCAACATAGTTAAAAGCAAGCAGATTGGCTTCTGACTCCTACATTATCAACATGAGAATAATTGCAATCACAAATAAAAAGGCAGGAAATAACTTGCATTACTTAAAAAAGAACACACAGCTTTCATGTACACAGATTTTTAAGGTTAACAATTACTTTCCCTTCTCTTTCTCCTGTTTTCAAATCAAAATAGAATCCTATCCCTAAAAAGCACAGAAAACTCAGGAACAAGGAAACCACCTCAAAAGCTGAGAAGCAGGCAGTGATCAGTAATTGCTGGTACAAATAAAAATGGGCTTCAGCTGTGTCATTTCTAAAATCATGTTTAAAAATGGGACAGCAGAGCTACCTGAGCCAGGCAGACCGGAAACACAGTGCACTGCAGATATGTTTAAATTCAGTATGTAGCAATATAAAGTAATTTCTGCACACCAGCCAAGGTCACTTCAGCTGGATGAGAGTCTAGATATTAGAAATGCAAGGTTGCAAGGAGGGGACTCAGGAAGAGTGCTGTGCTTAGCACCATCCTGTGAATGTTGAGGGTCCTGTGATAGCCACAGAAGGTGCATTTGAACAGAGAGGATTAGATGTTCTCCATGCTATGTTTTTCCTTTCTCTTTACCATCTTTTTGGCATTCTAAGATTTTATAAAGAAAATTAGGGTGTAAGAGCATGAGACGCCTTAAAGAATCTGTAGGTGAATACCAGTTCTTTGAAGATAAGCACAGTTTGGCTCAGAGGCCCTGTTGATTATCCAACAGCAATTTGATCTTGTGCTTTGTTGGTTCAGTGATTTGACACATGGTGTTGGCATTGTTATTTAGGGTGTTTTATGTAAACCGGCAGGAGCTGGTTTATCCTGTTTAGAGTGTAAGCTAGCTCTCCCATTCTCCCTGCTGAACCTAACAATTCCATTACAGTGAGTGCTTTCCTTATTTGTCTCTGAACTCTTAACTATGATCACAAACAAAGCAGCTATGACCTCTGTCTTTGACGTGAGGTTGTCAGGCTTTTCTTAACACAAGATGAGATACTGCCTTGCCTGGTTTTGGATGGTTGTTCCCCACTATCTTCAGAAATTAAATCTTTTTAGAAAAGGATGGTAGGATTTGAAGAACCATCATTGTTTTGAGTGTTTTTCAGGCTGCAATCCTGGATTGCTAGTCATCCAAAAAACGTGGGAAGCTACAGGCAAATTATTAGCAGATACACAGTTTTAGCGTTGTTTCTTTTTGGGAAATTTTAATAAGTAACAGGGAAGCAAGCATGGCCTTGGATATTGTTTGTTTAATTTTCTGAATGAACAGATAGTCCTATGATTTATTTCTATCTGCGTTGTTGGGAAGCGCTGTGCTCGGGCTTCACAAGCACTGGTCTGCAGGGAGAGCTAATACAGCTCCTGTTGCAGCCCGCTTGTGGCCATCTAAATTTGGGAACTATATGATCCTTGGTAAATCCTTGGACTTGGTCAGTCCTGCTATTGCCATTCTCAGAAACACCTCTGTTATTTTCTTCATGGCTAAGTGCTGTGGCTCATCTGTGTCACCTGAGCCATAACAGGCTGCTCTCCCTGCAGTGCCCCATCCAAGCAGCTTCCAGACAGGTCATTTTACACAATGGTTTAGAGTGTTTGCTTCTCCAGTTTCTGAGGAAATTCAGCCCTTGCAAAACTGAACAGATAGATCTGAGTTCCAGCATGTCGACACAGAACTATGTTTTATTCCCACATCCTGAATGAGTGCTGAAACCACTAAGGAAGGGCAGGGAAACTGCTGCTTCCTCTGCTCATGCTGTGTAGTGGAGATGTTGCCCTTCCTCATGAGAGCAAAGGGGTAGGCAGGGCAGAGCTCAGCATGCTGAACTGCAGATGAAAAGCAGGGCCTCCTATTGCCCTGCATGAACAGCCTCAGCCCCCTGAAGAGGGGAATTTAAGGAGTGTCTCCCTCCTCAGTGCTCCCTGGTGCTGGTTGAACCAGCTTGCAGTGCAGACAGCAATTTGCATGGATTGCACTCTTTCCTGCACATTGCATGGGGAACTTCCTTGCTGAAATCACAACTGTTGCTTCTGCTGCAAAATCTGGTGATTACAATAGGTTTATGTCCTTTTGTGCAGCCCTGCTGTGCTGAAAACCTAGGTCCACAAATAGATTAACAGCTAGTTCCTTAGGGGACATTAACTTCACAATACTCTGGAAGTATGTGCTTGCACAGAGGAAAAGTAGCATTTGGCACTGCTTTCTTCTCAAACCTTCCTCCCAGCAGGCTGCATATTAAATATACATTAACACCCCCAATAACTACACAATTATGACAGTTGAAATAGAATTAGAGGAGCTACCATAAAGCCCAGACCCTGCGTCCCACCTTCACTGCAGGCTGCTGGCAGAGCACCTGTCAGTTGTGATTTGCATCTGTGCAAATGTTTCTTCCTTGAAAGGAAGAAACAAAAGAAACCCAGGCTTGCTTTCAGGCAGCTACCCTGAAAAGCTTATCAGTCACAGCCACAGCTATGAGACATAGCCAGGATAGCTTCTAATGTGTGCATCACCATGTTCTTAGAAGCACAGGTGACCCAGCACTGACAATCAGCTCCTTACATCTCGTTGCACTTCAGCTGCTGGTGGGACATCTACCAGCTGTTACAAAAAAAAAGAAAATCCAGCTGTAGCATATTGAAAGTATGTGCTGATATTTTTGTCAACTAATTTCTTAGTCTTCAATTTGTATATAGAGTACACAATAAAATAGTTGTACAAGAAGAAAACAGTCCACTTTCTCTAGAAAGCTCTAAACTGCCTGGGATGGTCTAACACCCAGAGTCCTGTGATATATGCTTTAGCATCATTCAAGAATAAGCAACATGCTTAGCAGGAGAAATAAGAAAAACTGTCTTCCAAATACCTGGTATAATGCATTGGCATTTTCAGAGGTCAATTTGGACTGTGAGTATTTGTTCTGGTAGCCCTAACTCTGAAATTTCAGTATATATATTTTATTCATTGCTTTAGGTGGAGCCCTTCTTTCTAAGCTAAGACCAAGTACCAAGGCAGTTACCACTTAAAGATAATAATGTCTTTAGCTAAATAAGCCCAAGACTGCAATTTTTTTAAAATGTAGCTCTAACCCATTTGTTGCAAATTATGACTTTCTGTGTTTGCACTGCTGTGACTATGCCAGTTCCTGATGTGGGCTCATTAATAGATTATTTCCTTGTTAGCTGTAGGTAAAGCTTTGACCTAGAGCTGATTGGGGAAAAGAACTTCTGTATCTATTATCTTTTCTCTCTCATAATTAGTATAATTATGCTTCTGTGCCCCAGACAGCAGTCTCAGACAGTCTGCTGTGGAGCCACAGAAACAGTCTGGACTCCCAGAACGGGAGTTTGCTGTTAAGCAAGGCATAGCTGGGTTCTGTGGTGTCAGGGAAAAGCTGGATTACACCATTACATGGGACGTAACCAAACCTGCACAGAGAGATTTCCCTTCCTCCCCACCCAGTTAAATCCAATTAACTGTGAGGAACGCAAAAAGCAGGTTTTGTCATTTCCACTTTTTTAAAGGTAAACTGGCACACCTATGAGACAGAGCCAGACAAAGACACAGTATTTCAGTTTATAGGTAAAAATGACAGGCATTGTTGAGGAGGAGAGTCCCCAGCTGAAACTGCTCTGCTTTTGACACAATACTACAGCTTTTTAGTAATGTGTTCACCTGCTCTCTGTTAGCTGATTGAGAGGGTATGCAGCTGGGCAGAGCAGGTGTGACTGGGGCTGGTCCAGCATTGGGCTGGGGGCTCCTCTCCAGCAGTGAGGGGAGGGTTTTCCCTTCCCAGGGTGTGCCTGCTGCCTCTTAAGTGAGGTTACAAAATAAGAGTAAAGGAGGGGAGGCCTCTTTCCAAGGTAGATCATGGCAGCTTTTAGAGGAACAAAAGTTAAGAAGGTGAGTTCACTTTAATACCTACTCCTGGTGTGTCTGGAAGGCATTGCATAGTGTAACTGGCAGAAATCTTGAAGCTTAAAATCTGAGGATTTTAAGAGTGTGTTAGAGAGCAGTTAGAACTGTCTCTTCAGTTGCCTCTTACCCTTCTCACCATATTTGCACCTCAGAGTATGTGTAGTACTGTAGTCACACTTCCTTGTAGTGTGACTGCTCTGATAGGGTTTAGCAGGAGTTGCTCCTTATGGCCACCTCATGTATCATTGCTCTGGTGCTGTGGAAGTGTAATTCCCATTGTGAAATAGCAGCAGTGGCTGAAGTGTAAAGCTCAATAAAAGGGGAAAGAAGATTATGGTAGTAGGTAATTGTGAGGACGCAGCAATTTTACTCCTTCCTTGGGCTCAGGGCTTGGAGCCCTCACCTTGTACCTTATGTTGGAGGTGGAAACAATTGGTTGTTCAGTGAGAGCAGCCTTCATCCAACTTTTTGAATTAATCTTGCAACCTGAGAGGTTTGTGGTCTAAGTGCCTGTATCTGAAGTGAAGAGGGAGGCTCTAGTGTTTCATGCTCTTCTCCATATGACAAATGCATGAGCAGCCTCTGGAAGAGAGGAGAATGCTCAGGCTCTGGGACATTGTTAACTTAAGTGTTGGGATACTTTCTTGGTAACTAAGAAATATAAAATTAATCACCTCCCAAACAGAGAGAGTTTAAGGCCTAATCTACCACATCTCAGCTAAATGCCAAATTAGTTGTGGTCTAAAAGCAACAACTCCTGCCTTTAAAGTAGGACTGGAGGTTTTTTCTTTTAAGCAGAGGATGTACATCATAGACCAGTGATGCTGCTTCTTCATAAAGACCTGAAGGTCCCAGGGAGGCTGGGCTCTGCCACTTGCCTGCATCTCCTGAGGAACCTGATTGTCTTTGGCCTTTGAGTAAGCTTAGTGATTCTGTTGACACACTCCCAAAATTCCACTCTAGGCCTAATGTTTGGTTAGACCCTGCAATGCTACCTGTGGAGCTGCTTGAGTCCCACTGTGTCTGAATTCCTTGCTGTTAGCCCTCAGAACTGTCAGAAGAGAAATCACTGAAACTTGTGAAAATGTTTTGTGTAATAAAGCACCTGGTAACTGACAAGAGATAGTTGGATTTTAATTTTTTGGTTGATTGTTTTTACTATATGGCTTCTAAAAAAAGATTTAAAACCCTGCATTAAACAAAAACATAACCCAATTGAAAAATGTTAAAACCACTCTGGGTTGTGCTGTGGTGTAACTATCTATATTCTTTCTATACTCCACACGTGATAAAATAGCCTGGGACAGTGTCTATAATATCGTCCCAGGCTCCTTGCCTGGAGGTGTGGGCAAACCCAAGGATGGGCCGTGATGAGGGGTGTGGCATCTGTTCTGCTATGATGGGCGAGGGAATGAGTGTGAGGCTGTGATTAAAGCTTCTCTGATGGGCCGTGAGAAAGTGAAAGGCTCGTCTGTGTTGTCACTGGAAATTGAAAGGACTTTTGTGATGTATGGACAAGTCTGCTCCTGCATTTAACCTTTTTCAGGCTGTGATTAAGTGCTCTTACAGCTAATGATTGTCTGGGCTTTTTTAGTTGTCTTGGTGTTTTGTTTTTTTTTTGTTGTTGTTGTTGTTTTTTAATACAGCATTGGTAATACTGCTTTGTTAGTGTAATTACGCATTTTGGAAGTAAATACGTGATTGAGCACAAGAGCTTGTGTGCTTAAATTAAGAATTTAGTTAGTATCTTGGGGCCCAAGAAAACAGGTAAAACCTCCTGTAAAGGGGAACCCAGCCATTGAATCCTGGGTAACCAAAGAGAAATTTGCGATGCTGCCTGCATGTGGAAACATTTCAGGTTTCAACTTTTCAGTGGCTTTACTAACTTTGGGACTGAGTTCTAGTTAAGAAGCATGAATTAGTTTTTTAACTAGCTGCTTCTGACCTTTCTCTCTGTTTACTCACACTATTAATGCCTTCTCTGCCTCACAGAAGGACTCACAGCTTAGGCTTTCTTCCTGTGGAGCTTGCAAGCGTTTACTTTGCGGGGTGAAACCTCTCCCTTCAGCTGATTAGGAGCACCTTGTGCTAGAAGTGTAACTATTCAAACTGAGACAGCTCCCATTTGGGCAGGGTGGAGGCCTGGCAGTGCTCCTGAGCAATGGCATGTCCCCGTTCCAGTGGGGACAAGCCCAGCGTGAGCAAGGCTGGCAGGGAGCAGGTGAAGGAGCCTGGTGTCTTACACTGTTTACACAACCTACTGCCAGTTGACCAAATAAATAAACTTGCCTGCTGACTGTATCCAAAGTGAGTCAGGCTGTTTTACAAGAGGTCTGTTTTGGCTACAGAAGTGAAGGTGTTTTCTTCTCGTGAAAGACATTGAAAAAGAATGGGACTGACTTGCTTCTAATGTGTGAGGAAGTTCTGGCATTTGCTCCTTGGGTTTCCTCACCTCCTGTTTGCTAGTTACCTTGGAATATATTACTTTTTTCCTAGACTTTCTTAATATATATATATATATATTTTTAGTAGCTATCCAGTCAGCACACCACCTTCCAGCCCAAGGGAATTAGTCCTCTCCAGGTCCACTTTCACTTTCTCATTTTCAAGATGTCTTAAAATCAAAAGTTTTAAGTTTGGGTGTGGTTCCCATGTGAGAGTACTTGAGAGTGTTGGTCACTGATTTTCCTTTCAAAGTATCCAAAGTGAGAAGCTTTATTGTTCATATTTTTTGTTTCTCTTAAAATGGAATATGTGAAAGGGTCATGATGCATATCAATGAGTTGTGAGTCCTACACAGCATCTAGGGTTAGATCCCATTCCTTATCCTTGTGAGATAAGCTTTTTTATTAGTTTCCTTACAGGTCACAAGTATCCTTTTTATAATATTGTTTTTGTAGGCATGGTAAACAAGTTATTGGGTTGCTATGAAGGAGGGTAGAGGGGATTAAACAAAAAGAGGAGGGGAATGAAGAGAGCTCACAGTTATGATTCTTCTGGAAACTCTGACAAGCATTTTAGTGGCTGGTATAATGTTCCTTTGTAGAGTCCTGTGTGTCCTCCTGTTGATGGTTGAAGACTTTTATTCATTTCCTGGGATTAGTATCAATGGGCGTAGTATTAAAGATGCACAGCAGGAAAATGTCATGAAGGCATAAGCAGGTTTGGGGTTTTTTTTGACTGATGGAAAGTAGTACACAAGTGTTACAATTTATTAAAATATTCCACTGTGAACAGAAATAGCACAATGACAAGTAAAATTCACCTAATAGTTCTCAGAATAGCTTTTTATTTTTACTCTTAAAATTTCTTTGCCAGTTGATGCTGTTGAGTCAGAGTGGTGAGCCTGGTAGAAGAGGGGATAGCTCTGAAAGGCTCCTGCAAAGCTGCAGTCACAGTGCAGTGAGGTTTAATGGTCTGACACTACTGAGGGATAAGAAAAGCAGTATTTCTTAGAAGATGTAAGAGGTGTTGTAGCTGATGCATAAAAGTCTGCATGTCCCAAGCAGAAGTAGCAGCCTGAGAAATGGTTACTAAAGTCCCTCCTTCTCTGTTAGGAGAAATCTGTTTCCAGCCTGTTATGCAAATAGATCTCTTCAGCACATGAAAATGGATGCAAAGAAGGAAATCTTCAGATCCCTGTGGGACTTTACAAATTGCAGAAACTCCTAGAGCCCTGCATAGAATTGGGAGTTTTTTGTAATTTTTATTGATGTATGGGTAGTCCCATGTTGCAGCTCTGAAAACTGAATTCTGACTGCTGAGATCGATTTCTCTGCCATTCCCATGGATGCACTTTACACTGAGCTGTGTTCCCAGGGGCTGCTCTGTAGGTAGTGCTGTCTGGTCATGGTTTGTGTTCAGGTCCCTGCTTATGAGGCCCATGGAGAAACCGGACACTCAGGAGGTGCCTCTGCAGTGTAAATGATCCTCTTTGTCTCAGCCTGACTCCTGCAGCTTGTAACAGGCTATGGTGAAATCCCATCCGTGCCAAAAAACAGTCACAGTTTCTCTCCTCAGACTATCCTCCCTGTCCTTCCCCTTTCTGTGTTATGCCAGAATTGTGCTATTTTTCATTATTTCTGTTACAGTTTTTTTTTTATTTTTCTATAAAGAGAATATTGAACAAGATGGAGTGTTTCCCTTTTTCTTTCTTTCACACCAGCCTTTCCTCTGTCACATACTATCCACTCAGAAAACCCTAGTCCATGTCTTACTGTGGTTCGTAGCAGTTACCAGATGGTGCTTCTGGTTCAGTGTAGCTTGTGTGCATCTTGGAGTAAAAACTGGGGTGAGCCTGGCTGCAAACTCTGCTGACTCCTGGGTGAGGGTGAGCACAGTTTACTCGCTTCTGTGTCAGTTCTTACACCTTTGTGGTTATTCTGTAGCACTCTGCAGAATGGATGTCTTGTCTTGCCTTCAATTTTCCCACAAGTCCTATATCCACTGTCATCTTAGAGCTTTCAAACTCCATGAATTGCCTTTTGGGAAGGGCCTTTGGAGAACTAGGCTGTAGCGAGTTTCTTGGATCTTAAAGGGGCAAGAGGGTCAGAGCAATGCCGTCTGAAACAGCTCTCACTTGCTGAGCTCAGCCTTGTAAAGCAAGTTTCTGAGAAAGCTCTGCATTCCATAAACAATTCCCAGAATCACAACTACTTATATCCCAAAACTCAGGTTTTGCGGTGTATCTGCATTGTTCTGTGAGCAATCAAAAATTGTATAAATAAAAGGTTTACTTTGTAAATCTGTACTTAGGGGAAGAAAAAAAAAAGATGTTTCAATAAGTGTGGAAATGGATGTTACTGTAGTCTGATCCACAGTTAGCCTGCACTCAAATACTTCTCAAAGTGGCCAGCTGAGTGTTGGCTAGTTAATGGGAGATGTTAAAAGGAAGTTGAAGTACCTGTTTATATTCCAATAATCAGGTGGCTTTCCAAGGTTTTCAGTGTGCACAGTTTGAAACCTTTTAAGGTTCCAAGAGTTTGTAGTGTATTTGGCCATGTGTTTTCTATAGACAAGATTTGCTTAATTCTTTTGCAGAGTGTTCTGAGTTGGAAGGGACCCGAAGTGATCATCAAGTCCAGCTTGATGGCCCTTCAGCCACAATGATGGGGGGGTTTTGCTTTCTGCAGGTATGGTTTTATACTCTAGGAAGAGAATTTGAGTGTCTTCACCTCTAATTGTCTTACCCCAATGGGCCAAAGAATGCATTTGATTAGAAAACACCTTTTGCCCCAGGGCCATTTGCAATCCCATCAGCTCTTCGAGGTCACTGCTGATGAGTTGGGATAGAACCTTTCTGCCTGCAGAGCTGTCAGCCAGTGGCAAGATGCACTTTTCAGCTTGACATTTGGGGCAATGCACTGCAAGCTGGTAAAGTTTGCTCGGGGGGCTGCTTTGTTTAGTGTTTCATGCTGCTGTTTCCAAACAAGAGAATACAGTGTGCCTGTAATGCTGAGAGCCAGTCCTGTTACACTGCTCTGGCTGTTGAGACAGCTACAAGCATGGTTGTTGAGTTGTGTGGCACTTCTCCAGCTGAAAGTTGATTCTGGCCAATGGGGTTTGGTTCCTTTCTCTTTGCCAGTACTTGATGTGATTAGAATTGGAAAGGAAACCATTTAGTTTGGACTTTCACTGAAGGAAAAACAGTAGGTAGATCTGCATCTCTGTTTCTAGGTTTTTTTAGTGTTTTGGGTTGTTTTTTCTTTCTGTTCTGCATCTTTCCCATCTTTTGATGATGCACATAGGATTTTATGGGTCACAGTGAAATATTTGATTGATCATATTATGAAAAATCAATGAAAAAGCTGTCAATTTTGTGCTGCCTACTATGTATGCAGTGATGGGTTTGACTGCTCAGCATTGTGAACAAGAAGAAAATACCTTGGGGTGCCCAATTATAGCAGCAGTGAGAGAAAATTCAGAAGAGTAATTTTGGCTTCCTTCATTGCCTTTATGTTGGCCTCTGAGCGAGTGGCTGTTCCACTCCTTTCAGATTTCACAGCAGCAAGAGCACTAATGGCAACTCTGTGCAATCCTGACTTCTCGTGTCTGTGAGACTGAATCAATGCTTTTCCTTCCACATTTAGTAAAACAATTTTACATGCACACTGAGCAGCTATTCTTGTCTATACCTGTTTTGAGGTGGACTAGATGACCTGGAAGATTTTATAGAAAGACATCTCTTTCATTCATTCTCCCTCACCCACCCTTTTCTTTTCTTTTTTTTTAAATAAACTGCTTGACAATGGAACTGTTCTCTAAAGGAGGTACTTTTAAAGCAAATATGAGGAAAAGCCAAGTGTTTTAATAGGGCTTACCTCTTAAGAGTGGAAGTTTAAAGCAGGAAAAAAGAAAGTTAACATAAAAAGAAAAAAAAGTGGTTGAGCTCGCCCAGTTCAAGCATACAAAAATCAGGTGCTGTTACCACAGTATCTGAACACTTACATTGATAATGTGTTTATTGCTGTAACATTACCATGTGATTTGGAGCAGAACCTTTTGGAAGGGAGCTCTGACCTAGAAACTGAGTTTAGGGGCTTGGATACCTAAAGTAGGCTCTAAGCAAAGTTTAAATGCTAAAATCCAGGCTGCAATCTGTCTATTCCCTGTTCAGTCACTACTTACCCTTGGAGGTGATGAACCTCCCTGATATCTATGACCAGCTGGATTTTCCTTTTGTACCCACCCAGGACTGCTTAGAACGGGAGTCCCACAGCACAGCTTGAAGGGAAATGTGACCTGATCCCAAAATGAGTTTCTTTGCCTAAGTTGTGATCAAAGCAGACTCATTGCTCGGGGGAACCAAGCTCCTGACAAGCATTACACCTCTGTTCTGACTGCTTTTAAATTGTAGCTGGGAAAGGAGAGAGCCTACAGGGGAAGGTGCTTGCCTGTGAAGAGGAAGGCAGGGGTCAAGTGCTATTTCTGAGCACCGTCTTTTAATGTGCTGCTTAATATTAACATCACATCCATAAGCAGAAATGAGAACAGGCAGCAAAGCTCTTCATTCCCATACTACAGAGTCATGCTTTCCCGTAGGCATAGTTCTCTCCCTCTGGCCCAGCACATGCATTATTATAATTCGGTTGAGTGGCAGGAGGAATCCCCTTCCTCGAGGAGAGGCATGTCTTGGATTAATGCTCTTTCCCCTGCACTGAAGGCTTGAATCTCTTCTGGCAGTCACTTAGAAACAGTGACCATGCTTCCTAACAGGAAACGAGGTGCATTTTGGAAGCTGTTTGTGTGTGTGGTAGGCAAGAGATCTCTTTCCAGCCTCTGTAGCAAGAGGTAGTGGAATTTATAATATCTCTTCTTAACTGTAGCTGATTGTTCAGTTTTAACTGAACAGGCAAGCACTTTGCTCTTTTGCAGGAGTTGTTTGGCAATACTTGCTAGTAGTAGGGCCTTCTGTGGGTCAGTGTCTGCTCACTGCCTGGTCTGGGCTTTAGAGGCAAGCAGGCAGGCATCACACATACAGCAAACCTTTGCTTTGTTCATCAGCACAAGGATAACACATAACCCTCCTAAAAGAGGGCACTGGCTCTCCTAAAGTGACAGTCCGTGGCTTTCTCTGTTGAAAGATTTTCACAGTGTAGCTTAACGGCCACCTGTAACTTGTGACTATCAACTGGCAGCAAACTGCTTTCTTGGGAAGAGGAAGAAAGTGGCTTCTAATATTCATAGCTAGTTAAATGTCAGCTGTACCTGACCATAGCAGGCACCAGCACAGCTTGGGGGCTAACCTGCTGGAAACAGCTCTGTGGAGAAAGACCTGGGTGTCCTGGTGGAGAACAAGCCTTCCATGAGCCAGCAGTGTCCCTGTGTCCAAGAAGGCCATTGGCACCCTGGGGTGCATTAGGAGGAGCAGAGCTACAGGTCAGGGGCTGTGATCCTGCCCCTCTGCTCAGCCCTGGTGAGGCACATCTGGAGTGCTGAGTCCAGTTCTGGGCTCCCCAGCACGAGAGGGACATGGAGCTCCTGGAGCAGCTCCAGCAGAGCCCACAAGGGCCATGAGGGGACTGGAGCATCTCTCAGAAGGAAAGGCTGAGGGAGCTGGGCCTGCTCAGCCTCGAGAGGAGGCCACAGAGAGGGGACCTCAGTGTTTATAAACATCTGGAGAAGGGTGTCAAGGGGACGGAGCCAGGCTCTGCTCAGTGATGCCCAGCAATAGGACACGAGGCAACAACAGGCAGAAACTGCTGCACAGGAAGTTCCACCTGAACACGAGGAAGAACTGCTTTACTGTGCAGGTGACTGAGCACTGGAACAGATTGCCCAGAGAGGCTGAGAAATCTCCCTTGCTAGAGACATTTAAGAGCCCTCTAGATGCAGTTGTGTGCCATGTGCTCTAGGATGACCCTGCTTGAGCAGGGAGGTTGGAGCAGATGAACCACTGAGCTCCCTTCCAGCCCTACCCATCCTCCGTGGCTTTGTGATGTGTATACTTAGCTGTGTATCTGGGTGATTTCTAACTGCAAATGCATGAAGAGAGCACATAGAAATAGTTGCTGGATTCACAGAAATTTGTTCTCTTCAGACTTTGTGAGTTTTCTTGTTTCCCTTGCACTTAAAATGTGTTTTTCTGGGGGGATTCTGAGAATGTGAAACTAAGCTTCTTGTCTGGCTTTCCCAAGGAAGCAGCTGCTGCTGTGAAGCAACAGAGAGTGTGGTGGAGGAGGAGGCAGCACTGCTTTCTTCATGTAACAGGCACAGCTGCAGGAGATCTGAAGCCTCATGGCTACACTTGACCTGGTTTCCTTGTCAAAAGCACATCTGGTTTTCAATTTGATTTAACTTGGAGACTGTATTCTGCCTGTGCTGGAGTTAGGAGTCCTGAGATGCAAATCCTTCTGTAAAGTGCCAGTGTATTGCTGCTGGGAAATTTACGCAGAGAGTAGCTTTAAATACTGTTGTGGTAGTCCTATGAGAGAGGCTCACCTTTGTCCTGTTGCCTTGTGTGGCTCGGATTTGTGCCTGGCAATTTGAGCACTCCAGGGGCTGTCAGACTCCCTTCTCCTCCCTGTACTGCTTTGGTTTGGCTGGTACCACCCAGCATGCCTTCACAGTGGCATTGTCTTAGTACAGATGACTTTCCACTGTGCTGTATTTCTTGCCTGGCATTGTGGACAAGAGGAACCCAGAGTGTCCTCTGCAATGCATGTGCTCTGTGCCACGGACTTGGTCCCTGTCTTCCCTGGAGCAGCTCAGCTGAGGAGTTTCTGCAACTCACCAAAGGCTCCTGCAGGAGCTGGGCCAAGGTGGAAACAGGCTGCTCTTGGTTGCATTCTGTGCCAGAGGTACTGGAATTCTTTTGTGCAAATGAGCAATCATTTTCATCTTAAGAGCTGAGAGAATAAATGCTTGCGAACTGCAGCCCTCTGACAAAACCTTTGCTCACTTCTGTTATGGAGAGTGTTCACAGAAGAGACAAACAGAGGGGAGATTTTCCAGGGTTACTGATTATAAGACCGTAAAAATTCCTGAAGAGCAGGCAAGCCTGAGGTTTTAAAATTCTGCCTTATACAGTCCCTTCCAGTATCCTGTCTTAGGAGGGTTGTGTGAATGCTGCTAATGTTCAAATACAGACCCAATATTTGGAGTCTGGATGTTTTAAACTAAGGCCTGAACTGAAGGGCTGTCATGCAAAACAAATGCTCTGTGGTGGCAGTGGAGGACAGAACAGCTAATAGATGTTTTCCCTTTTCTTGACATCTGTCACCTTCCCTCATGCCAACCCTTCCTCTGTTTACAGCAAACCATTTGCTCCCATTAATTAGAACTGGATTGCTGCCATCTGACCAGCTTTGTGCCTGTACAAATGTCAACAAAGCCAGGACTACACAGGTGGGGAGAAGGGCCAGTCAGAGGGGATCTGTTGCATCTGTTTGGGGGGGAAATGCCACCCCCCCTTTTCCAAATCAGGCACACAAATCAGGCCTACAACAGTAATTGAAATGCAGACTGGGAGCCCCAGGATGCCACTTTACCCAGCCCTTTTCAGAGCAGACTGCACTTTAAGCCATCCCCTCCAGTTAAATCTCTTTACCAAAGTGGTCTGTATGAAGCCTTACACACAAGAAGATAATGGTGCTGTCATTTTTACAAATAATCACAACGGGAGCAGAAAAATAAGAGGAAGATGATTATGCCTGAAAATGCCATGAGGTTCCAATTGCTAATGCAGTGGAAACTAAAGGGAAACTCAACCACGGTCCTGAACTGCTTCTGCCAGGCTGGCTTTTCTGCTGTGATTCAGGAGTGTACGTTGCCATGATGTTAGGAGATGTACCAACCCTGGGATGGTTTTCCTTGTGTAAAATACTATGAAGACAAAGCATTTAATGTGGTATTTGAAGCAAATCTTAAGTGGAAGAAATGGGGTAACCTAGATTGGCTTGACTGGGTTGTAAAAGAAAAATCCCTACAAACCCTGCTGTGGCTGCCTCCAGCAGTGATGTTCTGCTTCTGCTGGGACCATGAAACAAGAGGGTGGCACTGGTTTTAGCACTGAGGGTTAAACCCCATTTTAACAAGAAGTAGAACAGTAGGCTTCATTTGTTCCTTCATATAATGATAGGAAGTGTTTCTTTATGATGTGGGATGGAGGGGGTGGGTGGGATGTGCTTGTGTGTACCCCAGAGTACTTCAAGCCTTTTAGAATGATGATGATCTGAATGTGTTCAGGCATGGAGGCCCTAAGTGCCAAGGTTGTGAATACTCCAAACACCTGAACTAACGGCAGAATGGTTTTGAGGAGAAAGAATGGTGCCTTGTTCTCACAAACTTGCAAGGAAGGAGACCTTTTGAAGTTAAGAATAAAGAGATTTCTAAACAGAAGAGCTTTGGAAATGTTTTTACAGCACGTTTAGGAAGTATGTAATTCCCTTCTCCATGGCCTAAGCATCTGGGGATGCCTCCTTTGTGTTCCCCTGCATGGACAGGGGCCCCTGGCCCCCACACTGCTGCAGAGGTGTTTGTCTGGGGCTTAAGTGACTCATGTTGCAATATCCAAGTCAAGTAAGCAGCTTCCAGCTTCAGTGGTCTCCCATTGGAAAGGACCACAATAGACCTTGAACCGACCTCTTCCTTCTTTCTCGTGTTTTTGCCTCCAGTGCAAGATTTTTCTTCCCTCTAAAACTGAGCTTTTTTTCTTTAAATCACCAGCACTTCCTCTGCTTATGACAGATACTCCCTTTGCTGGTTAGAAGTGAGGCAAGTAAAACATAGAGCTGACTTCTCTCTCAAGTTCTGCAAGGATCTTTCCTAGCACAATATTATCCTAATTAAACTAACTTAGGGAATAATTTACAGGTCCAAGTACATGGACTTGCTTGATGCATAAACATAGTTGGAAAGCAGAGTGTCTCACAGAGTGATGCACAGAGAACAGTCATTGTGGCTCATGGGTTGGTGGGGGTGGAACTGTCAGTCCTCTGAGACAAAATGTGCCTCAAAATTATTAGTTGTGTCTGCATTAGGAAAACAGAGTCGAGTGTAACAGGAACTTGACAGATGCATCTGTTTCAGGAAAAAGAAATGTTACTGTTAATGTGTGTCAATTAAATAGCAGAGTATTAATTTGCTGCTGAGATGATATGTGCCAATTTTAGTATCAGTGCTGCTGGATTACCAAACCCTGCAGGTTTGGGCTGGCACTCTTGTAGAAGTAACAGAGAGCTCTGCTGGCAGGGCCTTGCTTTTGGGAGCAGCCGAAGAGCAAGAGAATGTGCATTTCTATAGGCTCTGTTTTGCAGACAGGGTAAACCACAGGGTTTGTGTTTAAATCCAAGATCTTGTTCCTCTTCTTGGAGCTTTACTTGAGTGAAAAGTTTTTAATTTTTCTCAAATATTTCCTATTTGAAAGTGTTTTGGAAATGTGCATCTAGAGAAACTACCACTGCCCATTACTTAATCCCTTCCTTCTCTTAGCTGCTTTGCTTCTCCAATAGAAGTCTGTTGTGTTTTTCCTTTCATCCTTTTTTTGTTGGATACTTTTCCATATCTCTGAGCATCATTACCTGTTGCTCTTAATTTTTGCTAGGGGTTTGTTCACCCTGGTTTGGCTTGTCACCAGAGGGTATCCAGTCATTCCCATAGAAAAGCTATGTGAGATGTCAAAAGGTGGGAAATGACAGAACAGATAGGGAAAAGAAGAGAAAAGGTGAGGCAGAAGCTACTTGGATGCTCAGCTGGGTATTCCCAGTTGTAACCACTGTATGAGGACTACAGGCAGTGGTTTGGGTGGTGACAGTGAGCCTTGTCACAGCCTCTTGAGGCACAGCAGCAAACTGCCCAACTCTTGGGAGGAGCCTGTGCTCCCGGGAAAAGTGCTGGTTTGACTTCTCTGTGGTCTTGGCTATGAGTACATTGTGCCATGTTAGCACCTCTGAAATGAGATCTCTGGAAGGGCTCTGAAGGATTATGCTGAAAGGCAGCCAGTGGGGGTGTTCATTAATGGCAGGATGCCTTCCCGAGGAAGGCTGAAGGGCTGCAGCAGCTCTGTTAAAGCCAGTGCATCCATCTGTAAAGTTGCCTGATGCAGGAAAGTGCCCCTGTGCACAGAAAAGAGCAACACTTGGCTGCTGCAGGGTGCTGCCCTGCCTCAACATTCCCATCTGGGAATACACAGAGAGCAGGGGTGGGGGAGCATTACAGATTGCTGAGTTTCAAATGCTGCCTTTCCGAGACACTGAGTGATCAGAATGTGCAGAGCAGGGGGGCTTGCCAAGGTGTGTGGCGTTGATGGATGGGGTGACCCGTGCTGACAACAAACTCAGGCTCTTAACAAAAGAAGGTTGAGAATTCTTACAATTGTTACAGAAACATTTTGCAACTGTGGAGAGAGCAATTTCTATCTTTTCCCACAGAACAGGCTATTTCAGAATTCAGTCCTAATATCTCCTGAAGTTAAGTAAAGGGACCAGGAGAACAAGCTTTTGTCTGATGCCTCTAAGAATGTATGTCCTGGTATTGATTCATACACACTTTCTTAGTGCTTCTGCTTTTCTCTAGCTTGTGAGATTTAGATTGTACCTGAGGTTTTCTGCTTTTATAGTTTTGGGGTTTTTCTTGGTCACAGAATAATTTCATTTGGAAAAAAAAAACTTAAGGTTATTAAGTGCAACTCTAAACCTGTACTGCCATGTCCACCACTAAACCATGTCCCCATGTGCCACATGTGCAGGTCTTTTGAACAGCTCCAGGGATGGTGCCTCAACCACTTCCCTGGACAGCCTTTTCCAATCTTACAACCCTCTTGGTGATGAAATTTTTCCTAACACTCAATCTAACTCTCCCCTGGCACAGTACTATTTATTGGAGCATCCAAACCATTTGGGAGTGATTTGAAATAAAATAGAAAAATGCTTAACCAGGTACAGCTACATACCCTAAACAAACCAGTGAATGCTTAGAGTCTCCTCCTCGTCCTGCCTCTGCTAGGTGTGCATTTGTGCCTGTTACTTGAGCAGTGAGGGCACTGGAACAGTGAATATGCCATATTCATTTGTGTACATAAACACCAATGGAAAACCAGCAGTTCAGCTCTGCTATGTTTTCCTGCCTATAAAAATGCCTCCCTCCTTCCCAGTAAACACAGGTTTTATGGAGCAGTAGTCTGGGCTCAGCAGCCTGTGTCCCAGCCTGTTAGAGGCAAGAGTCAAAGCAGAACTAGGAATAAGTGTGATGCCTAGGCTTCCTGTTTTGAAGTCCCTAGTGATGCACTTTGTTGAAGTGTGATGCTTGCTTTGTCATTCACTGGTAAAAATGATAAGGAAAGACAAGTTCCTGCAAGGCAGGCTTTGAATGCATTAAATAAATATAAATTTTATTAAAAACACCCACATCTCAGCGTTATCAGGAATGATATAATAATAAACAGCTTTCAAATAACCTGCATTACATTACAATACTTACAGTATTTATAACCATCCTCGGATTCTTTTTATAGACATACCAAACATCTCATGAAAATGAATGAAACTAAAGTAAAAAAAGTAGAACATAAGCATAGAAAATGCACACAGAAGTTCATTACCTTAGTGTCAAACTGCTAAAGTTTCCTACACAAGTTAACCACTAGCTTTAGAAGTGAACTTTATACTGCTGTGCGTCAATCAAGATGAAAAATTAATTCAAGTAAAGTTGACAACTCTCAGAAGCATCTTCAAGTATGGCTATAGTCAACCTGATAATCCTATACAAACAACTCTGTCTGCTTTGTCATTCATTCCAACTGAGGCAGGGTTCTGTACACCAAAAATTACAGTTCAGGTATTTACAATACAAAACTGATTTACCAACTAAACTTCCTACTCCTGCTGCCAGCAGTTTGGCAAATGACAGTGCATGGCATATTAACCAAACATCTACTATGGATTATATGGATTAGATAAGATTTTAAAAAAAAATCACCAAAAGATGAAGTTATATAATGATTTACCTAATCTGACATATAACCATCTTTTTTTTTTTTTTTTCAAAAAGGAGAAACTTTTGTTTCAGAGTGGATAAAGTCACAGACTGAGAAAAAACAAAATTGCCGTAATAAATATTTGACCATTAAACCCAAAGGCCTCCTTTGATTTACTTGAGTTAGGTTGTGATTCTGTTGGATAGAATTTCTTTTGACCAAACTTAATCTTACAGTATATTGCACAAGATATAGCTGGGACATGGAGGTTTGCATGTTTAGGGAAGCCCTTGTACAGACTGTACCTTTTTATATTTTATTTTATTCATTACAGTATCCAAGAAGCCTTGTTTAGAGAGTGACTTGAACAACTCTAGCAAACAGTCACTTGCCAAACCCCTGCCATACATTTTTCCCTTTAATCAGCTCAGTGCATTCTACTTTCTTTTTGTTTAATCATTTGAAACAGTCAAAACATTCTAAATCTCTTAAACACTTCTGTTACAATAAAAAGAGCTAACAAATGTACAAAATTAGTTTTAGTTACACAATACATGTACAAGAAAAATAAGAGAAGGGATTCAAAAGAAAAACATTAAATCCCTGAAAAGAAACAAAACAAAAACAGAACCAAAAAACCCAAGAATAATATATTTAACCTACAACAGCTTTACATACACACAGGTGACACGTTGGCATAGGAGAACATGAGCTGAAATATCCCTGAATTTTTTAGAACCAAAACAAAAAAAAAAAGTTGAAGTTCAAGTTATACTTGCTAAAATGTCAAGTATTGAGAGTTTTTTGTTTAGTTTTTTTTTGTTTGTTTGCTTTTTTCAAAGGCTATTGGGGGGAAAAAGATGGTATACAATATATAAACTTTCACACTCAGTTCAATATCCTATTGCCAAACTAGTGTTGAGGTATATGACAAGTAGGAACATCACTCAAACCTTTTAATGTATTTTTAGCTCACATTATGATATATTTGTAGCAGGCTGAGTAGCACCATGATGTGAATTCAGCTCAAAACCCAAATATATATAGATTTAATATTTTTACAGTACTAAAATACTAAAGCATTGCGTTAAAAAAAGTTTTGTTTACAATTTAATTTACTATACAACTCTCCTGCATTTTTTTCTTTCTTTTAATAGAAATTAATGATTTAAAACCACCACAGCAAGCCAGCTGCCTATTTTTTTTTTTCTTTTAATCAACAGAATCGCACAGAACTAACCCTGTTTCATTCATCTTGTGTAGGCATCGGTCTGCTCAGTCTTCCTGGAAAAGAGGCCACTTGCACTGAGAAATGACTTGCACCACAATGTACATAATTATCAACACAAAAGCAGTTCTGCCATTCCATAGTGGGAGCACACAGATCTCTAGAAACAGCAGAAGCCCAAGCTAACTAGGTGTAGTTTGTTGCATGCTGCTAATTATTACCTGTGGTTAATATAAAATTCTTTCCTTAAAACTGTACATATTTGAGCAATGAACTTGTCATAATAATTGTAGAAAACAGTTTACAGTATAGCTGTGTGAGATGAGCACCAGAAAAAATGTGTTTTGTGTACGAAAGTATTCCCTTATATCCAGTAAGCCCCATTTTTACCATAACTGACTGTATTAAAAATGGATATGTAGCCCACTAGCTGATGCATGGCTAAACCAAAAGTATTTAAAAACTTTTTTAGTTTAAAAAAATTAATTATCTTTGCATTTTAAAATCAAAGTAAACTCTTCTTTTTTTTTTTTTTTTTAATGTCTTAGTACCTTAGCATTGTTCAAGTTGCCAAGCTTAGGTAGACAAAGTGCTTTTGAAACACTATTTAAAAAAAAATATCTCTCTCTATTTTATTGTCCTTTTCTAGGACTTGACTGGATGAGCAAAATCCAGAGGTCTTTGTAATTCCCATATGTTAAAAAGTAAGCTTATTTTAACACCAGGTAACTTCAATACATACATGAATGAAAAGGTCCTCCCTGTTGCTGAGGAACATTTGACTACATAATTGACATTTTGTTATAAAGGCATTAACTGTTTGACTGATAAAATAAAGACACCATTCTCTTAGATAGCACCATGATTTTAGAATATTCAAACAAATTCAGTGTTTTGCTGTCTATTTGTCTTATACTTATCTACTTTGTTAAATAAAATCAAAAGACTATTAAGATTACAGTAAAAACTGCATGTTAAAAAGCCATAATTCCAGTATTTCAGTACATCATAGATTCAGCACCAGATGTTATTTTAAGATTCCTGCAGTTGTAATACTACAGTGTTATTTTTTTAGGGTTTTTTTTTGCTCCTGTTCCATGACTATGCGAACTTGATGACATTAAAAGTGGCCACAGATGTGCAAAACTATAAGAAAAAAAAATATCCATTTGCAGATTCTCTTTCAGTAATAGAGCCAGTGTTTTTCAATGTAAATTGTGAAACGCTTTTTTGTTGTGTTTTTGTGTTCTCTCCTTTTTTCTTTCATTTTCTTCTTCTGGTTTTTTTTTTTTTTTTTTTTGCATAGGATGCTTTGGTCTTGTTTCCTACGTGCCATCTGTGACCACTTAAAAATCAGTGGAAAACAAGTGCTCTAGTGAGATTTACCTCTTTTTGCTGGTGTGCCGAGGCTTTTTCCACCGACGAGTTCCATAAAAACACTGGCTTCTCTTCTCCACCCTTGCCTCCCGCGAAACCTAAAGCACCGCTGCCCTAGCCACAAGGTGTTTTGTTCAGATGAGGTAACCAGCCAAGGTGTGAAGTCAGATATATCGGTTGTAAGGCCCTGTGACCCGTGTGAAGGCATATGGAGAGGTGGTTACGGTGGAGTCCGTGGTGACCGACAGTGTCCTTTGTGCCAGGGACTTGATGAAGCGCAGGTACGTTGGCTCAGAGGGCTCGTGGGGCTCCGCAGGCTCCCGCTTGGCTTTTTTGCCGTAGGATTTCTGAGGCACGTAGTCTGGGCCGTACTTCTCGCACTCCTCTTCTTTCTCTCTTGCCTTCTCAGCCATCTTTGCCTCCCACAGAGCCAGACCGTGTTTTGGCTCATTCATGCTCTTGTGCTGGTAAAATACAAGGGATATTCTGGTGGGATGGTTCCTGTTGGGGTTTTTTAAGGGAGTCGTTGCGTGGAGCTCGCGTTTTGCACACTCTATGAGAATTGACCCATGAGATGGAGCAACTGCCACTCCTCCAATTTCTGGATCCAGAAAGTTCTGCTCACTATCTGACCAGACTTCATCGGGATCCTCTGCTTTTTCTGGATTCAGCACGTCAGTTTTATCTAAACCACCCTGGGGAGTAGTCCTGTCATGGTTTTGACCTGGAAGCATGTTAGACAAACCATTAACTGCATGTGAAATAATTTCATTATCCTTATTTTGGAGATGCAGTGAATTAGGAGGACCACTAAACATGCTTGGAGCAGAATGGTAGTCATGTGATAAATGTGGAGGGGGTTGCATGTGATGATGTTCACCTGTTTTACTCACAGAGGCATAATCCATGCTTGGATTACTCAAGTTAGATTTTAACCTTGAGGAAACCTCCATAAAATGGCCATTGGCCTCATGGGTTGAGTAAGAGGAAAATGAACCTACGTGGTGTAAATTTGGTCTAATGGTGCAATTACTGAAGGAGTCTACCTGCATATTTTGGTTTCCATAATTCAAGTACTTGGGACCAAAACTCTGGTTATTCCCAAACCTATGCTGGTATAATGTTTGAATGGGTGGTAGACTTAGTTTAGACATAGGGTCTTGGCTCTGGCAACTATACAAGTCCATGTGCTGATGCTGGGAAGAGTAAGAGCCCAAGTAAGAGGGGCAGTTGTCCATAGCTATGTTTCCATTGCATTGGTAGGGGGGATATTGGTTATTTTGACTTAAAGATCCTGAATAAGGGTTCATGGGACTGGAAGAATTCAAATAAGACCCCGCAGACTGTGATGAGGTTGTATAGAGGTTCATGGGATTGGACCCTCCATATGGATCTGAAGTGTATGAAGAGTTTGGATAAGCATTGGCTGGATTAGGCAACCTTCCATAGAGATTTGCAGAACCTGAACCCGAGTAAGGGTTAATGGGATTTGACTGAGGGTTGTTAGGGAGAGAACGCTGTGGATGCTGCTGCTGCTGCTGCTGTTGTTGTGTGGCTGGTCCTGAAAGACGTAAAAGATCTGTAGATGTAAAAAGGAAAAAACAAACAACCACACAACAAACAGGCTTTTAAAAAAAAAAGGCCCCAAACCAACCAACCAACCACCCAACAGATTACATACTTTATATGAAATTTATAAGAAAAATAGATCCATTAACAGATGCTCCCTTTCTTATATCTCAAACACCATCCTTTAAGAAGCTGAATAAATACTAAGACTACTCTTCCTTTTTGGCATGTATCCAACAAGATCAGATGCTAGTGGTAGTGGGGAAAAGAGGACAGTGCAGTCTGTTTAGAGTCACATGCACAAAATCCAAAGAGTTGAATCATCTTTTAAGTAGCCCATGAAATGGAACATCAAAGTGCCCCTAAACAGCCATGCACAAAGTGACTTTCTTTTCCCCAAGAATAAATAATTCTTCTCATCTACAGGAATAGAAATGACTCCAAGAAATGTCCCTAACAGTATATTAAAACCAACATTCACTGATAGACAGAACAGTGCGGTAATAAGTGAGATTAACTGAAGGCATAAGAGGAAAAAATATCATTCATTAAAGTGCAATGGCATCATTTAATGGTCACAACCCTTGCCTGGGTCACGGGACAGCTGACTTCTATTCATAGGTATTTCAGTGACCTTATGGGTGGCTCTGGATGTATTGCTTTTTTTTCCTCTCTGGGAAAATGGCTGCAACAGTAAAATAGTTCTGGTAACTCCTTTGCTCAGGACTCTCAAATCTGTTGCTGAGAACTGCCATAAACTCTTACTCCACTATGGAAAACCCACTTTGCTTTCGGTCTTGAGGCAGAGAGTATAAATAGTGCTAAGGAAGTTATGCTTGTATCTCCTGAAATTAGGAGATTCTCTGTAACAGTGGCAGACATTGAGTGATGTGTAGGTCTTTCTTTGGCAGCAGCACCACATGCTGCTCTTCATGGCTTCTAGTACTACTGATCCTTTAAAAATACTTTACAGTACACTGGATGGCAAGCAGTTTGTTTCTAGATTTCTACAAGTGTTAACTATCCAACATAAAGGATTTCTCATTGCAACTTTTCTTTCTTTTTTTTCTTCTCTGGAGTTGTACCAAATTTGACACTCTAGTATTTATATAATATCAATATTCACTTTCAAGAAATTTCTTGCCTTTTTACTTCAATACATTCTTGGGCTGAAAAGAATGGTTTTCTTGAGGCTGATTATAACTGGCCCTGATTTGTAGGCTGCTTACCACTGCTGACCCCACTGAGATTCCTGTGTTTACCTGCCAGCTGCTTTGTGTGACCTGCTGCTTCAGAGGTGCCTTGCTTGTTGCGTGCTGCAGCAGACTTCTCTCTCTCAGCTTTGCTCGACCCATTCTCCAAGGAGGAAAGCTTTTCTGCAGCTGCTTTCTTTGCTTCTAGCTTCCTTTGCCGACAGGTCTTAACGGGCTCTGCTAGCATCCTTACTTTCCGTCGAAAGGAGGTAAGGACCTGGATGCTGCCGTTCCTCTTCTTCTCCTCCTGGCCCTCAGTGCTTCCAAACTCATCCACATCAGAGACTTTGTATAACGGGAGCACGTGGAGCTGCTCATCTTCTGGTGTTTGGCCAATTTCACGATTGTCTTCTCTAGTCAGTGTGCAAACCTGTTAGAGAAGTGAATTAGAGACCAGAAACTCTACCTCTGCATTGTGTCTCGCCCTGACACTGTCAGCACTGGCATCCGGCAAGCTCTTTGTTAACTGCAAGTTTCTGTGCAATTTTTGCATATCACAACAAGCTTGCAAACGTAGTTTCTTCCATTACTTTGTTGAACAGTGTTAAAAGGAACAGAAGTTATATAGATATCTATTGCTTTTACTTGTGCTGAAATGAACAGTATTGTTAGGGATTACCCTCGTGTGAAATAAACTCTGTGATCTACTGTACTGTGGCCAGTGGAATCTGGGACTTTGTACTCACCTGAAGATTCTTTCACTATGATACATCAGGTAGCAGCCTATTAGAGAGAGTGTGCAATATAACACACTGGTGGTGTACTTCACACCCCCTTACAGAGTGTCATGTTAACAACAAGATTTAGGGGAGTTACAATTGTCATGCAGCAAGCCTGTTGTGTTAGTTCCAGCTAGAACAGGAGGATCTTTGTGGAAAAAGATGCTGATAGGGACATATTCTGCAGCAAAATCATTGTCCCAGCTTTGGGGAGAAAGCTCAGCTGGAAATGTACATTGTATTGGTAGTGATTAACTTGTGAATTAAGTCAGACCTTGGAAACCAGAAAAATTCCATTTGAATTAAAAAGGCAGATACTCTCTTTGGTTGTAATAAGAGCTGTACTGTGAATCTAGGGAGCAGTTTCAAACTACAGCCTTTATGATTATTCAGAACTGAAGAGTATTCTTTCCTATGTTTGGCCCAATTATTTTGTCACAGAAATAATCCAATACACATTGAAAACCAGCTTGCTTTTATAGTATCTTCTACAGAACTTCTGCTGTACTTGCCAGAAATCACAACTGTGGAGAGTAAAGGGTACACGGACTTGCAGACTTTCTGCTCATCCAAAGCAGGAATAAAATGCAAAATTTCTAAAACTCTTTCAGAAAGAAGTTATTTGTTTCTACTTTTATTTTATTAGAAGTTATAATCCAAAGTTGTTAGAAAAAGAAGGGTTTTGGGAGGATAAATATAAACAGTTTTATACCAAGAACACTGAAACAAGTGTTTCAGCTCTGCTGGGACCTTCTTTCCATTGTCTCCACAGTTCCTCTTTTGCCAGGTCTGCGTTAAACCTTTCTTTAATACACTGTAAGTCTCATTCATTTGGAAGAAAAATGTGTTGGGGTAATAAGTTAGCTCAGTTACTGCGTAATGTTTTTCTTACTAATCTGCATTATGCAGTATAAATTTAAACAGAGAGGAGATAATGAATCAAAGCCACGAGCTGAGTGCTGGAGTGAGGAGGCTGTTACACTTCCCAGACTTACCAGAGTACTCCCGTTTTGCATATTGTGCAAGTCTCTGTGAGCA
The DNA here is from genome assembly GCA_013397245.1 of Thryothorus ludovicianus. NCBI lineage: Eukaryota > Metazoa > Chordata > Aves > Passeriformes > Certhiidae > Thryothorus > Thryothorus ludovicianus. The sequence continues at coordinate 500,919 of VZTB01008917.1, read as the reverse complement.
TGAGCACAGAAGTCGAGGCAGGCAGTGACCCCTGAGAATGGGCGACCTTCCTTCAAACCCAGGCGGCACTCGGGGGCTCTGTGTTCATACTCGATCTGCAGAGACAGGACAGCTTTCACTGGCTGCTTCAGGACAGTGACTGCTCAAGGAGTGCTTGCTGTGACAGAGGGCAGGTCTCCCTCACGTCTTGGGACTGACAACAAGCACATCTTGAAAGCAAATAAACTACAGCAATTCGATGGCCATTTTGTACCTATGCTTCATTCCTTGCTGCTTTGTTCCCTGGTACTTTCAGTCTCTGGCACAATTGTGAAATTAGTCAGTACTACTTTTCCTTGTGTATTACTCCTGATTTTCTGCCAGGGGTTGGCATTTTTACATGAAAAATGCAGTGCGTGGTTTCCGTGACTGGCACTCTGAGAGCGATATGTTTGTGTAGACTGGAAGTATACTAAGCTATTAAGGGAAAATGGCTTTAGAAAACTGACTTCAGAATGACTTAATGAAAAATAATAGTTTGCTTTTTGATTTGTAATATTTTGGCACGTCAAACATGTATTTCATTAGCTTAAGTACAAATCTAACCCCTGACTAAAAAGAGGTAGAATTCAGTCAAGACAGTACTTTGTACCCATGCAGTCATTATTAAGGAGCTTTTAAGAGAACTCATAATGCAACAACAGACCTTACACAAAAAGAAAGGATTTTGTAATGGAAGATAAAGCCTTAGAAAGATGATGGTTTCATATTTTATTTGGAAAATTAAAAATGAAACCACATTTATAAAATGCTTTGCTGAAATTCCTGAACCTTTCAAGTGAATGCACAAAACACCTACGCTTAATGGAACTTAATGAATCCCTTTCTACGTTAAGGTCAAATTAGAAGCTTTGCCAAGTCTCCATTCAAAATCACTAAAAATATGTCTAGTTTGCTCACAGACATTTATTTTTCAAATCTGGATTATTTACTTCCCTGCAATCTGAAAATAAAAGCAGAACAAAACTTGAAAACTGTGTAAACTTCATTGGAATTAAATGTGATCAGTCTGAAATGTTAGCCAGACTATAATTGTCTGTTCAAACTATACGAGTGCAGCTGCTCTCTGAAATGTCCTGTTTGGTCATTGGGAAACAGACCCTTTCCAGTTGGGAAACAGACCCTTTCCAGTTCTTGGTTGTAATCCAGAAATGGTCCACATTTGGATTAGACTAAATGTGGGAATTTGAAATGTGGTTTTAGTGCTTTTTTGGTTTTAGAACCTTTTACAATATCATACAAATTAGAACTCAATCATCTCTCTTTAAAGCCACTAACAGTAACTCAAGTACAGTTTTCCCACAAATGCAAGGTCTACATGAAACTCCTGAAATAAGCCAAGCTATGCGCTTGCCTTATTACGTAAGGTAAAAATTGAAACTTGTCAAAGCATGTATTTTCAACAAATATTGGGCAGCACCACAGCTTACTTGGAGCAAAGTTCTTTAGTGAATTTTTGTGAGAAAAGAAAAGCAGCCCAAGCAAAGAAACCGTTTATTGTTCACCACCTCATTTTTTCTTTCTCTTCCTATTTTTTCTTACAGAATGACTCTCAGATATTTGGACAGATAACCACTGCTAGTGGGCACATAGCCACAATTTTCTCCATAATGAGTCTCCAAATGTTATCTGATAAGGTAAGTGAAACTTACCTGGGTAAGTCTGCACTGAGTCTGCTTACCCTGTCTAGCTGCTACTAAATACACAAAAAAGGAGTGAATTTTGCAGCAGATAATAATGGGCAGTTTTGTGTTAGTTTACTGTTTCTGTTAAAGCTGTGAATCTGTCTTGTGCTGGTTGTGTAGTGCTGTCAATAGGAAAGCAGGGTGATGTCACAGTTTTCAGAAGATTCTGAAAGTTTGGAGACTGTATGATCTGTGAATGTTTCTAACAGTAGTAAACCTGAGCAATGACAATGAATTCAACAGTTTACAAGGGGGGTGTGCTGTCCAATTTTGGTGTAACTATCTGAAAGCCATTTTGTAATGAAATGTAGATGAGACACAGCCACACTGGGAACCTCATCAGAGCTCTGAATGTGCTGGTGTCCAAGAACACAGATCCACAGAAAACAGACACGCACGATCCCATCATGCAGGAAGGCTGGCGCAGGCATTTGTGTGCACACTCCAGGCTGGATGTATTCAAATGTAAAACTTCACCTTAAAAGCATGTTTAAAAAGGCTGTGTTGGTTAAAACTAAATTCAACTGCTGCTTGAGAGAGCAGAACTGAAACTGTGGCTTCAGGACTTGAGTGTGAACTGTTGCCAATCTCATACCATATTCATGGCAGCTTTGCTGGTTTGGATGGTAAGTCATGCTATATTGAGAAATTTGTATTTTGGAGCTGAAGAGTGAAATAATTCTATCATATTGATATAGGTGAAAAGATTAATTCTATTTAGTGGACCAAATCCTGCTACTTTTACTTGTTGAGAGCATTTTAAGTGGAATTGTTCATTTCTATTTGTCTTCATGCTGATACCAAAGAAATGTTGACGTAAAATGTATAAAATGGTTTGGTACAAGGGTGAAGCATTGGGGAGTATGTTAAAAATCAGGTTATTTCCATGACTGCTCATATTCCTTTTTTTTCCCATCTTACCTGGTTGTTATATGCATCAGGTGCAAGCTTCTTGTAGGTAGGTGCCATCAGGGTTGACAGATTCTGCAAATTGGATTCTAGTTTTTCTTCCTGTTAGAGATGAAACAGGATTCAATGACATTTCCATACTGTACATCTGAGATTCAACAAGTTAAGGTCTTTACACAATCCTGTTAACACTGACAATTGTGTAAAGGCATAAATCAATATCACTGGTGTTTAGACAGTGACTGTTGTCAATCTCCTTTTAATTTTATTCTTCCAAGGCCTTTAAAGGAATGGAGCAGCTATTACAGCAGTGTAGTGGGAGACCTGCAATAGAACATCACCTACTATACTCATAGTTTGTTTTATATTAAGAAAAATCACATTCTTCAATGTGGATATGTTTTAGATCGAAATGTGATAGTCCTCATTATTTTTCTTTTCGGAGTTGCAGGAAAATAATACTCTTCAGAAAGCTTGAGAGAAATAACATCACAATGATCCAAGTAAATATGGCTAATTTAAGGGTTTTGAACATTGCAATGACAGCACTTTGACATACTGAAATATTTTTGCATGCAGAAATTTAAAAATATTTAAATATTGCAGCCTTCAAAAAGTTCCCAGTCCTTAAGCAATGAAGAATCATGGATGTGTCTAGTAACTGGTGATATGGAGATGGGGATGACCACACCTCCTTTTTTTTTCTAAATTGTACACTGTCAAAATAAAGTGCTTTAAAAAAATAATTTAATAGCATACTCCAGAGTTCTTCATCATCTAAGGATGAGAATCCCAAATTCAAAACCTCGCTTGTATGAGGCCCTTATCTTTAATTTTAGGTACATACAGAATGGTGGCATACTGGAGTCATGTATTAATTTTTAGGAGTTCTTGTATTTAAGGAAGATGTGAAGAGCTGTGAGAAAACACATTTCAGAGGGGAATGCATTTGGTGTGTTGAAAGTTTGTATTCCCTACTATGGGGCAATATCCTAGTTTGGTTTTTACATGAACTTGTCAAAAAATGTCTTGCTGTGACCTTGTGCCTGCTGCCAGAATGTGGAGCTTTTGTAATGGCCTGTAGGTTAGCATTTGTTAGTGAAACTTCTAGTTTTTATTGGTGAGGATTCTGTTTGTGCTGTCTGTAAATTGTCTGTGCTATGGAACCCAGTCCTTGGTCTCAATGCATGCTTTGGCTGCCCCCAACTTGGGGACCAGGACTGGAGGGTAAAACCCTCTTTCCTGTGCAAATCTGGCTTCTATAGGAAGTAAATCCAAGAATGCAAGTTGGAAGAGTGCTCTGGTGTGTTATGGCCAGATATCCATCTTAGAAATGTAGGTAGTTCAGGATAAAGAAGGCTTTGTGCCACAACATGTTTGAAGGGGAGCTATTCTGTAGTTCTTGGTGCTGTAGAAGAGCAGTGGGCAAGAAAACCTGTCTGTTAGTTATGATGATATTCTAAACAGGACACTCTTTACAGCACAGGTTGTAGGTTGCAGAAGTACCTGTGTCTCTGATTATGAGAGAGTAATGCTTAGATTTGTGTAAGACATCAGAATACAGTGAAACTGTGTGCTAATGTGTCAGTTCACAGGCAAGGGACTGAATCTGCACATCCTTGCCAGAAAGCAGACTGGGCCACTGGAGCTTCACATGACTTGCTGGAGGTGTCCAGGAGTCACTGCAGTCATAACTTCAGGGTATCTTGTGTCCAGGTTAAGGTCAATGTTTATTACTCTGGCTCGTTTTAAACATTTGCCAGTTTGTTGTAACACAGAGCCTGGTCTGGAAACATTCAGTGGAGCAGGATTCTATGTAGAATGAGTCTTCCTATCCACTTCTTCCTATTGTCATCTCAGAGTTTCATCATGTTTGTCTCCATTGATCCAGTCTGCTCTGGTTCCCAGTTGCAGTGTTATGTGCCATTAGCTGGTAAACCTTCCACAGTGCCACTGGGGAATGCTCAACTGCAGGCCTAATACAGCCAGAATTATTCAGGCCATGCCCTCTCCTCTAATTGTGAAAGCCTGCAAACATGGTTTCAAGTCTCAGGGCTTTTACCAGCTGTCAGAATTTGGACAGTCAGTTCAGCTGGCTCAGTGACTGGAATCAATTGGTTTTGACTGGCAGTTATTTAATTACCCTACATGTACAGCACTCAGGGAGGCCTCAGGCCCTGCTCTCTTGTGCTGTATCTCTGTTTACAGAGCCACAGAAAACATTTCTTTGCAAATGAAGCTCGTTTCAGAAATGGACACCAACCTCTTTTGGGTCATCCCCCATCAGCTTAAACTTTCTTGGAATCTTGCTTCTGGCAAACTTACAACCATTGTAGTACATGCTCCAGGAGCAACCAAAGGAAAATGAAGCACCACAAGTTTCAGGGTCCAGCCCTTGGCATGCACAAGTCCGTCTAAAAGATAAGAGAACACAGCTGTGAGCAGCAGGCAGATCCCCCTGTGGTGCTCTGGCAGTGGCCATCAGCGTTCTGCCAGTGCTCCAGGGAATCAGAGGTGTGGATCATCTTCCACCAGTAAATAATGAAGAAATGCAAGAGGGAGACATACACATCATAACAGAAGAATTTATCAGAGTGAATAATTTAATGGTTACAAAGCAGGGCCTTTGGGGGTTCTACACTTGTGTGAAAAACCTGGTTTTGCTTGGGTGAGGGTAGGTTTGTGTGGTGCCTTGTTAGGTACTGATATTCATGGTGCCTCAGGGGCTTGTGCTGATAGCATTGCAAGAATGTGGGAGCCCTCTGACAGGGGCTAAACAATAATTCCTGAAATATGACTCTATCCATGAAGTCAAAGTAACATACAGTGATAGCTGTGGTAATTTTGGTCTAAGTGTGCTTGTCTCTCAGAAAGGCATGGGGAAAAGGTACAGTGCAATTTCTTTAGATTGAGGCTAGTCTGTGTCAGCTTACACAAGTATGATTTAGTGCACCCAGCTTTTATTTCAAGGTTGAGGTATCAGCTATCCTGGTCCCCACTGAGATCTCTCCTTTTAAATGTATTGAGTTGCTTCACAACTCTGAGAAAATGTTTTTCCCTATTTATAAGAGTGTTTACTTTGGGTTTCCTACAAAGTTTGTGGGTTTTCAAACCACCTGAAACAGCTGGGAAGGTTGCAGATGTTTCAGGGTAAGAGCATGAGTAGAGGTGCTGGGTCTGAAGATGGGGCTGCAGGTTTGGTGAGCACAGCCTTTGCTGCACTTACTCTTCATTGAGGGCGCAGCGCCGGTTCGTGAGCGTGCCGTACTTCCTCAGGGTGTCGGTGAGTTCGGAGTAGAGCTTGTCAGCCAGGCTGGTTGGGATTCCCTCCCAGACCAGGATGAGGATCACGATGACGGCCGTCTCACACGTGTGTCCTGCTCGCTCGCGCACCAAGCAGAGCAGCTTCTCCTCCTGACTGCTTCTACGGACTACCTGCATGCACAGCAACACACACCCCAGAGCCCCAACACAAACAATGCCATTCTTAATGTGAGGAGCAGGAGAGCAGGAAACCTCAGCGGTACTGTGCGTGTGGGGAGGTTACTTCTACTTGTATCCTCCTCTTTGCTTCTGGCAGTTCAGTCTGGTTTTCTCATTGTGATGTGGCTGGGCTACCCTTTGTGTGTAATGAAGCTGACTCTAAGAGGTTGACTGATGGCATGGAAAGCCATGTGGGTGGCAACCAGCTTTGTAAAAGTGTCCTCCATCCTCTGATTCAGCAGGAATCCTCTCCTGAATCTGTGTTATGGTTGTGGCCCAGACTGATTGGTGAGCAAGAGGAAGTGAGCAGTGAGGCGTCTCCCTGCACAGAGCTGGGTAGTGGACACCTGTCTTAGGGGAGGAAGCATGCAGGGAATGGCAGGCAGTAAGGAAGGGACTAAACAACTGGACATGGGAGCTCTCTCCACTTCCTTTCTAAACTTAAGCAGCTATACTCATAACCAGCCTCACAGTTTTGTGACCTGCTCTTATTATGTACAAACATTACAGGGTTGGGAGGAAAGCACTAGATGTTTATCAAATAAAACAGTGTCCTTCCAGTAGCATAAGCACAGAGAAGCATTTCCTAAAAAGGGTGTAGTCTGGCATGCATAAAAACCATCAGTAATTTGTTCCAAAGCACAAGAGTGCTTGCTAAGAGGGTGTTCTCACACCTCTCTGCACTTATTTGTAGGCTAAAATTAAACAGCAATGAAAATGTCAGGTGGTGCAAAACTTAAATCTAAGCAAACATGCCCTTCTTCTTTAGGTTTTCATACTTCTAAATTAAATTTTATTCTTGCTTTTCTCCATGCAACAAGTTAATGAAATGAGAGATGGGTGGGAGTGAGCTACAGGTTACCCATATTACTGCTGCTGCTGAGCTATTTTAAGTTTCTTAGCATCAGCTAACATGTCATGTCACTGCTGTCAGCTACATGAACTATCATACAGGACTACATTAATTTGTTTACATCACTTACCCATTTAGCAATTGGACATCCTTGAGAACTTTTGCCTTCTTTCCCGGTGTAGACAACCCTCTCAATCCTTATAGCTTTACCCTTCTGTCCAAATCTTAAACAAAACAAAAATATGTACAATAAGTACATTCAATTGTTTCTGTTTGAATACTTAAAAGATGGACCACATTTTCCAGTCTTATCTTAGAAAAATAAACACTGTGAATTAGGGGGAAAGATGTGTAATGTGGCTTGTCTTAGTGATCTTATTACAGTAGTGGAGTGATATATTAAGAGAGGCAAATGTCTTTAATCCATCCCAGATGGGTAAAAATTATTAATATCACATTAATATTATCAAATGTTTTAAAAATTTCTTTAGAGCATTTGTTATAGATGACATTTTGAAAAGTGGAATTTTTTTTAAAAGAATTGTTTATTTTGGTGAAGTATTTTATATTTTTCTTTTAATTTCTGGATTAAAGTTGTTTCTGTGAAATATATATAATTAAATTGTCATGGAACAGCTGGCTTATAACAGTCTATTAATTTTCTGTGCTTGTTTCTGTCTTAGCGTGAATCAGTTACATCAGGATTAATTTGCCTCGTATCTATTTTTTTTAACTTTATTATCCACTCATAATTTGTTACTTATTCTACTGGACTTGTCTACTCCAGTTAGGATCACAAGGTGCCCTCAAATAACACCACTTGTGTGTCTTTTTGTGGCCAGGGTGGGCAAGCTCAGCTCTTGCTGAATCATTTAAAACAAGGGGATTATGCTCTCAAGGCAGGCCCTAGCTCCATGTGCAAGCAGAGCAAAGAGGATCCACTTTCCAGGTAGAAATATGTTATAAATGACTTGTGAAGGATATTTTGACTCACTGGAAAGTGCTGGATGTGAGGAGCTGTTTCCAGGCATTTCTCTGGGCTTGCCCACCTGCTGAGCCCGGGAGCACCCCAGGGCCAGAAACCACAGTGGCTGCAGTGTTATGGACTGAGCCACCCTGGCCACTCAGCTGCTCCTTGGGCACTGGGCAAACTGCACTTCCATCACCATTTCTGGAATTCTGCCACTCTCATTGGTGTCAGTTTTTAATAGCTCAATCTGGGGACTAACTACATCAGGCTCCTTGTTCTTTGCCTTTATCTACAGAGTAAACAAGGTGCATTCCTGTTAGCCTTCCATTTAGTGATGCCTTAAGAACTTTTGACCTTTTTTCCTCTTTTTTTTTCTCTAAAATCTTGGTGACATATTTAGAGGCCAGTATCTGTATTTAAACTTTTGTCCTGTAAAGGAAATGAAAAATGCTTATTTTTAGATGTGATCTCAATGTGAAGTTTCATTGTCACAGGAAATTATACAGACAAAATCAAGTTGTACTACACATGTTCTGCAGGCAACTGTTGGGTCACTTTTTCCTACTTAGGCTTGGATATTAATATTTGTTTCTTTCTCTAATTAAGCACATTAAAAAAAAATAAATCTTGACATTTTCTATCAGCTTTCTAATCTGGATTGCAGGACAACTCTGTGGATGCCTCCATAGAAGTATGTTGTACATTACACACTGGACATGAAATAGACTTCATCCCAAAATTTTTAACTGTCAGAAAGGAATTTGTGCCTGATGTTTGTCGTGCTTGCTTTCAGGTCAAAGCTGATTTGCTTTAAAACTAAAGCAAATCTCACTGAACATGAAGTAGGAATTAGGAGAAGGAAGAGGTAAAATGTCTGTATTTGCTGTGGATTCTGCAAGAAATGAGTTGTGATATAGCTAAAGTACTAATTGTAAATGTGAATCCAAATCCTGGCTTCTTTAGCTGTGCTGATAGCTAACAGTCAATCCATATGCATGGGAAGCCAGGTTAAAAGTGCTTGAGATGTGATTAATGTTACCACCTGCACGTGTATGCTTGAGAGTGTCTTTATAGCGAATGGTTTGGGTTTTTTTACTTAGGGATACAAAATTAACTAATGAATTCTTTACTAGTAGAGTTCTTCAGTGGGAGAATTTCATAGTTCATACCATACAGTTGAACACTAGCCATTGTTCAAGTAGCTGCTGCTATGCTCTGCTGAAGCTGGCTGATTAGTTGCACATTATCTATGATATCTCATGATTTCCTTCTGCCAACATGAAATGAAATTAAATTCAAAAAAGAAAAAAAGGTAAGGTCAATATTAAGAATGAAAAATTACTTTCCAAAGTCAAAAAAATGAAAAAAAAAAAATCTCTATAACTGACATTACAATATTAATGACATTCCTCTTTTATTTATTATTTTTAAATAGTAAAGAACCAGTTGATGAGAGCTCTGGAGATAACAGATGGCAAAGAATTTCTTCAGAGAGTCAGTATTCACTCTCCCTTCCCAGAAGGAAGCTGATTTATGTAGTTGACATGCACTCAAGCTGCTCTCCAAGCTGAAAATTACTGAGGCAAGCCATGCACAAGAGTCACAGGGAAGGAGGTGCTAAGAAAGAGGAAGGACTTTAGGATTTAATCTGAAGGGTTTAATAGGCTACAAGTGCCCCTAGATGTGCAGTGATGAGCACAAGCAAACAGACCTTGCTAAGAAATGGTGCTCCTCAGATCAGACCCAGCACTGCAATAATGCCCACTTGCTTTTGGTTCTTGCAACTAGCTGGAGCTTCACTGCTGATCTGGAGACCAGATTTTTAGGGTACTAATAAAGCAAATTCCCATCTGTCTCTGACTTAACTGAAGAGCTTTTTGTTTGCTTCTCTGTTCAGGGGGAACTGAATTCCCAGATACCTCTAAAAATCTGGTCATTGTTGGCTACAAGTAATGCAGAATTCACAGTGCAGAAGTCACTTTTGTGATACCTTTTAATTTGTATATCTTAGGCTAGTGAGGTTTGCGCTTACACATATTTTTAAACAGCACATATATATCTGTTCTGTGCCTTTAAAAATCCCTGGTTTCATTGGTGTTGATGTAATAAATACACTACAGGATGCAACATGATAACAGGAATTGTCCATAATCAAGATAAGACTGGGTTTGTGCAATACTCCAAGGCAGGGGAATGTTTTCTCATAACACTACTTATCAATTCTTGAGCTGAAATCCCGTCCAACAGTTTTGTGGCACTCCTCTGGATGTGAATGAACGAGATTTAGACATTTAGTAATTTGGTAGGGGACACTAATGTTGAAATTTGGTATTCTGCTTTTCGTCCTCCTTCTCTGCTGGCACTGTCCTAGCCAGAGGGAACACCAGCTCCCTGCCTGCCTTTGCAGCCACTGCCAGCCGCCTTGCTTGGCAAGCTGGTGAGAACTTGCTCTGGCTTGGGTTTGCTGGCATCTGTCTCACAGGGCACAGCCCGTGCCAGCCAGCAGACTGTTAGCCCTGTCAAATATTGTGACTCTCTGGTGAATAGCAGGGTGCGTAATGTTGGCAACACTGGAGTAGCTAAGCCTACAAGTAATTACTTGATTTGCAGTTGTTTATTTCTTTATGTGCAAAAGCTGGAAAAATTCTGACATCCACAAAAGGATAAATGTTAATCTGCTCTGTGCCTTTGCACTAATTACCTTTCTTCCATGATTTCTCTAATAGCTGCCACATTAGGACCGGCTCCTAGATGGGTATAGAAGGGACCTTCATCTTTTTCAATAATTTGCTCTGTTTAAAACAAAATAAAGGTTATTACTTTGAAGCTTAATTCTTTCATGTAAAATGTCACATTGCAAAGCTTACCTCTAGCTTATTAGATGACTGCTGTATGGGCCTGGGGTCAGTTTTCAAACACTTATGTCTGAGATATTTGCCCACATAGTTTGTACAAAACATGCAAAGCAATGGCTAATCCTGCAAACAGCCTGGATAGGGACTGTGTGCCTTTCCCAAGTACTAACACTTATTCCACATCTCAGGCTCTACACTGACATTCAAACTGGCGTTTTCCTGTTATCAGCAAACAATTGTTTCTCCTTCTCCCACTTCCTCCTCTCCCAGTATATAGAAAGGAGGACAAATGGGATAACAGTAAATATTGATGTTAGGGAGTTGTACTGTACTTGTTTTTCAACAGACATGTTACAGTGCAGGAACTTAAAGCTTGAAAAACTGGCCACTAAGGTTACACAGAGAATTCCTGCCACCCACGGAAAGACTGTGAAGTAAAAAAAAAAACCCAAGTTTGCTGAAAAAAATCATGCACGAGGCCTGGTCAAAACCTTTGTATGCCAAGAATGTGGCCTTAGTTTTCTGTGTGTAGGTAGGACCATATCAGCAGTCACAATACATGCTGTATGTTTGGTTTGATGCCAGGAAGCAGGCTCCAGCTGTGTGAAAGAAATGGCCCTGCTTGAGTTCAGGAGATGGTGGAGCTGTGCTGGCTGATGCCTGAAAGCTGACTTGATGCTTTCTGCCATGCTGACTCCAAAGGTGGATGGGTGATGCTGCTCTTGACAGACAGCCTCTGGAAGCACGATGAAGGCATGGTATAAATCTGAACGTGTCAGTGGGGAATGGTTTAATATAATCTTCTTAAGGATAGTATTGATAAGAAAGAGCAATAAACCTATAGATTATGCTGTGCACTGGGTTCTTCAGAGAGTTTCGTACTCCTATATTTCCTAGTGCCTGCTAGGACTGAAGAATTAAAATGTAAATGTAGGATGAGTTCTTAAGTTTGCTTAGTGGTTTCAGTATGAAAAAAAATAGGATAAGGAAATAACTGCCAGGAAGACTTGTGCTAACTATATGGAAGAAACAATATTAAAAAGCCCCAACAACTGTTTTTTCAAAAAAACCTAGATTTCGAAGGTGGTTTCTTATAAAACAAGGAACAGGCTTCCAGAGTTCTTCCTGGGAGCTCTAGAAATACTACTTCCTGGTTTTGTTCCCACATACTGTGTCTGAGACATAGCCTCAGCATTCAAAAAGGCAAAAATGTCCATTTTGCATTTTGGAGGAGCATTGATTCAACTTCCCTCTTTTATAGTTGATACAAAATCCTGGTGACTGAAACTGTAACAAGGATTTTTATTTTCTTCTTCTCATTTTTGGTGCTCAACCTTTTGTCTCAGCCTGAATAGTTTATCCAGTAGAGTCTGAAAGTGCCTGATACACTTGGCTATGGGCAGTGTCAGTACTGTGTGAAAGCTTGGGCTAGGGGACTGTGCCTGTCACTCTGCTTCCCTCTGCTCTACTGTTCCAGCTCTTGGAGACAGAGCGTGCCATCAAGCAACAATAAGGGTCCCCCACAGCTTTTTGTGGTGCAGCTTCCCTATGAAACTGTGGATCTCTTTAGCCTTACAGGAGACAAATGTCTGAAAAGGAAGATAACCTCTTACAACAAGTGAGGAATAATCTGACATCTGTTTTCACTTAGGCTTTACTAAGGGAAACATCAACAATTTCACTGTTGCAGCAAAAAATGGCCATAAAGCTCTAAAGTTTTGGACCAGAATAGTTTTTTTAAAAGCTGTATCTAACCCTGACAAATAAATTAGGTTATGACCTACTTTTTATCAGTATGTTGTTGTTATATGTCTGCTGCTCAAGGAGAATGGATGTGAGGCCATAAACATTCTGACTGAAAAATAGGTAATTGCTTTATGAAATAATGAGAAAGGGCCCACATATAAGGTTGGTAAGTGCAGTAGGCATAAGTGTAAAATCCCAGTTTTATAAGTCTTCACTAATTACTGTTCTTAAAAATCCCCCAAAAAATCTTCCAACAAAAATATCCAACTAACCCTGTGATCCCAACTTGAAGGCTCATTTCCTTCCTGTGAACTATTATGTTTTTAGTACATCTCAGCACTTACCAACACAGCTGCAAGATGGGAAATCATACTGGGTTTTGGCAGGTGTGTCCAATAAATTTTTTACAGGAGTATCCAATAACTTGGAAGGTGAGTCTAAAAAATTATTGAGAACAGTTCCAGCTGTTCTTTTGGTCGGGGTTTTCTCAGCAGACAAGTTTGCTTGCTGGTCTGAGATTGGAGTTTGAGTGTCAAAATCTGCAGCACTCGTGTTTCTTGATAGGATGGTAATAGGGCCTGCTGTTTCAACCTTCACATGTTTGGGTGATTTGAGAGTAAAAGTCTTATGATCAAACAGTGATTTGACCTGTATCTGTTTTAGCTGCTGCTCCATTGTCTCAATGATGCTCTTTTGTTGCATGTTCTCGCACCCGAAGTGCAAGTTCTCTTGTTTAATTGGTTTTTTCCACATTTTGTTTTCCAGCTGTCCAGCTGACGGGCGCATGCAGACATTAGACTTTGTGCCAGCCTCAATTTTTATAGGCTTGCGTGCTGCGCTGGGACCAGTCTCAGTTTTGGGTTGCTGGTATGCTTGCTGCTCCTGTTTTTGCAAAAGATGCCACCGCAGAGCAGCATGCTTTTGAAAATCCTTAGAGGTCTGAGACTGCAAATGACAGCCTCTCTGGTCCTGGGCATGGGGGGCAGTTTGGCTCTGTGGTAAGTACTGCTGAGGGATCTGTGGAGCTTGTTTGCTAGGGAGGTCTTGGTTCAGACTAGCACCATAGCCCTGTGAGGGCTGGAGGGATGGCAACTGCAGAACTGAGGCTTGTGTCTGTTGTTCTTGTTCTTGAAAACAATGATTCACATCTTGCTTCGTGGTCAAGTTATTTGAAAAATACTGCATGTGCTGCAAGTCCTGCATTTTGTTGGCCCCAAAGCGTTCCATATTTGTGGCATTCCCCTTCTCAGAAATCAGGTGCCTGTTGTTTGGGCAAGGGAGCTGGAGGCTGGCATTTGCCTTCTGAGTGTAAAGGGCAGCTTTGTTGTTCATGGTCTGTACCTGCTCTAGGCCTAGCTGAGGGTTAGGCAGTGGGAGTGTAGTTGATTTGGTGTACTTACTCCCAGTTTGGAAACACTCATCTACTTTAAGCTGATTGAAGGATGTCCTGTCTAGAGGCTGCTCAGCAGTGCTTTGGGGGTGGGATATGGCCTGGGGCAGGTCTTTAGTTTTCATTTGTGGAGCCTGCTGCTGGTTTGGGGTTAGCTGTGGACTGCAAGGCAGTTGCACTGGATGTGTCTGTTTTTGCAGCATCTGTTGCAAGATGTGCGAATGCAAGAATTGCCCGTTTTCCCCTGGCTGGGGATTCAAGTGCTGCTGTTTCAAGGGGGCCCCTAAAGGCTGTTCAGCTTGTTGTTCTGATCTTGGCTGGAAATGGAGCTGCTGTGGAGGGTGTTGCTGCACTTGGGACTTGAGAAGGGAATCCACCTTTGTGAGCTGTGGCTGCGGTGAGTGTTTCTGGAACGGCAGCTGCTGGTTGGCTGGGAGATGTGGCTGCAGCTGGGAGCTCTCGCTTTTGTACAGTGGAGGAAATTGCTCCTGTTGCATTATCTTCTGGCTCTGGGCCTGTCCTGAAGGCCCCTTTAATGAATCAGGACTTCCAGCATACTGTTTTGTATGGACTGTTTGGGCTGTGCTTGCCTGGTATTGAAGAATTGACCGCAATAATGCTTCACTGGGCTTCTGGGGAGGCTCTCCCTGGCGGAACTGGGTGGAAACCAGTTCTATCCAGGCTTGTTTTGAATAATGTTTGGCCTGTTGTACAGGCTCTTTCACTTGGTCCTTTTCTTTGTCAGGAGGAGTCTCAGGTTCTCTCTGTCCTGGGAAATGCTGATAGTGTTGTTGCAACTCACCCTCACTTCTGTGTGCGTGCAGGTTTTGGAGGGGAGATTCTGACGCCAGCGTCACTTCTTCTGGGCGCTGCGCAATCGAGGCGGCCACAGCAGCTTGCGGGTTGCTTTCACTGACATCTTGTTGTGATGTTTGTGCCTGTTGCAGAAGGCTCTGATGAGGGTGAAGTTGTTGTTGGCTGAGGCTGGGACTTTCTAACATTGGTCCCTCCTGTTGCCCTTCATTTTTTATCTCCCCAGGAAGAGTTTCATCACATCTGTTGTCATAGGAATGGTGTCCTTCTTGCACCGCGGCAGACAGTGCACTCTTCATTTCTGGAGCAGGAGCGGTGGAGGAATCTTTGTGAAACATTGAGTTCTGTGTAAAGAAAGCACCATTATTTTCTGCTTGCTCAGAGTACCTTTCCAGAGCAGTGCTCTGAGCTTGCAGGTTACTGCTGGAACTTAGAGAGAGGTCTTGGTTAGGAATCTGCCCTATGCTTCCATGAATATTACTGTTTCCTACAGGTAACTGGTGAGGATCATAGCCTGGAATCTGTTGCTGTAGCTGTAGATCTGGTTTCTGAAGTGAACAGCTACCTGGCAATGCAGGTGGTTTACTGGAGTCTCTTGAGTTGTAGACCTCAGTAACCACTACAGCTGGCACTTGAGGCAGCTCAGAGTTTGAGGTCTGTGGAGAAGTGATCTGCCCTGAGGTATGGGATGAATGTGTTGTCTCATAGGACAACTCATTAGTAGCCTGACTGGTAATGGCATTGATATGAGATGTGTTCTTCTGCATTGCTATGGAAACATGTTCTGGATAATATTGAGACAGTGTTTTCTCCAGGAGTTCACCATGCATGCTTTCCATGGAAGAGGCAGAAACTGTAGCACCATTAGGCATTGGCACTGCCTTATTCTTAAGTAGTAAGACAATGTCCCTGTTATGGCAATGAATATTTTCCCGCTCCTGCTCATCCTGAATCAGAAGGTCATGAGGGTTTTCTGAACCAACACTGTTGTATCTTGTAGACGGCATCAAATCTGAAGCTTCGTTTTCTTGTCTTGTAAAGCTCTCAGATTTCTTCTCACTGTAACAATTGGAGACACTTGGTTTTTCAGTGTTGTCTTCTGGCTCAGCTTTTTCTCCATTTACCTCTTTGTCTTGTTTCACTTTCTTGCTCTCATGAAGTCCATACAGAGAGGGCTCACTAAAAGTGCGTTTGATCCCGCCATTTTGCATATATTTGGAATATACTTTCTTTTCTTGTAAAAGGTCGGGGCTAACACGATTGTTTGGACTTCCCTTCGGGTGGGGCACTCCAAAGTTACTTTTATTTAATAGTGGCTTGTGGTCTCCATTTACTTCCACTTCAGGCCTCTCTGTTGCTGGACTCCCGTTCTGTAGCTTCACTGCAGAAGGCTCTGCCTGGCAAATGTGAGAAGGCTGTGGTATTAGAAATGGACTCAATCTATTGCCGTCTACATGGTTGGTTCTGTCCTGTTCCATCTGGCCTGCTCCGAGGCCATCCACAAGGCTACCCTCTGAATGTATCTGAAAGAGAAAAGAAACAAGAGAGAATCTAAGTCAATTTTAGTTTCCATTGAAGGACAGCCAGTTACTGACAATTCCTGCAGCACTCAAGCACCCCTTGCCTTGACCAGCCCCGACACCCAGCGTGAGCCTGCAAGCACACTTGAGAGATGTTTCACAATCCTAGTGCATCTTTCACCCCAAGGTCTCCCTTTTTCTTATATGTTTGTTCTTCAAGATGAAAAGAGAGAGAAAATGCAGAGTGACTTCCTTATCTCCCTTTGACACATCAGAAGGTATTTTACCAGAAGAAATCTCTTGTAGTGATGCAAAAAATATTCTCTGCTTTTGACTGATTTTCATAGACGCCTCTGTCATCACGTTTTGCCCTTGGTAAGGCAGAAAGTCATGTTTGAAACCATGGTTCCCAGACTTGGTACTAATCCTGTAATTTGATTAACTGTGCCAAGCCTCTTTTGTCTGACTTGAAGGAGTATTGCCACCAAGTTTCCAATTAGAGGGGAAAACATTTTTTTTCTCTTCTCAGCTGTCTGACAGGGTCTTTCAAAACTGGCATTCCTAAAGACCACGCAAGTGGCACAATACACAAGACAAAGCCATGCTTGACTGCTGTGCACAACAACAATAGATCGGTAATGTTGACAGAAATAGAGTGGTTTTTGAAAGGTTTGATGGAAATGCTTTTTTTCAGGTATCAATATCCTTTCAAATTTACATATCGACATCAAGCATGGCTTAGACTGTGCTTTGGGTTTTGAATTGAGCTCTGCAGCTGTGGAGATAGTATTTTTTTTTCCTTCTTTGTTGGGATGGGAAAGCCTATTTTCTCATATACTCTTTATTTACAAAGTGAAGTTTTTAGCTGGATAAAAGTACTGACAATGTGCAGTGAGCAAATTCCATACAATGACAAGCTAATCCTGTTCACATGCATCTTCCCAGAATTCACAGACTCAGTTAACATAGATAAAGCCCTTGTTTGACTCTGCTTGTAATTTATTCTTTGTTGGTTTATGGTTCTCAACCAGTCACAAATGACAGAAGGCAGACTGACAGTGGATCTTACAGATTTGAAGTTGCACAGAGAAAATTTGGACATACGCATGTCTGTTCTTAAGCTTTTATATTTGGTTTGCATAAAGGAGAATCAGAAGAGTTCTCCATTACCAGATCAGCTCTGCTCAGACTGCAGGGTCAGGAGAAGCATTACATGTGGCTGGTATTGGCACTACATAGAAAAACTATTATACTGAAAAAATTCTCCCATCATGGTTGCTCTGCTTATGTATTTATCCTACATTAATATTTTTGTTATTAAAATGTAATTTTAATGTAATTTATATAGTTTTCAGTGCAGTATTGCCTTACCCAGTTTAGTAATATGATTCTAAAATGCTTTTATAAGTAATAGTAATTCATTAAATATATTGCATTTAGCAGAATTCTCTCTGCTTGCAGCTCGGATATCAGTAGCAGGACAACTCAAATGAACATTTTGACCAGCAATCACCTATATGATAACTTATATTTATTTCCTCTGAATGCCAAACTTATTTTTAAATTTACTTTTGACTTCCTGAAGCTTGTTTTTTTTTTTTCTTCATTTACTCAATTTATGGTGTTTTAATGACAGAAGTAGAGAATTCTCACTTCAAGTAACAGTACTTTAAAAAAGAATTTTTGCAGGGAAAGCTAAGAACAGGGAGATGGAAAAATATGTTTGTCAGTCTTGTCTGGGTTTTTTTTAACATGGTAGCATAAGCTTATTCCTTTCTAGAGGTATTTCCCACCCTAGCTTTATAGTACCACAAGATGTGAACCTTTGCAGCTTTCCCAGGGAGACATGTTCCATGCTTAGCAGAAAGCTGTGTGAAAAGGATTCCTCTGATGTGTCATTCTAGGCCAGGCAACAGAAAGATGCTCCCAGAGTCTCAAAAATAAAATGCCAGACTAATTTGGAAGCCATTCTTTGCCTTCACACCTTTCATTCCTAAAATCTGCAGGTGAACCACAGACATGAGTATATAGGCTGATGCATTTTGTAAGTAGGAAATGAAATAAAGGGCACCAGAGTGATTAACACTGTGCTGTCAAGCTGCTTCAAGAAGATTTTATTTCTTTAAAAAAAGTTTTAGTCTGTGAGACTAAGCTGTGAGAAACTTTGTCTGGCCCTCAGTCTGCCTTGTGGCTTTTTTGTGGTATACCCTGTGGGTTGCAAACAAATTCCTCCTGAGAATCCCCAGGCAATCTTTCTTCTCAACTCCTTACTATCTATCAGATAAACCTACCATTTTCTTTAGAAGTGGGGGTTCTCTAAACTTAGCTTGCAAATCCCTCAAAGGATCACATCTGTGGTCAGAAAAGAGTCTTAGGTTCATGCTGTTCTCAAACCCCACAAGGTTCACTTGTGAGATGAATTATTGTTCATGGCATTCTCAAAGATCTCATGGTAGGTTTCCCCAAATTCTGATCACTTTCAGTATAAAAAGCACTGGTGTTAGACACTGCAAAGAACATGGGAATCATTTGGTTTTTCAAAATAAAAAATTAATTAATGAATTGAAAGTGCCAAATTTGCATTTCCTGAAATGCATCTAGGATGGGGGTGACTTTGCATTATACTTCTTTCTCTCTCTGTCTACACTCAAGTTATTCACTATCCTCAAATCACACCTGAGTAAAAATCTTCCTCAAGCAACTACAGATCACAGCAAATGTAATGTAATTTGTAATGTAGAACTGGCAAAAAATAAATGGTCACAATATCTTTATTACTGGTTTTAACTGAGACACCATGAAGTAGTACTCCTTGTGGTCATCCTTACAATCATTGTGTGGTGGACTCTCTACCTCTCAAAGGAAATCTACCTTCCCCCAAGTGCAGCTGTTAGTCTTTTTAGTCTTTCCTATAGCTATATTTTATCCAGTCCATTTAGAAGCTCCACATATTTTTCTTCAGCTATAATTCATTAGAAATTCAAGTCACATCATCAGCATCTGTGAAACAATTACTGCATCTAGGACTGACTCTGCAGTCTAATCCATCATAATTATGACCGGCCTCTTTGAAGATGCCACGATGCGTGACTTAAATATAGCACATTACTGTGCAAATGGATCAGCATCTCATCCCACCACTATGCAGTCAAGTTAGAATTCAGACTACCACTGCTTGACTTTTTGAGATGTACATTTATTTCTTGCTGCACACAGGGCACAGGCTAGAAACTAGAAACTGAATGAGAGCCTGAGTTTTTTTGTTGTTTGTTTTATGGACAAGTTTGGCATATTGCTGCCACCTCTTATCAGTATACTGTGGAAGGTGTTGTTACAAGTACAACAGACATTTCTGCAGCAACAGAAGTTGCGTCATTTTCTTTCACAGAAAACCTTTAGTTTCAACCAGGTCTGGAGGTTCATAGCTTATTTTCTACTGCACCTGTATTTGGGGAGTTTGTGAATGCAAAGCATGGTAGATGAATGAATGAAAAAATATACCCACTGCAGGGGAGTAGAGTCTTGCAAAACTGGGCAAGATTCCCAGGAGAAAAAGTAGGTGGGGAAATAGCTGTGGTGGAGCACTCACGGACCTGAAAGGACCTAAAGGATGGATTGTTTCCCCTTCTAGAGTTAGCTGAGATAGACATTTATCTCCTCAGAGATTCTTATCCCCAGCAGAAATACACAGCCTCAGATCAAAGCCTCATCTGACTTGTGCTCAGGGAAAGCAGAAGTCAGATACCCAGAAGCTTGCTGATGGCTCACTGGGTAATTCCTGGAGTGTTGCCACAGCCTCCATCCTGCTGGCACCCTTCTGCCACTCCAGATGACACAGAGGTCTAAATTGCTCCTAGACAAGAAACCCCTCTAGCATTTTCTTGACAGGAGGTGAGTTTGCCCATATGTCTTGCCAAACTCCAGTTTGGAAAGTTGTACTTTCTGCTTATGTTCTCCTGCTCCTGTTGTCTGTGTGTAGTAGCTGGCTTCACTTGTGGCTACCTATCCTTATGTGCTCTTGTGCAGTTACATCTCTCTTCTGAAGTTCATGCCTCTGGCAAAGAGCTCTAAATACTGAAATTCCAACATGTGAAAAAGCTCCTGAAGTTAGGGGTTTGGGTTTTTTCCTATTTCATTAATGAATGAAAATTTGAGAAGAGGCATGAGTGGTTATTACTTAGGTAAGGGCACTCATCCATCACATTGTCAGAAATCTCAGTTTATGTTCTAAAACCTTAAATCTTCTGGAATTGCATACATGCAAAATTGTTTCTGCTTAACCCTGTGACAAAGCTTTCTCTTCTTTAACATAGTAACAAGATGTGTAAGCAGTTACAATGATGCTTAACACCAGGATTTGATATTATGGGATGTGATTCCCTGGATTAGCTAAAGACCACTTGCTGCAGCTGTGCCCTGGATTAACACCTGTAAGCAACTGCCAGTGTCCCTAGAGGAGAAAAGACTCAAGATGGTTAAGGGGTGATGTAACACATCAAAGCTCCTTATTAGTGAGACATTTCCATTATTGCTGGGATAAAAAGTTGAACACGTGGTATAGTTTAAGGATTTCCTATATATTTTGCACTTAAGGTACTGTAGTTAATACAAAGAGAAACTACATGAACTTCTACATGGAAACTTAGAGGAGAGGCAAGACCAGGACAGACTCGAGAGAGACTGTATTCACACCCAAGGTGAATGGAGGCTCAAAACCCCACAAACACCCCCTAAGGATTTGCTCTGCTCCTTACCAGCATCACTGCTCTGCTGCCCCACTGCATATGTGATGGTTGAGGAAAACACAGTGAAACTTCAAGGCAGATAGAAAGGAGGCCCAGAAGGACAAGGACACTGTTGTTAGCTGGGCTCTGTGGCTTACAATGGGGTCCTTTTGCACTATGTTCAACTGTCTCTACATACTCTAAATAAATAGTTTATTTATTTAGGACATTAGTAATGCTTTGGAGAAAACTTAGAGTAAGGATGCCATACCTTGCCTGTCCCTTGAAGTTTTCAGTTAAAGCTATATTTCTTCCTAAAATATACATATTGCTTTCTTATTGTAGCTCTAAAGAGCAGTTAAGGGGTTAATCTAGAAACTCCTCAATGACACTCTGACTGTGTTCTGCAGAAGGTCATATTACACGAATATAATTGTCTTCTCTGGCATTTAGATCTACAATAATCTGTGTCAAACAAAAGAAAATGTGGGATGGATAAAATTTGTTACCTAATTTATCGCTAATTTATCCTTAATTTACAGGGAAAATGGTGACTAGCGAACATAGATAGAAGCAGACATACAGGAATGAAGAGCCTGGGACTTGAGACATGTGAGGATTAATAATTCATTAAATCTTATCCAAGCCAGACGCTTCAAAATTCATGCATTTTTAAAATCAACTAGTGCTAAATCCCCCTCAATTTACTGGCACCAGTTCCTGCATTTCAGTGATACAATGGTCTAATTGCAAAAGCACTTGAATCAGTTAGATTTTTGACCTTAATACAGAGGGCATGATAGTAAAGCTAAATAGTGATTTCCCCTTGCTACATTACATAACCATCAACAAGACTGGATACTGCATAATTTCTACCCAGACGTGAAAAATTGTGCTATTTTAACAATTACATAAAATCAAGGGAAGTAAAAATTAAAAGCCTCTACAATATGGGTGGAAAAAAACAATTATGCAAAGGAAATTAATTCAGGATTATAAAATATGAGTAAACAGAAATTGTAATACTGCATCACACAGCTCTCCAGTTCCCATGTTTTGTGATTTATGTTCCATACAAACTTTGTACCTAATTGTACTAGGTAGCACTTCTAGCAAAACACCACAGCTCCTCAAGTAGTTGCTTTAAATGCCACCATGGTATGAAATGTTTCCTGAAAAGTCAAACTTCAGAACCAGGTTGAATTTAAGAAACAAGAGGACCCTCCAGTTGCAATAACCAGATCATTCAAGATGAGTTTGGTATCTATGTCTGTTCTTGTCATTTTTGAGCTCTTTCCCATAGTTAGATTGGAGTATGGTGGATCTAGGTGGTTGGTATGGACAGGCCATTCCACAGAGTTGCACTGCTCCCAGTTCAGCTTGTTTGGTATTACCTTGAATGCTGGGATGCCAACATACTCTAAGACCAATTCCTGCCTGACTATTAAATGTCTTTAACAAATTCAGGGAAGCTGAACTAAAGCACCCTTTCATCTTTGCTGGTTTTTTGAGAATCTTAGATAGTTATAACAGGAAGGCTGTGGGAATGGGTCTTATAGCCTTAAATCTCAGAGGTGCTCAAATAAGTGTGTGTTGAGTGAGATGCTTTTGCATAATGAGAAACTCCTCCATGAAGTCTGGACCAGCAAAATTATTTCAAATTATGGCCCACACAAGACAGCATTTGGTAATTCCCCAAAGCCTGTGAATTCAACACTGGCAAAGATGTTGGGGTTGGAAAACAGAACAGTCTCTATTTCTTCATCTCAATCTATTATGCTACACTCAGTGTGTTGAGTAGTGTTAATCAGGTGCACAACTGGTGCTTTGACTCATTTTTGATGTCTGGAGAAGGGATGTTATTTGAGGGATAATTTTCTTCTCAGTACTTCAGCTACTCCATGTGTCAAATGGCAATGGTGATATGGGCTGCTGATTAAAATCAGCTCCCTGAGAGCAACAGCTGACTTCTCTTGCTGTTCTGGCTAAGCTCTGCAGTGCAGCCTCTGCAGTGAGCACGCCAGGATAAGCAAGCGTTGGTGGCTGAACTGTTCCTCAAGGCACACTTGATGTTATCAACCTGCTGTGCAGGGAGGGTTACCAAGAGGTCACTGTCATCATTATCTTCCAGTTTCTGTGATCTTTGTCCATTTGGCTGCAGACCTGGATATAGCACGGATTTCTTGGGTTGATGACTTCCTAGCACCAGTCAAAGGTCAGTTATCCATGATGATTTCATCACAGCTTTTGGCAGAGTGAAAAACCACTAGATGGAAAAAAAACCCACTGGCAAGCTAAAAATTTCAAGGTTTCATCATGTTGGGTCAGTAATATTAGAAAATAGACATTTGAGTGGAAGAACTGATAGAAGAGAATAAAACCTTGTGGGCTGCAGTGTCCTCAGAAAACCTATTTACACTGCTTTGCTTTCCATTATCCTTTGAACTTCAAATTGGAAATCCTGTTGGTCTCACAGTTCTGTTGAAAACAGAATTTTTTACAAAATGCAGTTTTCTTAAATTTCTTCTTAAAAGTTGAAGGTTATACTGAGAGGAGAGTAAGGAGAATGCAAAGAGAAGGTTGATGACTCCAAGGTGTACTCTGACTGGTCCAGATGGTAAAGGAGAGCTTTCAGCTCCTTCACTGGCCTCACTACAGTAGCCTTTACACCCCTCTACACATTCCTCCTCTGTTTTTCTCATGGCTCTGCCACACCTAGGCTGGGACGTTGTAGTGAACTGAACTTTTGGCTGCTGTGTTTTGAGAAATGAGAGGCAGCCAAAGAGGCAGCTCCCACACTACACTGTGTACGCTGTGTGTGCCGATATAGCCGAGGGGCAGGTTCTGGGGATCCCTGCCAGGGGCAGTGAGCCATGACATGCCCTGTGTCCCTGTGAGAGATGCTGCCTGCCCCTACGTGTCCTGCTGGGGCTTCACTTCCACACAGTGGAGCTGGAGGAGTTGAGCCAAGAGTACTTGTTTTGGAAACATCTTACACTGTTTTAATTGTTGCATGATTTAATTTCAAAATGTGTTTTCATTCCCACTTGTGATTTAGTTTTATTCCTCCCAATTTGTGCCTTTCGTGACTTACAAACCAGACCAATTGCTCATAAACACATAGGAAAAATAGGTTTGTTGGTGCCCCGTTCCTTGGCTTCAGGGTAGCACCAGTCGGACCTGTACCAGTCCACTCCAACCTGTTTTTGAAAGTCTCTGATGATGAGGGTTGCATAATAAAACACAGTTATGTGCAGTAATTAATCGAACTTATTAGAAAGCTTCTACCATTTAAAACATAACCTTAGATCAGCTCATCCCATCTGCTACAGACATGCAGAGCAGGTGGATTTTTTTTCCTTCTGTGCTATGGTTTCTTTCTCTCCATGTAACTGAAGACTCTTATTAATGCTCCCCCCTTAGACAGAATAAACAGCCCAGTTCATGACATCCAATCTCCTCCCTGGGTGGATCTATATCCATACCATTTGTTCCCTGACCAAATGCATGGAGATCACAAAGAAAATCCAGAGTCTGTTCCCTGGAGACACTATGCACGTGCTACACTCTGCTAGATTTTCTCCAAATTCAGATGCTTGATATACAAACAACTATAGCATGTATCTGTATAATCTTCCAAAAACCTATATGAATTACCTTGACTTTCCCCTCAGTAAGTAAGCAGTTTTATTCCCTTGCTGTATAAATCACAGTGGAATCAACAGAACATGCTCGTTACTTTTAGCCGAGCTTTATAGAAAAGGTTGTTTCCCTAAAACCTTTCAGTGTGCTTAAGTCTTCGAGCTAGTCACACAAACATCTCTTCTGACTTCCAGTGTTGCTGAGGCTCCACAGAAGATAAGAATCAAATGCATTTTTAGAGGTCTATGAGAAGATGCTCCCTGGAGCTATGGTTGCCATTCAGCTTTTCTGCATTAGTGTGTGGTCTTCAGGAGCATTTTTCATGTGGGTTATTGCAATCTACACAGAACAATGGCATGGATTATTGTGCTGAAATCCAGATCTGAGAAAACAGTTATAGCTACCTCTCCAGATGTACCAGAGATGAAAGACAAGGTGGTTTTGATGACCAGAGCCAGCTGACAACCTAACAGTAGTTGAGGTCTAATCCTGATAAAAGCGAAACTCTGGGAGAGAAACCAAACGTGAGCTGGTGCTGCCATACCACACTTCCAAGCACACAAGAGAGCTCAGCTTGGGTACTGTTGCCATCCCCTTCATCTCAGGATTGAGATGAAGATGTGAGATTATGTTTTCATTTTGAATACTCCATATACAAGATTGGGAAGAACTTGGTTATTGATCTTTTTAGATAAAAGGACTCAGCACCCAAACAAATTGTCAGTCAAGAGACACCAACTTCACATCATAGCAACATTTATTGAGGAGTTACAGCCTAGCTTCTTAAGCCTGGCTTGAAAAATATATTTTCTGTAGTTACCTTCTTGGCTACAGTAGTTTTCTTCCCTTTCTAATTTTAGTTTTATATTAATTCCTAAGAGTTTTTAGGTTTTTCTTTAGAGGGCCGCTGTTAATCTTGGTCTGAGGATCAAGTGATAGGCTCCAGTTCGTGCTTCCACACAACTGAGGCCATTTTTCAGTTACAACATTTTTCAGTTCATTTTTCTCATCCTGTTCTATCCCCACTTACAAAGGGTTTTATGTACAGCCATCTAAAACTTCTTAGTATTTAAGCATAAATGGGCAGTATACGGGGAGTTCTATGTATTTTGTGATAAGAAACATCTAAGAAAACTACTAGAGAAAAAACATTATTACAGGGATACAGGCTTTTTCCTTTCTGTGGAATATTAATTACTTTGGTATTCCAGGGAAACTGGAGACCGGTAACAAGTCTAGATTTTGTGAATGGAATGATTGCTTAAAAACACAGCTCTAGCATGAATGTTTCTCCCTTTAACCAAATTAAAAGACTGGACAAAAACCTGAAATTGCTGCACTGAGAAGCAGTTGGGACCCCAGAACGAGCTGGCATTCCTGCTTTCCTTTAATTTCCAGTAATTCAAAGGAACATTGTTTCTCCTGTTTAACTTTTTCCCTTTGTGGCGGGATGCAACATGAAGAGGCAGAAAATTCACGGCTGCCAAGCTAAAAGGAGCCAGGGGAACTGGCAGATTGTGATTTAACTCTCACTAAGACTTTCAGACTCCCACAGCTGACACTTGGAAGAGCGGCATTTGAGCAATCCTGAAGGGAACTGCAACACTTCTCTCTCTGTCCTTTCTTTTCAAATATTTTCAAAGCTTTGAAAACAGTCGGTTGTTCTTCATGCTGGCAATTTGCCACTTGCTGCCAGCTCACATCAGTTCATACTGTTCTGAGGTATCTAGTGGCCTGCATGGATTTGAGAGAGTTTGAAGCTCAAATGAAAGACCTTTGATATTTTGGGATGTTTAAGAGACATACAGAAACGGGTGAGTTAAAAGAGCTGTTGTCAGCCTCTGCAAAGCCCACTTCATATTCTCAGTCACGAGATACCATTTCACTAATTGATTATTGTCTGTCCACAACACAGCCATGCTCTTAGTGCACAAAGAAGCAGTGTGGATGAAAAGCTCGCCATTGTAAAGTACACACTCAACTGGATTTAGAAAGCTAGGAACTACAGACAAATCTGAGACTACTTTGAATGAAACTCATAAATCATAGCTGAAACCTTTTTCAGCTTAAGTAAACATCTTTCCTACAGACGATGAAAGTTAATGGAAGCTTTTTAAATGCCTCTCTTTAGTCTTCTTAAGAAGACCTAAGCGGGGGAGCTCTCCTTAGAAGGGTCAGGTGATTTTTCATTCTTTAAATCCACACCTCCAGCAATGAAGACTTGATCCCACAAGCCCTGCAGAGCTGCTCCTACCTGGCAAGGTTATGCAGAGTGTTTGCCAGGCTAGTACTTCAGCCAGCAACCTCATAGCTGTGGTGGTCTTGAACTCAGGAATGCAGGTGTAGGAAAGAACGCCCTGCATTGTGTGCTTGAGCTCCCGTAGGTGTGTGCGTGTCCTCCTATGCCGAGCGGATTGCACGGCACAGTCCCTGCTTTTCTTGCCAACACAAACATACGGTCCCTCTGTCACCCTTGCTCCCCCAAAACACATCAGGAAGAGAACAGTTTCGGAGGCAAAGCAAGGATGATAGGCATTAAGCTCTGATGTATACAACTGGTTTTACTCAGAAGAAATACAGCACAGTCTGTGATTGGTAGTGTTACTTCTATACAGCCTCTGGGAGCAATGAACAGCTGCTTTTTCTTTAAAAAAAAAAAGGCAGGGGAGTTGGAAGAAGAGAGAAGACATCTATCAGGATACTCAATGTCTAATGTAGTCAGCTATGCTAATATGCATGCCACTGCCAAATGCATATAAGGGCACTTTATCTTTGGTTTGTTAACCTTTGAGGGTCAGCCAGGTTGATGATGAGAAAATGAGCTAATAATTTTACTGTGGGAAGGGTGGGGGACAAGGATGAATGGCAAGGTTTATCTGCTTGTTACACTCCCCAGCAAACAAACCTTCCTAACAGCCTCATCTAGCTCACAAAAGCTTTCTGCAGAAACAGCATTTAATAAATCAGATGTGTTCCTCAGCTTCCCAAACCAAAATTGTCTTAAAGTTCTATGATAGGTATTGGTGATTAAGTAAATGTTCTGAAAAGTTAGTTGCACCTAAAATTAGAACTGAAAACAAGATGGGAAAAAAAAGTACCCTGGAGTACCTGCAGTTATGGAGGACTAAAGCAAATCAAGTGAATTCTAGAGAAAGAACATATCCCCATACTGCTGTGTATCAACTGTGCAGCATGACAGAGAGGAATTATGTCATGAAGCTCTTTGGACTCTATGTTCAGAGTGCTGATGGCTCTAAGCCCATACTATTTCCTACCTTTTCCCTCTGGCACTTTTAAAGTCCTGTCACTGATAGGTCCGAACAAAACTGTGCTCCTCTCTTCAAGCACAGGGGCCAGCTGAGCATGCAGTGCATACAGGGCATGTGTCAGCATCATCCAGCAGGGCCCCAGTCCCATCCTGGAAACTGATGGGGGTCCCAGTGGCTCCCAACCTCCCCCTGCCTGAGCTCCCTGCCCCAGCCCTTCTTCCCGGAGCTATGGAAGCAGATGTCTTCAGAGTTGTTAGTTGTTTTCTCATACACTGCAAAATAACCAGGCACTGCAGAAGTCTGTGCTTCAGTTTTTCTGTCTTCATTGAAAAAATTCAATGTCTTGAAAACAGCTGGTACTACTTAATGATCTTTTGGTAACTAAGGCTGATTCCTTTTGTTATGCTCTCTGAAGATTAAATTTTGCTCTGGACTTTATTGCCTGAAGGAGACTATTGTAAAACAAGATACTCAGAAATCAGCAAAAATATGTTTGAGCTAAAACAGAACACTAAAACATTTTAACTCTAGTGGTGCTGCTGCCAATGAGTTAGAGAAAAGATCCTGAGATTATGCTAAAACCACTCTGGTATAGTGGGTTAATGGCTGAGGAACGGCTTTGTAAAAATGTGCATAGGCTTGTAAATGAATCAAATCTCCATTACATAGAAGATGCTTCTTTGATGCTCGGTTTAAATCCTAACTTGGTCAATCAGGCTATCGTGGAAATAACTAGATGATGGTAAGCACTGCTGTTGCTTTAAATTAAAGGAGGGAAATACAAAGCTCAAGGATTTGCAGTCCCCTTTACAAGAGACACATTGGGAACAGCCTGGGTCTACTGAATACTGAAAAGCTCAATCAGGATTCCAAAGGAAATTGCTATAAAAGATTAAATATGTGGTCAGCAGTAATAACTCTCCCTCTGTTTGTTGTGTCAGATTGTATTTGTGTTGGAGGAAAGATTGGTGTACTTCAGATAGCAACAAGGAAGAGAGAGAGAGATTCTGGGAGAGATTTTCCCTTACAAGGTTAACAGGAGGAAGTGGATGGGGATGAGGGAATGCACTCCACAGAACTGCAGGAAGCTGAAGCTGGAGGAAGGCTGTGCAGCAGCTAGAGACTGTGGCTGAAAGTTTTGATGACTAAAAACACTGACAGTAGTTTTTAGAGATAAAATTACCACTGACTGCCAACCAACAGTCTTTGATTCTCCATTGTTGGGATGTCCCTGCAGCACCTGTGGGGGTTGGTCTGTGAACATTGGAATCAGCAGGCAGTGACCTTTGTTGGGTGTTAATTACAGAGGCTTCCCCTTGGGTCTGGCTCACTAGGAACCTACTACAGAATTTGCGCTGACTTATTTGAAAGTTTAAGCTCATGCTTTGCAACTATGGCACTCTTCTCCAAGTAACTGCAACAACTTTGATTCAAATCTGTCCTTATAGGAACTGGCCCATGCGATCTTCTGACCCCTCCCAGTGCAAAGAAGCTCCGTAGTCCTTCCCAGTTCTGCCAGCTTGCACTGGAGTACGCTCCTCCCATCTAGCCTGGCACCAGCACACACACTGATTTTACCTGAGATCCCACCTGTGGGATTTGTGAAGCCACTTTGAGGCTGTCTCTGGAGAGCCCTCTCACTCCCCACAGGGAGTTACTGAATGGTGCTGGGGCTTGCATGTGACAGCACTTCCTTTACGCTCCAGCTGGAACAGGGCAGCAGCCTTTGCCAGTTGTTTTGCTCATATAGGTCAACCACAGATACAGACTCACAGGGGACTGCAGTAACCAATATGTAACAATGCACAATATGCAGGAAATGCATTTTGTAAGCGCTTTGAGCATCACTGTTACCTCTTTCTGTTAAAGCCACAGATATGTATTTATAATAAACAGAACCAAGTTAATTAAATACAGCCAACACTATCTCTCCGGAGTAGATTTGCACTTCACACATGATGACACGAACAGTAACTAGTGCATGTTACACTGAACATAACTGAGTAATTCTCCCTGAAGGATTCAGGGTGGCCAGACACTGTAAAACAATGGCCACAGGCCATGAACTGTGTACAGCATGGCACGGCAAAATGTTGAGTACATAGGACAGGATATAGGGTGTTTTTTTCCGACCAGAAGCTCAGGGATGAACTATTCATAGGCATTGTAAAACAAATGCTAAACTTTTAAGTTTTAAATGAACTTGCTTGACTTGAGACTTAGTGGGTTTTCAGTAAGCTGACTGAGAAGTGGAGCAGCTATAACAATCTGTTATTACCTTTTGTTCTCATTTCTGGCCTCATCATCATTTAGATTTAGTTTTAGGTACAACAATTTATGTAACTGAAAAATTATTTGTTACTTTATTAATACTTTCATTTCCATGGACTGTACATGGAAAAGAGGACCATAAACTTTTGCATCCGCTGCAATGAGTGGAAAACTGATGTTGACTAGGCCAGAGATCAGATTTTTACACAGAAATGTTACATATTCTAGTAACTTAAAGGTGCTACCATCAATAACAGGAAAAGTAGTGGTGGTATTTTGTATATTGGTCATGCCCCAGTAACTCCCACAGTGCTCTTCTGTTGTAATATTGAGTGTTTCATGGCTTGAAAATGTTTATTTGCATTCTTTGTATTTTTTGCTTGAAGGGAAGCTCATCTGTAAGCCTATTTAAAAAATAACAAAAAAAACCTCTTTATTTTTTAACTCTAGTTTCTGTATTTCTCATCTTCTCATCTCATTCTAATCTCTTCTCAAAGGGAAAAAATAGATTTATAGTATCTGAATGAAGAAGACAGATAATATTAAGTACCTGACACCTCAAAAGAGCAAAGATCATCAGCTTTCTCTTTCAATGTTCAAGTTAGATAGTGCATTTGACAAAGTTAGGCTGTCAAATAGATCATCTGCTGGGAAGATTTACACAGTTCTCTCACTTGTTATCTCTACTTATGATACCAAGCTTAGTTAAAGTCAAGTCATCCCAGATGAAAAATGAGAAACTGTGCTTCTTCACTTAAAATCTTTGGTGATTTTAAAATGCACAAAGTAGATGCATTAGTTTCCTGCTCTGTGTGATGTTGATCCTGAATGCATATTTAGCATCTGAGCATTTGAGACAGCGCCTCAGAAAGACAAAATGATAGCACAAGTTCTTAGATAATTTCCTGAAAGAGTCCACATACCCAGGTAGGTATATAAATTCATACCCCATCTGACTTTGGTCCATGTTCAGTATCTGTCTTACAAGCAGAATTGAAAAATGTTTTTCAGAGGAAAACTGACTCAGTGTTGGATGGGTAGAAATCTTTCTTTCCTCAGTTCTACAGTCTTCACAGCTGGTTGCTTTTATTGTCTTCATTTCAACTTTAGCTGTGTTTGAGAGCTGCTGGGGAAGAAGAAAAATCTAGGAAAATCTCATGCTTATACTTCTTGTCTCACAGAAAAAAGTTCTCTATTCCTTTTTCCTTTATTTCTTCCAAGTGTAAAACAGAGCGAAGAATTTTCTTGGCTATCTTTAGGAGTGAAGGAAAGGGTTTATGTCCTAGCTTTAGATGGCATTTTAGCAATTCAGAAAAACAAGCTTTTGTCATAATGAAGAACAGTATCATCACCTTGTAGCAGGTGATACAAGTGGTATAGCAAGATTTTTGGTTTTGCAAGGGTAAACCCTAGTTCTGTAGTTCAGACATAAAATAGGAATCTTTCTAGATACGAGAAAGAGTTTCAAAAATGCATAATCCTTGTCACAGTTGACCTTTTCTCTCCTAGAACTTATGACCATTTTCTCAAGAAGTAGAAATTCTTGTTCTTGTTCTTGCTGTGCATGGAGGAGATAAGGACAGTATCACAGAGGGAAGCAGTTGTGTTTTCTTAAAAGGTGAATTACTATTTAAAGAGGGAGGGAAAGAACAGACAGAAACTGTTTGGGGGCCATATTTTGCCCAGGGGAAGAAGAAAATATGTACTATCACAGCTGAGACTAATTACACTGAAAAGACTAAGAAAAAGAAACTGCAACAGTGAAGAGGGGAATCCAAAGCTTGTAGAAGTAAAATGAATGCACCAAGGCATAGATCAGCATTCAGATTTGAAACTGAATTGATTTGCTGACTTTCTAGAGAAAGAAAGAAGGGAGGATGGGGTTTTTGGTTTTTTTTTTAATATTTTTAAGTTATCATCTGTTGAAATGCTTAGTTAATAGCCAAGAAAAGAAAAACCAAATACAAGAGATCTTCCTGTGCCTCGGTAAAGAAAACTCTGAGAGTCACTAACACTGACTGAATCCTGTTTTAGGCAGGTAATGACTTGAAACTCCCTGCTGAAAACAAAGGTAATTCACAGTGATGCATGATAGATGCAGAGGCAATGTGGCTGTGAGATGGCACAGTTATTCCAGTTTCAGGGATGATGGGAGTTTATCTAAGGATAAAGGAGGGAGGGATTCCCTGTGCAAGGTCAGTGTAGGGGAGAGATCCAGAGGGAGACCAGCTGTCTGTGCTTTCTAACCTCTAATCCAGGAGGATGGCTTTGTTGTGCTGCTCCAATACGGAACAGGTTAGACTGAATGCCGATGAGGCACCAGCCGTCTAGGAAATCATTTTCTGTCTCGCTGATTTTGGTTCTCGCTGTTCTGTTTTCCCTTCCCTTTGCATGTAGAACAAGCGTTGAAGGAGTTCCTGAACAGAGGTCGCTCTGCTCCTCTCGAAGAGCGGCCTTGTGAGCAGGGAGGCTGTGCTGGCCCAAGGGCTCGCCAGCACTTCACAAAGGGCCCTGATAGTACATAAATTCAGATCTCCACCAGATAGATAATTTTATGTGGTCTGCAGAAGAATAGGCCTTTGTCAGAAGGAGATGATAGCTGACTTTGTTTGGGAGGGGGAGGGGAGGGACGAGTTTTCTCATTTTCTGTGTATTCCTATTCAGCTGCTGCAGAAACATCCCCATCTGCTTTGAATCTACATTTTAATTCAAAACCCTTGCAAGAAATACAGCAAGCTAGCTTGTTCTGCCTGGCAAAGTACACACATAGCAAGTTGCCAAGCTGAAAACTGTTCTAAAATCTAGGAATGTAACAAACTTAAAAGCCAGGTTACCTGGTCTTCTGCTCTGTTTAACCATACAATTTTGGTAATTAAAAATAGATTTCATTTGTCTGTCTTTTAAATGTTGTCACTTACTCAAGAGTACGTGCTTTCTTTCCTATCTGCTCAGTCAAGAAAGTTTGGTTTAAGGATAGGAAATGGGTTTGGGTTTTCATTTCACTGATGAAAGCATGCAATGGAGCTTTGCTTGCTTTTTCTGCATGATGAATGGATAGTGAAACAGGAGGTGCAAATTAAATTGTTATTACTGTCATTTATAACACCTATATCTGAATTCATGTAGTATGACATGACTTTTGCTAGTAGCAGTGAATTCTTGCATGGTCTGTATATATATATGTATATGTGTCTATATGTATATGAAAGCTCAAGGGCTCGTGTTAGCTTTAGGATCTCCACAGTTGGATTTTCTGCTTTTCTGCCCTAGTGCATAAAATTTTATCTGTAACTATCAATAGGTGTCAAAAACAGAAGCAGCTGGAACTAGAGTTGAACAACATTTCTGTTCTGATCTGAAAAACTCCAAAATAAACCATGTGTAACTTCTGTTATGGACACCCAGCAAAAACTAACCGTGATGCAGACCCCAAGTTAATTTCTGTGTTTGTTTCACAAACTACAACAGGATAGTGAGTGATATACAGACTAACTCACAGGCTGGTCAGCAGAACTGCCTCTAAATTGTTCCTGGTTGAAAGGAATCATAGAAATGCAAGTTATTTGCATAGAACTCTAGAGACAGTACAATTTAAAGGATTTTTTTTTTGTGATGGAAAGAAAATGGACAAGCAAAACTATTCAAGCAAACTTAAGCTGTTGTGAGAAAAAACAGAAAGGAGAAGAGGGTTTACTGTGAGCTGAAAGGCAAAAAGAATTGAAAGATGCCCATTCAAATGCTTCATCTGTCTGCTAATTTTAATTAAGACTCCTCCTTTGTAACTGTGCCACAGAGCCTGAGTCTTTAAAAAAAAAATTGTCACTAGGCAGATTTCGGAGAGTCTCCTGATTGAATCATCATTTTAATCTCTTTACTGCCACCCCCCTCTCCTGAGCAGAAGATATCCGCTGCACTATGTGACAATTAACATGCTGAGAAATGCTACTGCACTCCTCAGGGAGTTTCAGTGATGCAAAACACTGTTCTGCTGTGTGGCAAAAACACCAAAACCTTTAAAATATCTCTCCAGTGAAATACCATTCATTTTTTAAGCCTGGATGCATACCTTGTTTTCAGTAGGAAAGAGTACTCTTCATTAACTTTTTCTGAAGAAAAAAGTATTCCTTTCCTTCAGTTCTTCTCCAGCTCTCCCTAAAATCCTCTCCAAGTTTGGAGAACTTGATAAATTCTTTGCAAAGAAATACCAACCAGTGACAAAACCTACACTCTGGTTTTATGTGTCTTTGCTCAGTGTACTTTTACTTTCTCAAATCCTTCAACATCCTTGCCTTACTGATCATGTTTCACCTTCTCTTCCCTAATAAAGCACTAGAAACAGCTTCTTGTTCTGTGCCTGGTGTGGTCCCAGCCTGCTCTTCTGCACTGTCTCACTCCAATCCCACAGAAGCCAAGCCAGGTTTAATGAACTGAGTCACTGCTCCCAGTTAGACACCACCCACTGTACCAGTCTCCTCTCCTAACAAGACAAAAAAGAGAGGGATAATAAAAAAGCAAACGAATCCTCTCTGTCTTCTCTCTTTCACTTTTGTAAGTCACAGATCAATCCAAGCAAGGTCTGCCCACAGGGACATGCAAATTGAGATGCTGTTTGGCAGCAGACTCTGTCCTTGCACAAATGTTCACAAAATGACTAATTAAAAATAAGCCTCTTGCCCTGCTTCCTTCCCTTGACAGGCTAACATAGTCACGTTTTTCCTTTCATTATTTTATGGACAACAAAAATGAACACACCAAAGAAAGAACACTTCAGGAACAGTTTTGTCTGAAGAAAATACCAAGGGTGGTTGTCCCTTTCTTCTGTCACACCCCGATGGCTGCCAGCATTGCTGGGAGGGTACAGTCCAGGAGGAAGTTGTCGAGAGGGAATGTATGGGGGAAGGTGAGTCACTCCAGGCAATTCTTAATTACAGTGAAAAAGGAGGAAATATGCTGAAACTGAAGAACTGTTTCTGTTATTCCAAAAATATTCTGAGTATTTGCAAGGAGAATAAACAGCTTTTCCATGAAGCCAGGAAGGTTAGGTCTCATTGAGAAATCCTTTGGGTTCTGCTGCTCAGCTGAACATCTGTCCTTCCATGGCCTTGCTTGGAAACCAGAAGGCACCAAGTAGGAGTGCAGAGTGCTGCATTACTCCAGAAAGCATACACAATGCCAAATGGGCAGAGCTCTCACTTACATCATAGATAATCATAGAGTAATCACAGAAACATGCAAGGAATGGGAGTAACTTTAATTCAGGAAAAATAACTAAGTGGCTTGTGTAATGGGGAAAACCAATAAATGCAGGAGGAGAATGCAGTGGTGAGGTGACTGCTGCAAAGCAGGCAACAGAATAATTTCCACCGTGATCAGACCATGAAGCAACAGGCTGGATTTTTTTCTGGCTGCTGTGCGTGACTAACATCAGCTCTGTGTGTACATGAAACACTGGGAACTGCTTTCACTGCTACGCTGCTGCATGTGTGTTCATTGTTGTCTAAACTTGGGAATAACTGCTGTGAAACATTCACGCACATAAGCGTTTTCCTGTAGGCAGAATGGACAAACTCCTAAGGGAGAAACAAGCTGGCTCCTTCTGAGGACCTTGGTCTCAAGACTTGGAGAGGAGCAGCTTTGGTGTGCTGGAAAAAGCTGCATGCGCATCCACGTGCTTTGGAGGCAGGCTCCTCGCTGGGTGTGAGCCAGCTGCTGAGGAAGCAGCTCTCCACACAGAGCCAGGCTGCTGGGTGAGTGCCCGCAGTGCACAGGGACATGGAGGGGAAGCCACGGTCATTCCTGCTGAGGCTGCGAAGGGACGGCAGCGTGGCACTCTGCTGCAATTGAGTGTGAGACTGAAGAAAGGAGAGAAAGATGGGCCAGAATGTGCAGTGGTGTTTAAGCACATAGACACAGATGGACACGTTTGGGGATTTATAAACATAAACAGAAATTCTATGGAATCACAGAAATACCAGTCTGACTCTCCAAACATCTGAATGTTGCTGGAGAGATGATCCTTAGGGCCTGTTTGACCAGTCAGGTATGCAGGTTCGGTGACCACGGAATGCACAGGTCAGATCCTTGTGAATGCAACTGTCCCGCAGGATACCTGAGCTCTGCTGTGGATTGCTGGTGTTTTGGTAGCCCACTCTCCATAACACCAGCCTGTGCCACTCAGTTAGCAGTCCCACATGTAGTTTGTGGAACTGCTGCTGACCTCCACGAGATCCTGACAATATGTGGACATTTGCCAGAATCAGCCTTATGAAGCTGAGATCAAAGTGTTATGAAAAAAAAAATAAAAGAAGTGCAGTAGTGATTTCACCTTGATACTGGATCTCCCTTGCTAAGCAGGTATATAAACTTAGTTACAAGGAAAAGCCAAATGCTACAGGAAGTAGGATTCATATTTCCACAGGTAAATCCACCTTCCCTTTATATTAGCTCCAAACACAACATAGAAAGATGAAATAGCCTCATTTACAGCCACAAAAATCTGTCTTCCTCTGAAATAGTTAACTACATTTTTGTTCAGAGTAAGGAAAGGGCAGGAACTGAAAAGAGTGATCTTTATATGTCAGGTTTTTATTTATGTAAACTATCCATAATACCTTGACAATCTTGGGGATACACAGAGCTATATATAGAAATGTGAATAACTGTATAAGTGAGCGTGACACTGTGTGCAAGCCAGAATACTCCTGAGTGTTTTCAGCCATATGCTTTCTTTCTTCCCTATAGCCTTGCATAGGTTATTCTAAATCATTTTAGCACTATGTAAAAGAATTTTTTCTTCCTTTTATGGTAGTTATTTCAGTGTGAATACTATGTCATCGAGACTTCCTCAAAACCTCCTGGTTTGTCTTCAGATTTCCCCTGAATAAACACTTCTGTTAGGATCCTGTGAAGCTGTACCTCTATCCCATTGAAGTAGATCCTTCTGCAGTGAGCAGGTTATATAGAAACCTCATGAAGAAGTAGAAGTGCTATAATATGAGGATTAGTAATCAATAACCCCAACAGGCTGATGATTCCTCCAGAATCAGTACATACCTGTCATTATCCTGAGTTACTTACAGAGCTTTTTAGAACCAAATGCAAATCTACAAGGTAAGGTCTTTTCCAGGGGTTTTGGTACCATTACTATTACTTGTATTCTGAGCACGAAGAACTCATGCTGTGAACTAATATTTGGTACTCCTGAGCTGAAATACAAATGCTAAATTATTCTGGAGTGGGAACTATTCCTGATTTGGGGCCCATGGCATGCTTTTCAAGCAGGTTGTTTTTGGAGCACCAGGCCTCAGGAAGACTAAGAGTACCCTGGGTTTGCTTTTCTTGGGTGACTGAGAGTTTCAGCAGTGAAAGTCCCCTGCTTCACAGGAAATTTTTCCTGTGGCTGGAACATGTTTAAGGGCTCTCTCCCCTGACGGTTCTCTGGTATTTAGTAACATGTGAACTTATGCATTTATTGTTTACTTGCTGGGATGTTTACAGGATCTTTTTCCTTTTCTCAGCTTCTGATCTTTGCAAGAGTTGGAGCACTAAATCTGTCTGTCATATATGGCTGAAAGCAGGCAGTTGAATCAGACTTCCTTTGTGGAGAATAGACATGTGCATATGCACAGTATCATCCCATATTATTCCTTTTGCTGGGAAACTAGCTTAATATATATTTTTCTCATTACACAAGGGATATATGAGT
Organism: Thryothorus ludovicianus; assembly: GCA_013397245.1. Lineage (NCBI taxonomy): Eukaryota > Metazoa > Chordata > Aves > Passeriformes > Certhiidae > Thryothorus > Thryothorus ludovicianus. The sequence goes on along the minus strand of VZTB01008917.1, from coordinate 463,045 downwards.
GCAGTGGCTTGCAGTAGTGAGCAGAATAGTCGCTGGTATTCATGGATCAGGGAAATAGTCAAACCAAACAGCAGAAAGCTGTCAGACACAGAACCTTAACCAAAAGTCAGAGGACACTAGGGAACACTATCTGTAAGAACTGGAAGTAGAGAGGAGACAACAGAAAAGGGTAATTTTAAACAAGTCTGGACAGCAATCAAATCCTGGGCATTGCAAATCCCCAGTGGGGGTTATGCAAGGAGCTCCTCCAGAGGCAAGTGGAACAGGTTCATGGAAGACACTCCCTGTTTGGGATCACAGAGAGAGGTGAGAAGGTAAGAAATAAAACTGAACAGGCCTTTTTGAAGCAGCAGACTTACTGTAATTTGACTGGCTACAGAACAGTACTTTGGACTTACAGCTTTCTTCTTCTCTGGAGAGAAGCTTGAGAAGTCATGTTTTGGGAAAGGTAAATCAGAAGTCCATAACAATGCTTCAGAAGGGGGGTAGGGCAGACAGGCACACTCCAGAAAAATTCTGTGTTGTTTCAATGACTGCTAAATCATGTGACTGTAGGGTAGGAATTTTGTGTCAGTCAACAGGTTTTCCCAGAGAACATTTCACACACAGTAAAGTGACACACACATGAAAGGCTGGAGAGCCTCAGAACTAAAAGGGACAGAAAGCTGTGAATGTGCTAGAAGAAGTTCTTCCTAATTTTTGATTTGGGAAGGGAACTGTTTTGGAAACAGTCGAAGATAGTTGCAAAGTTTGGTCACAGGAACTGAAGAGAGAAATTTGAAGGATGTGAAGAGAAGCAGGGTAGTCACACAGGCCGAAAATGTGTAGGTGCTTTGGGAGCATGCAGCTGCCAAGAATTGAGTAAGGAGAGTGCTGCATATATCCAGATACAGATGCAGGTTAGATTATTCAGATATCTGGCCTTCTTTGGGAAAAACAGCAGTAAGATCAAAGGAAGGATCCAAAAGGAGGGCAAGAAGGGATGAGTGAGAATGTAAAATGGAGAAGGCTAGATATGAAAAAAGAGGTACTGGGCAGTGGAAGAAAAAGCTTACAAAAGCATATTTTGAAATAGAGCAGTGATATTTTTCAACTTGCAGAAAGTGAACAGAGCAAGTGAGAGGTGAAAAAGAGTTTATAGAGGCAAGAAATGAGATGAGAAATAGGATTTTCTGTTTTCTTTTAAAACTGATCTAACAAAATAGTGAACTTCAGCTTTGTGTAAATAACAGTTGTTCTTCTTTCCTTCTAAGAGCTTGTGTGGTGTGACCAAGTGTTAGCAGTGATGGACACAATGAGAAAAAGGTCTCTGGTGTGGCAAAAACACAGGAGGATAAATTTGCCCATCTAGGTAGTTCATAAGATGTACCGTGAACGCCCCATTCAAAATTATCAAATGGCTTGCATGACATCTTTTCCGCTGCACATGGAACCAAATCTGTGTCCCAGAGAAAGGTCACTACGCTGTCAGCTGGGTGACAAAGCCAGTGTGAGCACTGACTCAGGACTGCAGGCCATGGGCCTCAGGCCAAGGGATGCCGAGCGTGCCACAGAGGTGACGCGCGTACTCCCGGCGGAAGGCTTCCAGTCCGTCGGCACGCCGCCATGCTGTCCCTGCACCAATTCATGGAAAGGCAGCTGGGCTGCCTCCAAAGGGAGTGGGACTTGTCTGCCGGGCCAGATGGATGTGGCGTTGTGCTGGCAGCGGTGAAAACCTGGCAGAGAGGAGGAAGGGAGTCTTGGGTAGCCACTCACTGTTTGTGACAAGCTTTATAAGGAGACTGAACGCTTACTGAGGATGCCCTGTTAGCTTTGCCCAAAAATATCTGGTAATTTTGCAAGAAATAGCAGAGACAAGGGCAGGTGTTGCCCTGCTGTGGGTCAGGGTAGCTCCCCTGATTTCATCAGTCATACTGCTTGAGTTTTAGCTCAAGCTCTGAGCAATGGCATTACACAGTGAGGCTGTTACTGCACTCCTGTAAAATGGTACCGTTCCAGATATTCCTGGTATAACACAGATGTCAGTCTGTCCCTCAAGCGTTGCTGTTAAGATATGATGCTATTGAGAATTTTTTGGGGTTTCTGCATCGGTTTGAAAGGTAGCAACCTCTTTGCTGTAGCTTAATCCTTCTGACAATGCCATGACAACTGTACCACATGGTGCCTGCCAAGTTCAAACAAGGACATAGTGGAGCGCACGTCAACAGTGAAGCTGCAAATGAGGTAATATGTTATCAGCAGACAGGTCAAGGCTCTGTTTATCAACTCCTGGAGCACAGAGTGACTAAAAATAACTTTCTATTGGAAGTACCCATTTCCCAAAGAAGGAAATGCCCTTGATTAACACCTTCCACCCCAAACAAACCAGGAATGACTTAATGTAGTTCCTGTACCTCTTTAGATCCTGATGGTCTAGTTGGACGCCTGGTTCAAGTGCTCTGCTTTCACCTCCAGAAGGTGACCATAAGTCAAGAGTAATATAAAGACCAGAGCAATCCCAGCCAAAACCCCATCACCTGACTGTCACCATGGATAGTATTACAGTTATGCACCAGCCTCTCTCTGTCAGGAATGTGAGCGTCTGGAGAAGTGTGGGTATGAACTGCTCCTCGTGGCTTTTGAGGTACACATCATCGGGTCAGGATCTAGACTACTAAATTACCTCACATGTCAACTTCCCACTTGGGTCTGAACTGTAAACAGAGAAGCCTTTGGCTTCTGTTATGAAACCAGACTTTATACCCATACACAGGCACCAGAGAAATATTATTAAATAATATTGAATGAAATATTATTTTAAAAAATTAGTATTCATCTGTAGCTTCTAAAGCGCACCCTAAAGAAGTTTATTTTATCCACTAAACTGTAGTGGATATTTTGGTCCTTGCAATGTATGAAGAAGTCTATAGCACAACACTTCAGTGTGAAGGGTGTGAGTCTGTTCTCCCTAACAGTGTGGAGCAGCGTGGACTTGAGGCAAGGGTAGAACTGAGTGAGGTCCAGTTTGTTATTAATATTGGAGGACAAAAAATGAGTCAAGCTTAGGTACCCTAATTTTGGTTTTGCATCTTCGTAAAAAATGTTTGACTTCAGTACATTGTTTCACTACCTTGTCCATCAGCTCTGATGCTTTCACTTTGGCCAAGCAATTTTTATTCCTCCTGCCCTCCTCATTATACTCTTCCATATGTTTACATTAGTAAGTCATGGAGTATGCTGATCCTGTCTAATGAGAGTGACAGGCTTACAATGTGCTGCTGCAGTCTTCTCCTGAAGACACTACTGCTTTGAGAATATGCAATAGAGGACAAAAATGAAAAAGCAAAAGCATTTTGAAAAGGCATCATAGATACACCAGAAACCAGCATGGTAAATAATTTATGGCATATCTTCTAGTGACAAAAACCACAGGTGTTTTAGTAACACACATAAGCAAGGAACTTAAGCAGGTCCATTGGATCAGGCAGGCCAAACTCCTCTACATTTCCATTATTTGATTTGGGATTGGGCTTTCTTTTTTTTTCTGACTACACACAGTGGAGTGAGTATAAAAAGGACAATTAAGCACCACTGCTGAGCATGTCTCTTCTTCCCATGTTGCACACCCTGGCAACAAATCAATTTTGTCCTTTGCTCCAAGACTTTCTGTCTGTTGGCTCAAAATTACTCTCCCAGAATCCTTTACAGCAAATTTTTTCATCCCTTCACAGTTCATCCTGCCAGTTGCCACTTCAGTAAAAAGCATATAGCAAGCAATAACTTTGTGTTTTCCATTCCCTCTAAAGGTTAACTATAGGTGAATGTTTTATTCTTTATAACAAGTAATTGACATGCATGAGCCAACTTTCTGTTCAGAACATAATTTGTATTCTTGAGAGATCTGTGTGTGTTCTTGTTCATATTGCTTCTTCCCTGCAGGGATCTGGGAGGGGGAGGAGAAGGAGAAGCTTTTAAAGTTTGGCTCACAAAAGTTACAGAGAAAGATCTAGGCTTTCAGCTCCATCAGATAAATGCTAATGTAACTGCACCATGTACAGTACAGTGGCACGTACTGATAGGAAAAGAACAGAGTAAATAAGGGGGAGGGAGAAGGGGAGAAGTCAGCAGGCAAAAACCCCAGAATACTCAAGTGTTCAGGCAAGCTTGCTGCTAAAATATAAATCATCAGGAACTTTGATCCCAAAGGTTGGTGGGCTCATAAGAAATACAATTCAGGTGGGAATTTAATGAAAGCTTTCTAATGTAGTTCTTTGATGTAGTTCTTCATAGCCATCCACCTGGGCACTTGGTCAGCATTTCCTTAATCCAACTTAAAGATATTATCCCCAAGATCACTGAAATTAGATTTGTTTCACTCACTTCAGTGAGTTGAGAATGAAGTTCAGAAAAGCACCATTTTAATGGGAGTGTGGCAGGGACTTTCGCAGAGCATACTTTTTTCTTTTTTTTAATAAATAAAGAGTCTTCTCATGTGGTTACATCTTGTGAGAAGGTCTTTTTAGAATTTTGGTTTAAAAAGATTGTCAGCACATATGCAACTCCTGTAATTCAGAACATAGCTTGCGGGTTGTGGTCTCCTCAGTCACGCTGATAGGTGTGGTGGGTACAGCTGTGTAATCCTTGTGATTCTGGCATCTCTCAGTGCCATTATAATTTTACCACAAAATACTGATTTTTTATTTTATAATAAGGATCTTCAGCGCCCTTGCATATGTTTTTTTCAAAATTAAACAGACCCAACACCCCCTTTAGCAAACACAGAATATTTTGAAAAGCTAATGTAAAATCACATATAGAGACTTGATAGGCACACTTTAACCTATGAAGGTAGCTCCTGCTGACCAGCAGTAACCCCCTCCCTTAGCTTGTAACATTCAAATTTGTGGTTCTGAAAGAGTGAACAGTATAGTTTTACTGAAAAAAAAAATAATTTACAGGCAGACCTGGGACAGGATTATGTATTAGTTGCACATGATCATCGCCATTTATGAGACTTAGCTCATAAATGAGTAGAGTCTTCACACTACTTAGGTTACAGTATCCTCTTGTAGCCTGCTCCTTCCAGTTTCCTGCAGCACCCACCAACAAGCATTCTCCACACAGAGATCCCAGTTGTCTACTAAAAAATACTCTAAATACTAAGGAACTAAGACAACTCAGGCAGACAAAGCCATTTGTACAATAAAAGCCTGAAAGAGCACCACGAGGTTATTCTTTCCACTCACACTTTATTTCAAACAGGTGTGCAAAGGGAACATATCAGAAAGATTTAAATAGGTGAAGCAGACTGTGAATTTCCATCTACGCTTGGTCTAATTAAAGCTATGAACATACATGAGACTGAGAATTATGTTTAGAGTAATCCCCTTATCAAAACTGTCATATGCCAGGAAATGTTAGAAGCAGAGTTGCTTATTCCCCGTGTTCTTGAGTTACTGTGTTTGCCATTTAAATATCAACATTTCTCAACAGCTTTCAGTTTAACCCACAGAGGTTTTCCCACAGTAACTTCTGGCTGACTTGTGAGCCCCTTACTCATACCGGTGATTAGTTGATTCCACAAATGCAATTGGATCACATTTAATTATGACTGCATCAACGTAAAAGGTTTCCAGCCCTTTAGGACTAACCCAGATAGTGCTATGAGATAATCTCCCAGAGGCTGTGATCACCAGACTTTTTTCCTACTTCTGCTTATGTGAAGGATAAACCTCTGCCACCACAGACAAGTGACAGAAAGTTCCTATTTCAAGCCATACTAAGCATGGGTTAGGGTTTTTTTTTTCCCCTATTGTTATCATCCTACAAGGAGCTTTCTGCCACTTTTGACTCTTATATTCTACCATAAAAGCAGAATTTTAAGGTCTAGAGTGCAAGGATTTTCCCAACTTTACACCATCTCACTTGATGCACTTCCAAGCTTTGCAACTTTACCCAGTATTTGCACTTAAAAAAAATATTTATGTGCTATTTATGTACCACTGGCATGTCCTCAGGCATCTGCTGAGCTAGGGGGCCTCCTGTTAGACACTGGGAGGATATAAAATGTGCTTTTGACTCCCCTCATTGTTATATGTTTCTTCCCAAAGGGCTGTAGAGTGAGTTCTTCCATGTATCCATGTAAGTTCTCATATATGATCTCACTGCAATCAGTGACATTATTTGCAAGATTACTCAATCACCACTGTGGAAAAGCACTCATGTTCATGTTCTTTTTAATAAAAAGAAAAGGGGAAGAAAGCTTTTCAGTACAGGGACTACAATCCTACGTGGAGCAGCAGTCAAAGGCCAGGAAACAAGGTGCTCATGGATCACACAAGTCCTCCTGAGGCCACCAAATGGGTCCAGGGCTAAATCTACATACAGACCACAGGGCTACCCATTCCCCTAGGGCTCCTTTTGTTGGTGTCTGAGGGACAGATTTCCCTCAGCTTTTGCCTTCAAATCACAAAGCTTTCTTTTTTAAGAACTGCTATGTAATAACCTAAAATAGCCTGCTTCATCTATCCTGAGTGCAGCCGGGCAGAGTTCCTTCATAGTATCTGTCATGCCTAAAAATATTCCTGTTATGAAAATGGAGACAGAGATGTCTGTTTTCATATGCTGTGCCTGTGTGTTTAATGTACCTGTGAGTGCACGTGGAGATAGTCTGAGGGTGAGCTTCCTCCTCTCCCTCAGAGAGTGAATGCTGTATTGAAGAATTATTTAAAACAGTGAGCATCATGATAAGGGCTTGATACCTGTTTCTAAGTATCTGTCTACAGCTCTACTGCTGCACTGTAAATACATCAAAACCAAAGCAGACAGAATGTAAAGCAGAGCAGGGAAAATACCTCTGACTTTTAGACTTAAGAAACTTGCAAGCCTGTGGGCAGTGCTGCTCACAGTAATACTTCACAGGCATGAGAAAAATACAAAGAGCAATGAGGCAGACTAAGCCTCATAAATGAGATGGGGTATAAAATGGGGATGTTTGGAATGAAGGACAGAGCAAAGTAGGTAAGATGTGCCTTGACTGGTTTGTAGAAGATGACAGTGGTGAGGGTCACAGTGGCAAGGCAGAGAAGTGGGAGGTGTTTTAAGTCACATGTGGTTTTCCTTCTCTGAAAGTTTTAAGTCATGGAAAAAGCACATAAAAGAGTCAGATATTACCATACAGAAACAGGAACTGATGAAAGAATGTAAGTCTCGGGGGTAGAGGAAAACTCTGTTAGTTGAATGTTTCTCACAGTTTTTTCTCCCTTCTTGCTTTTAAAATGATGATGTGCTCAGCTCCCTAACAGAGGCAAACCCTGCAATTGAACCTGCCCAGTTTAGGTGTTTTAAGGTACGGAGGGAAGCAAAAAACATGCAAGCACAAACTCCTGCTGAGTTTAGGACAACAGAAAAAAACAAAAGAAGGAAAAAACAAAGAAAAGGCCTTGGTTGTCTCCAGTTCCTTCTGAACCTAGTCCAGGTCAGCACTGTTGCTGACTATAGTGCAAGATAGAAGCTTCTGCAGGATGCCCAGATTGTATGAAAGGACATTCATTTCTCACAAGTGCTATCTTTACATCCAGTGTTGCTTTGAAACCTTCTTTGTTTCATAGTTTTTACAGTTCTACAACCAATATCTCCATGTACTCACCCTCTGAGACTGCTGAAAATTACTGAATTCCCCAGAGGGAAGGACACAATCAGATGAGGTAACACTTTCCTTCTCAGTTCTGCACACAGAATCCCATAACCCTTCCAAAACGACTGCCATTTACCCCCTTGAATGTCCTGATTTAGTTCATATCATATACATATATATAATTAACATTTTAAAAGGATTTCTAAAGTCTGTGTCATTGCCTTTAAAACACTTTGGCACATGCAGAGGAATTTAGATACTTTCAGGTTAAAATAGTTTTGGCAAAATAAAGAAAACCAGAGGCTGTAATAAAAAGCCTAAATCCTTGAAAGTACGTGTCCTTCCCCGTGCATTAGGCTGCAACAAGTGTGTTGATAGGCAACATTAGATATGCAAGGGTGAAGTAAACAAAAAGCCCAAGGATTATGGAGTAAATATTTGGGGGTATGTTATATTAGTTATGTTATATTAGTTATGATATGTTTGGGGGTGTTTTGCGTTTTTAAATTTGTGTTAATGTTTGAATCCAACATGCCTTCTAAAAAAAGATAACTGAAATGATCTGTCTCCTGCTCATAGTCATCTCCTCCATCAATATTTTTGCTTATCTCTCTTCTCATGTTTCATGTTGTTTCCAACAGCTCTTTAGCAAGCCACAAAAATGTTAGCAATCCAGCTAGATTTAAGTGGACCCCAGCTGAAGTAAATACTTCAGGCATATTATCTCTGTTTTCCATTTCTTGTTTAGTATTCTTTGGGCCTGCTACATGTAGATCAGGAGTCTTTAAAATGTTTAGTGAGAGAACCATGCATTACAGAAACTCTTGCTTTCACAGTGCTGTGTTTCTATAGTAACCACCTTATTAAAGCACTGAAGCCATCTGCTTTAAATACTAACTTCACAAGACCATCAGGACTAGCTTAAAACAATATCACATGTTCATTAAATATTAAAACTAGAAACAAAAGGAAAGGACTAAAGGAGAGAGCTTTTTCCTGTTCTTTCAATCTAATCTTTGAAAAAACCCCAACAGTTGTTTGCTCTTTTTAGATAATTTAAAAGTTCGTGCCACTGCTTTACAAAGAACTGTGGAAGTGGCCACACTTGCTGCTGATGGCATAAACTACAGCTCTCTAGGATGTTGCAAAAACAAACAAATGAAGAAAATAGCTTCTTGGGGTAGGCAGTCAGTCTGTACATGCTCCTGATAAGAGATTTTCTGGACCCTGTTTTTGCAGCAGTACTCTCAGGCATACTGTGGTGAAGTGCTTAGATGAAGGAGCACAAAGGGAAACAGCCAGCAGCAGCTGAGAAGTGCCACACTGAAGCAAACAACTGTCTGTTTTTATCATGGGCTGCTAAAGGGGAAATGCCTCCGAGAAATGTATAATCACTCAGTAATACATTCAGACATGATAGCCATAATAATACATTCAGCTGATAGCCAAAACCATGAGACTTAAACCCCCTATGGACTGTATCCTTAAGGAGCAGGAGCCTACACATGGTCCTAATTCACAGAAATGTCTTCTACTTACAAAGGATCCTGCTTCAGTGACAGGCTGTGGTGGCAAGGTCTTTAGATTAAGCACACCCACTGTCTTTGTCTCCTTTCAGCAATTTGAAATATGATGGCTGCTACCTTCTTTAAATATTGTCTTTCTTCAAATTGTGCTAGAGAACCAAAGGTAGCTCCTCAGAGCCCTTCTCTGTCTTTAGTGTATTTTATCTAGCTCACACTCCAGAGTTTTTTCACTGTGCTTTGCTTCCTTCTCCCTCATTCTGTGCTGCCTGTTTTGAGGCCCTGATCCATCACAAGCTATTGTATTTGGAGTCAGAATACAGGGGAACACTCATAATCTGCAAATTTCATCTGAAAATACCACTGGAACAAGAAAGAGGAGGGGAATTCAGATCTTCCCATGAACAAGCCGTACACCTCTGGCACTATAGCTCAAGAGAAATATTTTCTAGTGTTTTGCATTCTCTGAAACATGTTTCTGTACTACAGTTTAACACAGCTAACATACTGCTAAGATTAAGTACTGTGTTGCATCTGTTTTCCCCACTTCTCTTTACTGGCACATTGAGCAAGTAACTACACTTTAGCTGTTCACTGTATAGCCCAGATCTTCCATGGCAGAGAACTCCTTGCATTATGCACAGAAAAGCAGCAGTGTGCCCAGATAACATGGGCATGGTCCTTGGCCAAGAAATGTGCATTCTAATGGTCACCAGACCCTCACAAAAATGTGTAATTACTTAAGGTCCCCCCCACTATGCAGTTCCTCCTCCTTGATTACACCAACTTCCCTGTTTCACACACTAGCTTTTTTACTGAAGTTCTTAGGGGGTTTCTTGTATTGTAGCCCAGGGCAATGTCTCAAGCCAGGAACAATCATGAGCAAAAACATTGAATAAGGAACAGGAGTTCTTGGAGTTAGAGTGAACATCAAGCTGAGCAGTTATGTCAAACTTTTTGAGAAAAAAAGGCAATTTTTGCACAGGCTCTTTTTTGTGGCTTTGTCAGGCCACAAAAGTTATTTTTCTGCTTAAGCCTTGGTGGGGCTTCAACTGGAATGCTTTATCTGTCCAAAAGGCAAAAATGTTCATCAAAATTAGAAGACTTGGAAGAGTACAGAACGTCTATTAGCAGAGGTCTTCTAGATCAGATTATCCACCTATTTATCAGAAGTGCCAGTTTTATGATTTGGCTGACTTGAGAGATGATGGAACAAATGGTCTCTTCTATGACTATTTCATACAATTTTTAGGAACCGCTTGTCCATCCTTCTTACTGCTGGAAAGGCTGTTTAGTATATCCTGATGAGAATTTTCCTGGATAAGGGTGCAAGACAGTTTGAATAGGCCAAAAACAGTCCACAAAGGAAAGATACTGGCCACTCTTCCCCTCAAAATTAAACTAACCCAAATTTTCTACATCTAAACTTTACACTGAAGCATTATGTTCTTTTGCATAGTTTCATGGAAATTGCCATTCTTGAGACAACCGTCTCCATGTTTGTGGACCTACAGCAAAGATAAAAAAACAGGAAAGAAAAAAAATGGCTGCCAGGATAGTGAAACATGAGTAGAAGGGAAGGTCTGATTTTGTTGCCTCTGGTGGATCTCTGTTGAATTAATGAATTACGGTCTCTGCAGCTTGGCTGCTGCTTTCTTTCATTGCTATATAACTTGACTACTAGAATTAGGGCTTTTGCCATATTTTGAAGCTTTGGAGCCAAAATCAGGCTAGTGGGCAAAGCACAGTAGTGTTTCTTGTAGGGTTAAAAGACATGGGATGAAATCTCTGCACCTCACTGGTTTAATCCTGTGAGTATGAAGAAGAACCATTGCTGGTGTGGCTCAGCCATCTTTTGTTTTTCTAAACTCACTCTATAGGGTGGGATTTTCTTGCTTTCCTAAGAACATCTCCGGGCATTTTTCCCCAGTACTGAAAAAAATCTGAAATGCTCCTTGTTTCTTTCATTGTTTTTGTTCTCTTATTCACATATTATAGTTCTTGTGACTCTTGAATTTATAGAACTTGTTATGTTTTTAAATATGAGCCAGTGGTTTATGCTGAAGATGTATTTTGGAGGCCCGTTGCATGTTCCCACCTTGCCCACTGCTGTGGGCAGTGGTTAGTGTAAGTTAATGTACTATCCAGCAGATGTTCTGTACATTTTATTCTCTATGCACAAAACCAATAAGCAGTTGGTCTGTTAAGAAACCATCTTCTTCTGAGAGAACAATGAGTAAGAGACACAGAGGAACAATGTGACCGCTGTCTGTCTACCTCCTAGGTCAGGAAGTCCTCTCACTGCCTCATTCAGTGCTTCAACTTTTGGAGTATAATTGATGTGCAATTCAGATCCTATTCAAGATTCCCAGCTCCAAGGGGCATTAATACAAAACCCTAAGGTAAATACCAGAAGTGCTGTTTCATCTCTTCTCCATCTTTCCCTGCTTTTTTGGTAGATTGGCCTTTCAGAGTGGTGAGGAAAGAGGATTATTGGCTGAAAACTATGAACTGGTGAATCATCTCTTGCTCTCTCCCACACATCTAGGTGTCAGAGAGAGCTGTGGCTGGGAATAGTTGTTTATTATGCCAAGGGATTTTCTTCCCCAAACTGTGCACTGTCATGACTGTAAATCAATCCATCTATAAGAAAAATCAAAAGTCCTAAGTCTGTTCTCTGGGAGTTGAGTAAAACTCTTTAGTAAGACTTGCACCCATGCATCTGAAGACATAATTAAACTTTAGGTGTGCCTTTTGCTGAACTTGTTAAACAAGATTTCCACTGCTTTTTTACCTAGAGGACAAACCCATGACAGAGTTTGTATTTCTTTTGAGATACTCATCTAAACTGACACAATGGCGGTATTCACCCTGTAGCATACAATGGTAATCTTACACTGTTCCCTTACCTCCTGCCCCCAACTAAAAACATTGAATAAAATAAACTTCATCATAAGCAGCACTTCTTCCCTTATATTCTCTTCATTGCTCTTCATATAATGTAAGAAAATATAAACAGTAAGAACATTCTCTGAGTAAAAGATTCACCTGACAGAATTTGTGTATCTGTATAGTCATTACACTGGTTAAATTAAATGTACTGGTTAAATGTACATCATAAATACTAATAATCCAGTCCTTGTAAACCTCAGTACTTTCTGATTCAGAACAATATAAAAAGAGCTACAGGGTTTCTGAAGAAAGACTCCAGAGGATGCACAACAATGTACCCCAGAGGAAAGCTATCTACATTAAGGGATGATTTTACACTTAGGCTCTAACTCTCCATTGTCCTGCTCTGCCCATACTTGTACACTTTCACAGTAAGGTGGATTTGCTTTCCTCAGGCAGGAGAAATGCTACAAAGAGTTCTTAAAATAGGAACACAGCAGTGACCTATTTTCAGTACTTCCATTCTTATTTCTGCATTTATTATATACAGTGTAATGAACATTGTAATGAACATTCAATAGTGAAAAGACATCAATAACTGACCAAGTCCATTTGCTCACATTCTAAATACAAGATTAAAAATAGTTAGGAAACTGAACAAGACTGGCAATGGGTCAAGGGCTGACCTGCAGAGCAGTTCCCCAGCTCAGGTTAGAGCTATCAGAGACCATATGAAATGAGCTAGTCAAACATCACTCTTTCTTGTTTCATTTTGTTCACATAGCAAAGAAACTTTGCAAGTTTTTACAACTCTAATGCAGAGCTGCCACAGGTATGGTTGGAAAAGATGACATCTACACTTAGAAAAATTTTATTCAGTAGAAGGATTGAACTGTATTGCAGAAGAAGCATGGGGAAGCTCATAGTGTGTCTTTCCTACAGGCTTTATCATTATGATATTTACAAACACTGAGATGAATTAAAATAACTAATATAAAATAGAACTATCGTATTTCTACCATCTCATCTGCTTCTGATAAGTCAAACTTTCTATTTGGGAGGGGAAAATGAACTTTTCATCATTTAGGAGGCTTTTGCAAAGCTGAGATTAAATTCTTCAATTCCAAAAGTGAAAACTGAAAGTGATTTTTAACAAGGATGGGTTATTTTTGCTCATTTAGCAGCTTTTTCAAGAAAACTCTGATTATCTTAGGCTAGGTTAGGTACTATAACTCAAAGTTATAGTACCTGTAGTCCTCCACATACATGTATTTCTGAGACAGCTTCAAGAATGCTAGAATCTGTCAAAAACTTAATTGTCGGATCATGTAATCCACTTTACTATAAACTACTAACTTTTAGAAAGCAAACTGCTTTGGAGAAATTTGGCATACAATACAAACTTCTTTCAAGAGCTTCAATGATGAGGAAGGGATGCTTTCTTTTTTTCAGTAGATGTGTACCATAAAAAATATATATGTGAAGATAGAACAAGGACATTTGATAGCTGAGCATTCCGTGCTTGCTTTGCTGAAGCAGCGTTCTGGCCATGCTTTTTTTTCTAAGGCCCACATCAAAAAAATAGATCAGCCATATAGTGGTATTCATATTTTGTAGATGGAAGTATTTAATTTGAAATTACTAAGGCATCTTTTTCCTAAATGGATAGTCACAGCTGACTACAAAGCATTCATTAGTGCCTGAGTGCAAGTGTTAATGAAGGAATAAAAAAAGGAACTGTCAATCAGGAACTACACGATCATGCAGTTCTTTTCTTTTAACCAAAGTAAGCCAGCTTTGCATTTCCTTCCTGTTGTGAAAATTTTATGTGCTGAGTTAGTTCAACGCAGAAACAGACTTAGAGTGCTGGAGAATGCAGTCACTTCTATCCCTGAGTTGCTGAATCAACCGCCGCTCCTGCTAGTTAATAGTAGCTATTTTTAGTTTATGGTGGAAAACGCTCTCATGGTGGCAATGATACTTCAAAACCGTTTGGAGCAAAATCATCTGCTTTGAATGTCTCTCAGAGCCCGTGTCGGTAGGAGCGCCTCGCTGTTCGTTGCCAGCTCTGGTGATCTAGGTCAGCCTGGCGCGCGGGATGTGGCACTCGCTGCCTCTTTCATAACTGCCCGTAGGAGTTCTGGGGTCATGTTTGTAAACACTGCTGCCATGTGCGCGTAAGCACGTGGCGAGACACCGGCGTGGCTCGGAGTGCCAAAGCCGAGAGGTAAAGCTTGGCGCCAGTGCGATGTCGCTGAGCCAACCAGCGCCGGCGGCCCGGCTGGCGCGCACCCCTCGCAGCCCCGTGAGACACCGCAGCGGGCTGTGAGAAGGGCAAGTGGGAACCTCTTTCCTGTACGTGGCACACATGGATGTGTGCTGATGTTGATGGTGGCTCGCAGGTTCGTCTGTAAGCGTAAGCAAATGGCAGTGCTGAATTGTTCTTAAGAGAAATGGGAACTCCTTTCTGCCCTAAGTCACTAAATTGGAGCCCACATTGTCCCAGAACACAATGCAAAACCGTGGCTCTTCGGGAAAAGAACTGTATAAGGGCACATTGCCAAAGTTTCCAAAATTACTTCAAAGACACATAACAGAGACTTCGTGTCTGTAATAGCTTTTTGCTGGCTGTGCACTGATGAAATTAAGACCATGTTTCAGGCAATTGAGAAAGTAGCACCTAAATTATTTCTGTTTATCAGTAGAAGTTGCACGATATGGCCAGTATAAACAAAAGTCACAAGTCTTTAATTTCCTCTTAACGAGAAATAAGCAGATCTAGCCACCCAAACCTATGCAGAGTTTCATCTCACGCCGGCCACACACTTTATATGCTTCAAGAAAAAAATAAAAACCAAAACATGTGATAGGGAGCACTGTCTGTTGTCAACGTCCCTCTCCATTATAGCGGCTCTGTTTCAAGCGCAGCTGTAAGTCTTATTCGCTTTGACCTTTCCTGGGAGAGCTGAGAATAGGACAAAAGAGTTAAAGTGTTACTACTCTCTGCTGAGTCTGCACTTCTCGGGCAGGCAAGCCAGAGAGGCGGCTGGAAGAGGGTGTGCACGCAGCAGAGAGTGAGCAGGAGGGGGTGCGGGGAGGGAGAGTAAAACAAAAGGAGAAAAATAAACTGTGCACACCCCAAAACAAAACAGGGGAACAAGTACAGAAAAAGTGCTTGTCTTTGAAGAACAGGAACCTTTCTGTTTGTTTCTCTCCATGTACTTACATCTTGTTATCTCAACTCAGGGTATGGTAGATATATGAGTCCTTGAACTCTGAACTGGTGAGTAGCAAAAGTAAGTGAATACAATTTTAGCCGAGCAGCTGGAAAGAAACAGGCTTTGTCTTTTTGTGCCTCAGCTATGGGAGGCCATTTAATGCTGCAACACACAGCTGTTCAAACCTCTTTCTTACTGTACGCCAGTGGATTGCTAAAACAAAGCAGAACTAAGGCTGAGTGAATTTCTCTGCGTGATAATGCAGCTCTGGTTTTAAATACTAGCTGCTCTGAGCTACTTGTGTTTTGTTGAGCCCCGTCTCTTAAACCTGGGCAAGAAGTGGTACCTGGTTTGCTAGTGGGGAATGAAAAAATAAGTGTCTGTTCATTTCCACAGGCTCTTTGAAATCCTGCCCTACTGTAAACGTTACCCAATTCCTTAGTAGTGTTTCTGGAAAGCAGAAAAGTACTTTCCTCACTGTTGTGTGTACATCTAGCTAGTGCTCTCCAGCGCTACTACGCTATCGAGCAAAGAACTTTCTATTTTTGACTCACTGTGGCCGACCTTGCTGTAAACGCCTGGCCTGAACATTGCTTAAATGTAAAATGAGCAAACCTGACCAAGCTAGCAGGCTCCAAAGCCCACCATAGCCCTGCCTTTAGCCACAACTGCTACAAGCAGCCAAGACCATGGGTGAAAAACAGGATTTCTCACAAGCTGCAGTGTGGCACCCAGCGGTGCCTGGGGACACCTAGAAGGGTGTTTGTAAACAGCACACCATGTGCGCATGAGCCACGTGGGGCTTGGCTGGCTGAACCTCCAAACTGCTGTGAGGAGAGGAGCAACTGCGGGAGGCAAGTCTGAATGCTCTGCTCCATCTTTTTCCAAAGTAATTTGCAGTGATATTGTATCTCTAAGCATGGCAGGGAAAAATCCATCTGTCCTTCACGGTCAGCTGCGCCTGCCAGCATCCAGAGATGCTGCACGAGCTAAATTACCTATTGGATTTTATTTCCATCATGGATTGTATCACAAGCCTGTGAATGTACTGAAGTTAAATAGAGTAGGATCTTGGTTAAATGCACTATGTAACTAGACAGGCTGAACTATGACTATGACCCATGCAAAGGAAGTTTCAAAGGCCAGAGACTTTAAAGCTTATTATATCCAATTCAGGTCTAGGAGATGAAGGTGGACTCTTGAAGAAAGCTATGAATGCTGCTATGGTTAATGTCAGGTTAATGCAGGTTTGTGCATCCCATCTCCAGCAGAGAGATTTCTGACAACAAATTAAAATTGGTTTTAGTTTGGTATTTTTTCATTCCTTTGAGCTCTGCTACCAAGTGTGACATCAATATGAAGGTTTGTGGACCCTGACAAACCTTTAATTGATAGAACAGATCAAATGGGAATTGTGTGGTAGATTGGAGCTGATCTACATGAACAGCTTGCAGACTGTGGGAAATCTTGCCTGAATGAATAGGAGGATCAAAGGTATTAAAGGGAGTTAACTGGAGTACCTACTTATAGAAATGTCATAACTGTTTTACACACTGTGATTAACTGACACAACCTACTACTTTTAATTATTATTTTAATTATTTGTTTGGAGGTACATGGAGACACCTACAGTGTCAGTAAAATGGAGATAACATTCTTCCCTGCATCCCTCCTCATTTGGAGTGGAGAAAAGTGTTCACAAAGGAGTCAACAAAAAGTCATCCTCTTCCCTGAGGAGATTTATTCAATTTTAATTTGCTGAGTTGTTTTGGATAAGCACTGCTGATTTAGAGGTCCGAAAGTTTGTGCAGCAAAACCAGAACACATTGTCAATCAACAGAAAATGCTACTGAAAACCAGTTTCTAAAAAAAAAGTGAAAAACATCTAGTTTCTGTTTCTTAAAATTGATACTTCTGTTATCTTAGAAAGCAGAGAAAATGATCAGTAAACTTCTGAATGAGCAGGAAGGAGGGTATCATGGGTAAATAACTGGGGTTTAGGAGATAGGGGTTCAGTTCCCAGCTATACCACAGCTTTCCTGTAGGACTTCTAGGGTTAAGAAAAAAAAAGCACAGAAATGAATGACTCCAGCAGGGTTTGTACCACATTGCACGATCTCTGTGTGCTTTGGCTCTCAGTTGTTGCTTATTAATTTTATACCCTTTCTCTCCTTCTTTGCGTGTTTTGCCTGCTCATTAACATCAGCACCCTGGGGAAAAGGCTGCAGCAGTGCTGCTTAGGAACTCCTCTGACACACACACACACACACACACAGACACAGAGCAGGCACTAATAGCAGCTTTGCTTTATTTACTGCAAATATTTAGTTTTTTGAAAGGGAGCTGCCTGCCTCTGCTATAAACAAGAGTTACTAACACTCTGGCCCCTTGTGTGCTGCCAGACCCCTTTTCTCTGCCTCTTTTACTGAATTAAATAGTAAGACAGAACAAAAATGGCTTATGTTTGTAAAGCCCCAAGCACAGTGAGATTCTGTTTTGTGGCTGGGATATGAGGTGCCTCCTAATGTGCAATAATTAATTTCACTCTATCCACTCTCCTTATATTTAGAAGCATCAGAGTTGCCATCCTGAATTAGACTCATGCTCCAGCTTGTCCAACAAAGTATCTCCAACTATCTCATTGCTTCAAGAAAAAGCAGTTATTCTGTTGGGAGTTAGACTCACTCTTCCAGAAGCATAACTTCTTATTCATCAGCTAGAGTCTACATTTTATAGCAAAATACATGTTAACTTCCAACTGCTTTGAAAAGTTTTGAGGTTTTAAGTAAAAATTAGATTTTTAGCTTCTATACCTGTAGTCTTTCCATCCATTTCTTCTCCCTGTCCTCTCAAACAAAAAAAGCCCCAAAACTACTTTTCTTTTTCTTTTTTCAGTACTACAGAGTATATGACTGACTAGGTGCCTCACTGTTCCAAGTGTTTCTGGTATAGCTTGGCAAACCCAAGAAAAATTAATAGGGCTTTGTGAAAATGGCAGTTTGTGACATTGAGGATAAAAAAGACACTTGTACTTAATGTATTGTCAACTGTACAACACAGACACAGTGGAAAAATAGGAATCTGTATTTTCCTGCCTGGTTTCTCACTTCTGAGGCACTACGCATAGTAACAGAAAGAAAACAGATCAGCACAGTTCTTGGTTTGGTTTTCTTACTGCTTTCTCACACCTACAGAAGCTTCTCTGCATTAAGGATTACAGGAAAGCAGAAAAGTACAGGTCTCAAGTCATTTAAGGAAAACAAATGTTCCATGTAAAGTATGGGAAGAACAGAGAACTGAAAGGCTGTGTTTTTCTGCTTTGTACATTTTTCATCTTTATGAATATCAAGAGTGTTTTTCCCTATTTGGTCTGCATTTCCACTTGCTCCTAGGTATGTGATGTGTACATTTGCAACTACCTGTGCGTGGAATGGGAAACACACTAGTACACATTTTCCTTCCCACAAAATGTATACTAGATACACAGAATTAAATAAGTGTTAAATCTGACCCTTTCCAGTTGTTCAGCTTTCATGTTTTTGATTTTTAGTGTTGCCATGTAAGTAATACTTCAGAGCTTCTTTGGGCAGACAAACTTGAAATGAAATAGAAAAGCAAGTAAAGGAGTGCAGAGGGAACAAAAATTTTGGTAACCTGAAAAGAAAGTATGTTAAAATCTGCAGTTTGTGTGCACACATACCACATTCCATATCTCAGGAAGAGGTGAGTCCCATGTATTTGTCAGCTTTCATATGTTCTCTCTTAGGGATAAATGGCATTCCTTTTATTAAGCTGTATGTGCACTTGAAGCTTCATGAAAATACCTCACATCTGTGGTCTTTAACTTGGGAAAAACAGTAGAAACTCCCGTTTTACTGCAACAATTCCTTTTCCTCATTTTACCATGGACAGGAGAGTAAAGCTACTTGCACACAAGAGAAAATATGCAATCATTCTTTTCTCCTTTTTGCTTACATAAGAGCTGAAAGAGTTTTGTGTCCTTTGGCAAGTATAAAAATTTTATAACTTCAAAGAATGTGACTTCAAACACAAGTGAAGTAGCACTGAAAGAACAAATAGATTAAACAAAGATGAAAAAAAGCATCAGGGGTATGAAATGGGGGTGAGTGTTGCGTGAACAGTTGTCTTTCATTTGAAGGGACAAATCTGGAAAGATACTAAAGGACACAGAAGATGAGGGCAAAACTCTCCCACCAGAATCACACCCAGGGTTAATGTTTACCCTTTGATCTCTCTAACAGTGCTAGAAGTGGCAAGAGAAGGAACAAATAGTCAGCACAAACTTAGGAACACTTTTGTCACATATTCTCTGACATGCTTTACTCTTGCTTGCTACCTTCTGCTACCCAGCTAGTTCAAGAGTAATGGGAACTGTAAGTCAAAAAAAAGGCCAGAAAAGAAAATGAAAGGTAGTAAAGAGCTTACTGAAACAGAAGCAGATACTGGATATGACACAAATAATTTTGTCCTGCAAATGAGAAGACACCACTGCAGTGTAATTACAAAATTACAGTGTTGTAATAGACATCAACATAAAATGGGAGCAACCAATGTGAGCATACAACTGCTAGCAGAAGCCTTGTGTATAACAAGATCTGTGATCAGCCTTCC
The DNA here is from genome assembly GCA_013397245.1 of Thryothorus ludovicianus. Taxonomy (NCBI): domain Eukaryota; kingdom Metazoa; phylum Chordata; class Aves; order Passeriformes; family Certhiidae; genus Thryothorus; species Thryothorus ludovicianus. The sequence continues at coordinate 443,165 of VZTB01008917.1, read as the reverse complement.
TACTCTGTTGCATGACAGTGAATACCATGACTCATCCAGACAAATTCAGAACATGGAAGAGGCATTTGTACCAACTGCTTCCTCCCTATGAGGAGAAAACAGATCTTAGGATTCATTTTGTAAAGCAAGTGATGTGCTTTGCACAATGTTGTGAGTGCTTCCTGCAAAACTGCCTAAGAAAGTCTGAAAAATGTGCCTGGGATGGATAAGGAGCATAAGAACCTCTGATAATAAGGTCCTACAACACATGCAGGGCATAGGCTTCAGGCGTCTCTGAAGACCAGAACTGGCCAAACAGGTTTGGTTTAGGTCCACAGGGGAGAGCATGAAACACATTGTCAGTTGGTTGCTTCTGACCAGCTACAGTGCATTTTCACAGAATCACAAAATTTTAATCTCTGCAAGGCATCCCCATCTAATTAACACCACTCTTCCCCCTCTCTTCTTTTTCTCTGTTTTTTTGAGCAACAGATTGATGGCATTATTAACTTGGTTGGGTAAATGTAGAAATTTCCACCAAGCTTCTTATATCTAATGGAGATCCAAGGATCCAGAACTTGCCTTGCAGTGGTATAAGCTTTCGTAACAGTAACACCTCTTTGTGTCAACATATCTCATTAAGTAATAAAGACTTTCAGCTATTTGATTTTACTCATAAAATCAAAGCTAGTAGGATTCAGGATTTCTTTCTTGTTTTTTAAAAGGGGAATTGCTCGAGTATCCTAACAGGCAGTGAATCATGTTTAATTAAGGAAAAATATATATAACCATTTACAGTGAGATTCTTATATTGTAAAGAGCTATTTTGCCATGAAAGCTTTTGGGACTCGAATTAATTATACATTTTTAAAAGGGGATGAGTGGCACAAAAATAATCTGAAACCTTTGCAACAATTCCCTTAACCCCCATCTCATACTTCAGGTCAGTCTGTTCCAGACAAACCCGTCAGCACAGCCCAGACTGCGCTCAAGTGCAGAGGGAAAAAAAACAACAGCGTTCGACAAAGGATCCAGCAGACTAGAATGCAACACAGATGCAGAAAGCTCAGCCAAAACCCAAACTATGATATGTGTTCTTAAAACTCTGCATTTTTTTATTTCTTTCCCTCTCCTCCGCTGGTGAGGACTAGGGACATTCCTAGAACTCTGTCCTCACTGGCTGCCGAGGATGCTGGGACACTGTTTGTAAACACTCAAACCACGTGCACGCAACCACATGGAGAGTCATCATCCTGAGCTAAACCTACCCACTTGGGAAGCCGGGGTTTCACTGCAGTGGAGCCAAAGCCTTTCCCAACACGATGTGACTTAGAGTAGCTCACGCCAGGACACTGGAACACAAACTTGGACTGCTGATGCATTATTGGAAAGGAGATTAGGCAGAAGAGTAGTTTAAACTTTTAGTCTTTGAAATGTGAGTTTAAGGACAGGGTAGCTCAAAGGTAGAGCAAAGAATGCAGAAGATGTTCTTTATACAGCTGCAAAAATTCAACTTAGACCTGGAAACTTCCCCTCCCCCGTATACACCTGGTAAAACCAATAATCATATGCTCGGAAAACGTGGAATATATTTGAGGTTAGAGGTAATGCTGTGGAACACATGAAGATTATTTGATGTTGTCTAAATTGCATCACAGTATTTAATCAGAGTGCAGATGTACTGCCCTGTACCCAGGGAAGACACTTCCAAGGGGTATTTGGTTATTGAGCTATTCCTGGTTGCCTTAGCTATCTAAACACTCACCTGCTCACTTCTTTGAAACTGTCTGCTGTGGTTTAACAAAACTTTGTACTTGATTAGGCTTAAAATGCTGAATTATCCTTTCTTGCTGAACTTGAGCATAAACAAGCCTATTCCTTTTCACACTGCAACAGAAATGCCTCCTGTATTTAATTTTTTATTTTTGTTTTAGTAAGAGGGAAAACACACACACAAGGAATTAGGTCAAATACTGCAAGCCTTTATTTGTCTGTAAGAATAATCCTTCTGGGATTTCTTGCCATATGTATAGTACAAGGCAACAACACTTCAACTTGGAATCCCCACCTCCACAGAAAACTTCACTTTTTAAAGACAGCCTCAATTTTGTTCAGGTTACTAAGATGATTCAGCATTCTGGAAGGTGTTTTACAGAAATGAACAAGCCTGCTTGAAAAGACAGACAGGAATCTAAATCTTTATAGCTTTTATTTGTTAAAGTGTTTTTCAAGGCATGGCAATTGTCTTTAAAGTGACCTCACATTTAAAATTCTTCACTGTGAAAAACTAGTAGAAAACTCTTTCTGATCCACTTGTAAGTTAGGACATACTTTTTTCTTAATTTGAAGAACAATGTAAGATATGTGGGTAAAATTAGTTAGCTCTTCTTTCTATTTCTCAGACCTTGTTTTTCTCTACCTTCTTCCTCCCTGCTATGTAATGCAAGGCACATTCCCAGTATTTTAATCCAAACAACCTTTTTGAGTCAGTCATCAGCTGTCCTTGGGATTAGTCCAGCTAGTCAGAATTTTATGCCCTATCCCTACCATCTTTGCATCCACCTACTGAGCAGTTCCTTGACAAAATGGGTGATTTTCCATTTATATGTGTATACATAAGAGATTTTTTTTTTTAAGCAAACTTATCTACCCTAAGGTAAGGCAGAAGTGATTTTTTTTCAATGGGTGCCTGAGAGGATGATTACTCACGGTACTTTCCATTTGTAAGGTTTTATTATCTAGGATTATTGGGACGAGGTATACAAATAGAACATGTTAGCAGTGATGATAAAGTAACAACCAGAACTATGGCAACTTGTTAGTAGTTACTAGTTCAGTGTTCAAAAGCGTATTTCTGCTGCAGAATATCACTAAATGACTAAGATGGTACTCACTGCCTTATGAAGTAAGGGATGGGAATAACGCTGCAAGTGTGATTGATTCATACAATTCTCTTTTTGGCTTTCAGCCACGATGCAGTCATATGCTTTATCTCTGTTCAGACTACAGCTATTTTTTTTTTTTTTAATAATGAATCATAGTACATCCCACTCCATTTCAGAACCAGCACATTGCCTTTCAAAATGATGTCACAACACTTAATGCTGCTGGCTGACTGCCTTAACAGCAATCAGAGAGCTGGACTAAATAAATACTGTATATTATTTGCCAAAATAATTTGTGGTTGTGTTCTCCAGCACAGTTTCCAAGATAACCACTGACTCTACTTGAAACTTGGCAACTTTGTTCTACCACTTTCAAGCTCCAATTGTGAAGCTGGCTTACAGATGCTGCTACCATGCCTAGAACTACTGTGTGGCAGCCCAGTGAGAGAGGTAGAGGGGTCACTCACTGTGACAAGCCAAATTTGACAGCTCTTCTGGAATTCCACCTTGACAAATCGTCAGCTTTTTAAAAAGGACCTTACTTGGCTTCTGTAGAAACACGAAATACGTCTTCCACTTGGAAGAAAATGGAACAAGGGATTTAAAGTCACTGCTTAGGCACACTCTGATAAAAACATTGCTCTCCATGCAAGTAACTTAGGAGGGAGGCACTCCTGTAAACCTGACCAGGGTCAGTAACATCAATCCAACCTGACCTTCATGTTTTTTTGAGCAGTAGATTTATTCCAAAATAGGATGAGGGGCTTTTCCCCCTTTTCTTTAGGGCTGTCTGGCTGTTATTAGTATTTAAAGGAACACTGTGGAAGACACAGGCCAGCAGCATCTGAAGTGTTTGGGCAAGAAGGAACAGTCTCATCCAACTTTGGCAGCTGAAATACCCATTCCAGCAGCAACTACAGGTTCTCCTGATTCTGCATGCAAAAGCCAAAACATTTACAATCTCGTATTTCTGCTACCCAGTGCAGCACTGGCACCAACAAGAGACCTTGGAAATTTGTTCATCGTATTAACTCAACAACTCTCCAACAAGCACACGTTTCTTGTTCTTTAAACAATGCTGACATGCCAAAGTCTAAGACCATATGCACTATATCAAAACAATACCGGTTTTCCTGGCTAAAAGCCACCACAATGAATCACCACAATGACAAAGTTCTCATTAAAAACCTTACTACCAACAGTGATAATTTGGTAGATTAAGGTGCCTCAGTGTCTCCTGTTCAACCTTGTCTCCTTTTGAAGATTTGTTTGGAATGGGCAATAAAAAAACACTTTCTGAGATTCCCTGGATTCATTCACAAAGGTCTTTTTATGTCACTTCCCAAAATGTAACAACTCTTTCCACTGAAAGGATAACTTTTGAGTTCTTCATCTCACCTTAATATCAGTTTAGTCCCACCATCAAAACGTTGTTTTCCACATCTTTGCCTTCCTTTTTTTTCCTCCTCCCCTCACCCTGGCTTCTAGATTTAAATGTTTTCTGACTTCACTGGCAGGGTTCGTACTAAACTTTCCATGAGAGAGACAAAATACTGCCCAACAGACATTTTTTTTCATTGGTTCCAAATTGTGGTTTTCTGCGGGATAATATCCACGATGGGTACATTGTTTCAGAGAGTTAACAGCAGCAGTCAGATCCCCGTGTTGCTCGAGTTTAGACATGACCATTGATATCTCTCTGTTGTGTATCTTCGGCAGCCACGTCCTGTTTTGCACTTTACAGCCTCCAAAGTGCCATAGTGGAATACACATGCAGATACACAAGTGAATGTGTGATTGCACTCACCCCCTGCTGCAGTATGTCAACCTGCCATTAACACGCGAATAGAGAGGCCTCATTAGCCGACAAACAACACCCAGTGACCTGCTTTCACTAGGGACTTTCACTAGGGACAGTGTTATCTCATCTCTGAAACTCTTAAACTTCACATTGAAAGGAACAAGGAGAAAAGAAAATTATGCTGAACATATATTCCGAGCTGCCGATCACTGCTCAAAGCCTGCACATTCGCATGCCGCTCATCATGGAAAGCAAATCTTGTGATCTTTGGCTGCAGCGTTTCGATGAAAGCACGCTAGACCGCATCACTTTTCCCTTCACCTCACTCCGAAAAGGAAAATTACTTAGCAGAAAAGAGTCGGCTGAATTTCCAACACTCAGAGCGCGAGCCGAAAAGCCCCCCTTTAACTCTGGGCACGAGAATGAGCGCCGGTGTCTAAGGGGTGATTGAGCGCCGATCCACGCCGCGATGCGAGCGAGCGAGCGCACGCTGCCGCGCGTCCGACCCAGGCGTGGTGAGGTTGTTGCTCTTGTCTGTCATCTGGCGGGGAACGAGCCTGACCTCGCCGAAAGCGTTATTTCAGGGGAGCACGCTCGGGAAAGTGATTCTCCTTTTCATCCCGTGGCCGCATTGTGCCCCGACGGCGGGGTTTAACGACGCGGGCAAAACACGCGTGTGGCTCATTCACGGAAAAAGGGAGGCCTCGCTCCGAGCCCCCCGCCTCGCCCGCACGCACTTCTCCCTCC
>VZTB01008917.1:383536-436964 GCA_013397245.1 Thryothorus ludovicianus | reverse complement strand
TGACAGCGTGAAAGAAAAGCCAAGAAAGAAAAGTGGGGGGGAGAAAATCGATAAAATCTCCTGAGGCTTCCCCAGAATGAAGCCCTGTGCCCGCAAACACCGGGCTGCCAGCGGGGATTGCTCAGCGCGGGCTGAGCTGGACACTCATTCCCGGATGCGCCCGCAGCCCCGCGGCTCGGTGCGTGACAAGCGGGACTAGCGGCACCATTCCCAAACTGTGCGCTCGTGGCTCGCCGCAGGAGAAACGGTGTCGTGCCCGCCGCAGCTGGAGCCGCAGAAGCAGGTCTGGCTGCCGGTCCCAGCCCCGCAGCCCCGGGAGCGGAGTTTGGTGCCCCCTGAGCCTGCCAGCCCCCGCCGGCGCGGGACAGGTTCCCGCTGCCGTCCCCTCCGTGCGCCGCTCGCCGCCTTTCACCGGCGGAGCTGGAGCCCTCCCAGCTGGGCAGCTGCGGAGAGTAGAAGTAAAAGTATGCAAAATCGCTTCTCTGGGAACCTGCGCTGGGCTTTCACACCGCCGAACCACCGCCCGGAGTCCCGAGCGCTGGACGGACCCCAGGGCCTCCCCTCCAGCGGGTCCCTCTGCTTCCCACTGCGCCAAGTACAGCAATCTCCAGGCTCCTTTCCTCCGGCCTGTCCGGGAAGCATGCGGGGCCTGGGAGGATTTTAGGGAAGCATTAGCTTTCCGGCCAGACCCTCTCCCCCTCTTCGGTGTGTCCTTCACCCCCAGGGGTGCCAGGAGAAGGTCTACAAGTGATGCGTTCATCAGCGGTTCCCAAGAGATGCTGAATCCCCATCTGTCCCCTTCCTGGCAAAGGCAGCAGGCTGGTAAAAACGGGCTTCAGCAAGATGACAAATCCGGTGCATTTGATGCAGACCAGAGTGATTTCTAGGAAGCTCAGATCATCACTGGGTAATTTGTTTTTCATATCCCTGGTTTTGGTTTTACTTGAATTTCTGTGAAACATTTCAGAAGTACACTAGAGATAAAAGTTTGCCCTTACAACCTGCTAAAATATCTCTGTGATGGTGGCAGTGTCACTTCTGTACTTTTGCAAGGTGGCTTGTTCTCCCTAGCCCTTGGAAAGCTGCTGGGCTGGCCAGCCCTATCCTGTAGGAATACGCATGGGGTTTCTGACAAAGACTTCTGTGTTTACATCTGCAGAGCTGACTTCAGCAGCATTTCGTGGAGCCTAGATCTATGCAAATAGACTCAGGTCTCCCTCTTTTTAGAAAAGTTAATATTGCAAAAAACGGTCAAGGTCTGCCTCAATTTTGCCGAGGTTTTTTTTGGTGTTTTCACAGCACCTGCTTGATTTCCAGCAGGTTTTAAGCAGTACTTAAAACTCTTTTAACTTTGCCCGTCTTATTAAAGTCTGGGGTTGCTTTATCCCCTGGCGCGGCACATTGAGCTGGCACAACAAGGAACGAGCACGCTCAGCCTCTCAGCGGGTTCAAAGCGCTGTCTCGTCCCCGAGCCGCTCTTTCGGCACGGCGGACACCTCCATCCTCTGCGCCGCCTTCTTCTGCCCGGCCGGGGCTCGGCGCTGACAGGGTTTGGCGGGGCCTCTCTCTCTCTCTCTCTGCGCTTTTCTCCGGCAATTTGCATTGCGCTGGGAGAGGTAACTCTCCTTTGCATGGCTCGGCTCCCTCCCGTGCCCGTGAGCCCTTTGAGGCTGGAAAAGGCAGCTAGCTGGTTTTGGTAGGACGCTGCAACATGGGAGCAGAGACCTGTCTCCCCTTTGCATGAGCAAGCAGCTGCAAACCTGGGTAACGGACAGGGTGGGTAAAACGGAAAAAAGAGAAAGAAAAACCCTCCAACAACCACCAAACCCAAAAGCGACAAGCAGGAGCTTGAAACTGAGCAGGGATTCTTTTGTTTTCTGACTGTGCTGAAGATAAGGGACCACTCATGCGTGTGTTACCTGCACATATGAATGTGAGAAACTCGTGCATTTTTTAAATGCTTCCTGACATAGGTGTGGTTCCCTTCCCTGTTCTTTGCTCTCTCTCACTCTCTCTCTCTCTCTCTCTCTTTTTAAACTTTACTGCCCTAATGACAGCCTGTTGTAATCACCAGGCTCAATAAACTCGGGAGCAGTCCTGCTGAACCAGCAGTACTGTCTTGCCTCCCGGAGCACAAGGCACATTTACCGGAGCCTCCCCTGCACCGCCAGCTTGTGCTCAGCTATTTCGACCTACAAACCTCCTAAGTGACCCGGTGCCATCCTGCTACATCTTGACAAACCAGGATCTTTTGGCTTCCGTGACAATGGCTTTCTTTTGTGCATACCCCTGTCGAATGTAGCGTTCTCTACAATGCATATTACTTGGTATCTGTTAGCAATCCGATGGGAGGGACACGAACCTAAGTTCTCCCTTGGAGTAGTTCTGTTGGCTTCAATGTATTTATTGAGTGAGACATTTTGACCCATTTTGATTTTCCCTATCTATCAAACGGGGAGAACAGTGTCTGAACATGATCACAGTGAGAAGTGACATAAAACCCCCAACACTTTTTCACCCTTAAAGAGTTGGGGGCAAAAAATCTTTTACCTCTCAAACATGCTGTTCCCTGACTTAAGTTGTATGCATTCCTTAAAGCAAGTATCTGCTGTAAAATACAGATAGGCAACTTCTTTGGAAATGTGCTGAAATGCACTTAGCTCAATGTTATGGAGCTGTTTCTAGAGCTATCCCAGCCACACCATTTTTCATGGGCAAAACCTCAGGTAAAAAGCATCCTGCAATTAGAGCGTTTGTGTGTACAGTGTGTGATTGCACAGAATTATTCCAGATGTTTCAAAGAGGAAACCTTGCTCACTGTGAAGGATGTCGGGGTGGCCAGGAAGAGAGTTGCAGCCAGATTCCTCCTAAAGCTGCAGTGAGCAAACCTGACTGACTTACTGAAGGAATGTAATGTGCCTGGCCACCTTAAAGCCCCAAATGAAACATCCAGAGAGATGTACAGTGTGGATATTTCATCCTGTATCCTGCATTGCAGAATAAGTGGGCTTGTATTAGATACCCACTTCACATATCTTGCAGGGACAAATTGAACTAACTAGTTCAAATTGCAATAACTAGTTCAGAGCCATAATTCAATTGTTTATACTGAGACTTCAACTTTTCATGTTGCTTTTATTCATATTGTCTTGCCTCCATAGTAAAGCGTGAACAGCAATATGAGGTGAGAGGAAAGAAATTTGCTAGATACCCAATTTCACCTCCTTGAGCAAACTTCTGGAGCCCAGAGGACTGTCTGCTGTAATGTGATGGGCCTGTAGAAAATCTCCCGTGTCCTTTCTCCACACAGACATTTGTCTCTGTCACGAGGGACACTGATTTCTCATGGGCCCATGGTCTGGATCACAGCAGCATCCACCAGAAGCCCTAGAGGGACAAGGTGAGGGATAGGCAACAGGACCAGTTCAGTGAGCTGTTGTTTTCCTTTGATTTATACTTTCAGCAGGGCTTTTTCAGGTCCTGAGACATCTGCTCATCCATGAGCTTGAGAGTCTAGCCCCAGAGCTGAGGGATCACTCTGATGCAGGGGCTGTAGCCGTGCCAGCAGGCAGTGGGAGGTGGCCCTGCCAGACTCATGTTGATGACAGGACACCACCTCCGTTTTTTTTCCTGAATTCATCAAAGATCCCTATTTGTTGTTTCTTTGCACTCCTACCCTGGACAGGAAGGGGCTTTTCCAGGACTGCACAGAGGAGTTGTTGCAGAGGAAACAGGTAGGAGTCTTGTTTGTCTGTTTGGGAGCAAGGTGCCCAGTGGCTGGGATGCCTGCAGGGATGCTGTGATGCATGGTCTGCCCAGTGCTGTCATTCTGTTGGTAGGTAGGAGGTGTGTGTCTCCTCACAGCTGTAGATGGCTCAACTTTTCTGCCCTTGTCTTTTACCAGTAGGTGTAGATGTCTTTGAGCTGCTCTTCAAGTGACTGTAGCCTTGTGATTGCTCAGGCATTTGTGGCTGGAAAGCCTGAGTTTTGGCACCCTAGACATCTGCTAGGCAATTCCTGCCTCCAGGATCATGGTTGGGATGAATGTCCTGGGGGAAGGAAGCCCCTGGCAGAGGAGAAGTGGCAAGGGAGACAGAGGTGAAGCAGGAGGACCCTTTCTGAACGTACAGCTCATCCTTTTGGGATCCCAAGCTTGTTTTTTCATGCTTGTGGGAGTAAAATCTTGAATCCTCTGTGCAAGAGAAGCAGAAGCTCTGCTCATGGGATGTAGGGGAAGATCTGGGCTGAGGAATGGACACCAGGTCTGTGGTTACTCCTGAGGAGTGGCACTTTATTTTGTTGACTTGTAATAACCTTCTAAGAAGGGGCCAGAAGCTGACCTGCAAAGGAAGAGTGCTCAGCAGTGTGTATAGATCCTAGATGCAACTGAGTTGGTGACACTAAGGATCAAAATCAATTCCTCCTGCTCTGCTCATCCTACTCCCTGGCCTGCCAGCATTGCTCATTTGTGTTCACTTCTGGACTGCAGCACCTTTGGGAAAGGCAGCAAAGCTGGGAAAAGAAGTACATCAACCCAGTACCACAGTCCAACATAAGCAGGGGGACAGGAGCAGAGTGCATGGTTGCCCTTTCCCAAAACACCTCCCTGTGAGCAGAGAGGGCAGCCAGTCTCACTCCATCAGTCAGGCTTGCTGTGGAATGTTCTCCCACAGGCAAATGACTGTCACAGCAAAGTGTGGTGAGCTCTGCTGTGTTTCTGTCAAGTGCATAACGCAGCCATCAGGTGGCTTGAAGCTACACAATCAGTCAGTCCAGCTCTGGGGAGGAAAACTGTGCATTTAACCCTCCTCAGAATCACTGAGCAATGATGTGCGACCAGGATTGCTTCACTAGTGTCAGGTTCCATATGTGACAATGTGCATCTCTCACTGAGTTTCTGGGCTAGAGCAGTATTTAGTAGCTGTATCCATCCATCCTCTGATTGTTGGAGGAATTAAAATCCTTTGATAACCTCTGAACTGTGAGCATTTTGCAGCTGCATGAATAGCCAAGGGCTTGAGTGGACTGGGCAGGAAAGGCAGGCTACAGCTGCCAATTCCTTTACTGATTTTTTTCCCCCTGCCTTTTCTACTGATGTTTGGTTGTGTCCTTATCTTCAAAGCCTTCCACAGCCTCGCGGGTGGCATCCTGCCATGCATCCTTACGTGCTGCCCATGGGGTCTGCTCAGCATCTCCTCTCTTGCTGGCAGCTCTTGCCCTGCAGCTCCACGGTGACGTTAAGGGAGCAGGCAGGTGGGCGAGGCCGTGGAGTGTCCTGTGTGCTCCTCCTGGTCTCTGCTGGTGACAGGGATGGAGGGGGATCCCTTGCGTATGCTGAGCCCTCAGTAGCACTGTGAGCAGAGCCTGTGTGAAGCAGGGATGGGTGCAGGGGGCTTTTGCAAGAGTTTGGTGTTTCTGTTGCTGGAAATCAGTAGTGTTCACTCTGCCTGCTCAGCTTTACCGAGAAGTGTCCCAGTTGAACAGTGCTGTGTTTTCAAGGGCCTCTCTCTCCTCTGCCCTGAAGCATGACTTTTGCTCAACTACAAATTAAACAGGATGGATGGAAGGCTAAATTCCTAGAGCTGCTGGGCCCTGAGAGAAGCTCCGTGCCTTTTCTCCTTGGAAACTGACTTCACATTCCTCAGAATATCATGATAGAAAATGAAGGAGTGACTGAGCACTGATCTCCTGAAACCACATTTATTAGACAAATTAGGTGTCTGAAAACATGCTCCTCCTTTCTGTAGCACTGAGGAAAAGTGTCTCTGTTTCAGGTGAGCTTGATGTCTGTTGGTGACACTAGTGACAGTCTCTGTAATCAGTACTGGTCCCTTTCAGTTAGATATTTTCCAATGTATATATTTAAACATACAGCTTTAGGTATCAGGAATTTGGTCATTTTCTGCAGTTCATCTCTCAAGTAGGAAGGAAGAGGTTTTGCTGTTAGCTGAGAGAAATCAAGGATATGTGCCACTTTTTGCAGTGTAGCTTGTGATTTCCCAGCATATAATGAAAGCTGGCTCCTAAGAAAGTCTTGCAAAAGGAAAAGTGCCAAAGGAAAACTAGAAGGGACTGATGAAACAGTTAAACATGCTGATATACAGACACCTGGGATGTGATACAGCAAATTCCAGTCTTTGGAAGGAGCCTTAGCTCTGTGCCTGGGCAGGAGCTGTGAAAAGCAGGGGCTGCAAGGCTGTGTGACTCAAGAGAGCTATACCTTTTCATTTTTAATCATTAGTCTTTTTAACAAGCTCAGTAGGATTTACTTGTTGGTTGCCGTTCTTCCAATGCATCCAGATGAGAATCAAACCTTATAACAGGGTTGCCATTGCCCCGTGACTCAGAAATTCTCAGTCCTTGAGCAGAAGTGTCATGTTTGTTCATACCCCTAGTGCAGGCACACTTATACTGATTTAAATTCTGCTTAAATCAATTTTACCCTGTAAATGAAAGCTATATGCAAAGCTAACTGCTTTGTAGCAAGCATTTAAGCAGCTAAATAGTCTTCAAAAGCAATGTAAATGTGTGTGTGCAGGTGATCTCTTTAGTGTAAATTTTCTAATCTAGAAGCAATGTAGAAAGAAGATAAATGTTGTAGCTGTCTTTGTCTGTTTTGATTTCCTTCTCTAGCAGAGCAGTTTGTGGTCCTAGCTGAGCTGTCAGCTTACTTAGATATTTTCTTACATGCTTGATGCTGATTTAGGCAAGGAGTCAGCACCATATCTCCTCAGGGGCAAGACACCCGAGGAATCTCCCGTTTGGACTCACACTGGCAGTAGCCTGGGGTTTTGCAGCCAGAGGAAGGAGCTGTGCATTCAATCCTTTTTCTTCATGTGAATGTGGGGGTTTTATATACAGTTGCCCTTCTGCCCTTCTTCAAAAAGCTGTTGAGGAGCTCTGCTGAAAGATGCAAACACACATCAGAGTTACAGTCACTGCATTATATTAAAAGGTATAGTTTTATCTCAGGATTTGAAGAACAAGAAGAGTAAACTGTCAGGGCTCAGCAGCTGTGAGGCACCAGCACAAGCCCTTGCCACTCTGAGCAGTTAAAAAACCCCACAAATTCTCTCTTCTTTTGGGAAAAGGCAGCTGCCTTCCTGGCTGATTGGGCAGCTTTCACTATCACAAGCTTTCTCTATCACTCTTTTTTCATCAAAATGTACCAATGTGTGCTCCTTTTTGTCTGGCAGAAGGGTGATGCAGGTGGGATTTGCTTTTGGTCACTTTCATCAGCAGGTACTTTGGACAGGGCTGAGGGCTGGAGTCCAGAGTATGTGCAGTGGTCAGCCTTAAACTGGCAACATGCACCTTTGCATGTGCAGCCACTGCCTCCAGTGTAGTGTGCCACTGTCAAAATGAAAAATAGCTGAAGTAGTGATTCTTGGTGGTGACAACCTGGCTTGCCTTCTGCTTCCCTTAATAAGGCATTAAGAGATAAGGAAGAGAATGATTTTATGAAACTGGTAAGAAGTTTTTTAAGAAAACTATTGCTGTTGGGATGATGTCTGTCTTGCTAATTCCATCTCTGAAAAATTAGGAGACATATTAAAAAGTAATTGCTTAGATAGAAGGTTATCTCTGACCAAGGACTCTGACTGCCACATAGCCTGCAATGTATATATCTTATTTCCTTCCACAAAAAAAGCTGTGGATGAGCTCTCCACCTCTGTGGCAGGATCCTCAATTTTCTTCAGTACCAAGGGTGTGGGGATGCCACTGATTAGAGGTCCCTAAACTGAAGCACCTTAAGGGGCACAAATTTTAGAGGATATTTATCTGGCATTTTAAGGAAATTCAACTGCTGGATATTTTCAGGTCATCTCAAATTAAGGACTCACTGTATGAGATTTTTACTTCCAGTCCTACTTTGCCTTGCTCTTCTATTTGTAAATAAGAACAGTAATACCCTTATCAGCAGAGGGATTTTGCAAAGATAAACAGATTTGGTTCTAATTCCTTCAGAAATCATGCCAGAAGTACAGAAAATAAACAGGAAGTATTTGGATACTTAGCACAGAGGCAAACCAGGATTTAACAGGCACCACAGAGACTCTGGGGGACAGATTACAGCTTGGAAGACAGATATGAAAGGGCACGGCTGATTTAGGAAAACTAAGCAGAGAAAACAGGGGTTAAATTTTGCAGCAAATACCAGGAAAGGCTGTTCTTCATCTGATACTCGTGAGGAAGCAAGAGGAAGATTTATTGAATGACTTTGGAGACAGATAAGGAGGAAAGAGAGGAGGGTGTCAAGGGGAGGATTGTTACAGCCCACTTGGTGGGAAGGGAGATGTTTAGGAAGGTGCTGTGCCAGTAGCTGCTGAGCAGTCACCCACTGGCAGTGAAGGGCACCTGCCCCCTGCCCACAGGTCCCCAAGAGGGGCACAGGCTCAGCATCAGCAGAACAGGCTGCTCCAGAGCCAGCAGCACAGTGATGCTGTCCAAGGAACCAGTGTGCCCCACAGGGAGGTACCCTCTGGTGTTCACAGCTTGGTGAAGCTTTGGAGGGAGAAATGCAGCCAGCTGGAGAGCTGTGCTTCCAGTAATATATTAGAAGAGGGAGTTCAGAGGTGGCCTGCAGGAATGACAGCTTATACAGCAAAGCTCTCCCCTGAGCAGAAGGGTTTGGAGTTGCTGAATTGGGATTTTGGCAGCTGTGAGGACATGGTAAGTCATCTGCTCCATGTTAAATTCTGTTAAAATGCTGAGCATCAACTGCCCTTCACATCCTCTGGGAAGAGAGCAAGAAAAATCTGGGCTAATTGGCAGCAATGCACATCTATTGCCAGGACAATAATTTCTGACTGTAAAGATTTTTCTGCACTTGAAGAAGTTACCTGAGAAGATATTACACCAGAGGCTCAGCAGGATAAGGTCTGTCAGAAAACATCCAAACAGGCCAAGGATGGACCAGAAACCACGTACAGTCCTTCACAGACCCATGTTTCCATCATGTCAAGGAAATTATAGACTTTTTTTAAGAGTCTTACAAAGAACAATAGTGTCCCGGTTGGAGACCATGGAGAAAATAACATCTGGGTGCTTGGAGTAAGACAAATAGTGGAGATGTGCCATTTGCTAGGCTGTCCACACTTAGGGAGCTACAGAACACATTGTCACAAGTGAAGGAGGGGGCACACCTTACACTATTCTTGGCTAGGATGCCAGGGAGTGGACTGAACCCGGAATGAGACAAAGACAAAACAAAACACAGCAGATGACGGCTAAAGGTAGAGAAAATCAGCCTGAAAGATTCTTATTTTTAGGAGCAAGTGGCTTTTCTTTCTTAAATTATGGAATAATTTATCAGGGGGAGTGCCAGAGCCTTTCCATCAAGGGTTTGTCTAAAAGACACATCATGGTGCTTTTTAGCTGGTAATCTAAAGGCTGTGCTGTGTGAGAAGTCAGAAAAGATGATTGTGGGGTCCCATTCAGTCAGTGGATCTCACTTTTAAGCCATTTGCGCTGTTACTGTGACTAAAGCCTGACACAAACCTGAAGACGGAGGTCTATGCAGACAGCAGACACCTGGCATTCCAAAGTGAACAGATAAAATCAAGATGTCCCATGAAAAGAATTGTTATTGTGTTAATATCACAGTCCTTCCAGGGCTTTTGAAACCAGGGATTGACAGAAGTCAGGAGAGGGGGCTGCTAGCCCACTAGGGAGCTCGTGAAGCTCCCACATGTGTCCTGGTTATCAAAGAAACTTTGTGGGCTGTTGTTTCTGTGGCTTTGACTGTTTCAGCTGGCTGTCCTTCCCTGCCAGAGCTTTTCTTAATTTTCAGGCAACAAAAAAAAGGATGCTCCATCTAAGGGAGGTCAAGAGAGCAGCAAGTTTAGGAAAAGGGCAGGACTCAAATTAATAAATGTGGGTGGGATGGAGATGGTGAGGTGCAGTTTGTCTTTCACATCTAATCACCCATGTTAATCTGTCCTAATTGCATTAGAGAGAACGAACAGGCAGCAGAGCTGATGTTTGCTGAGGCTGATGTTCGTAACAGCTCTGGGCATCTGCTGGGAGATTTCACCAGGTCAGCTGCACTGAGGGCAAAGACGACGATCTCAAGCGAAGGCAGACACTGCCTGTGTGTGTGTACATGTGTCTAGTGACAGGGTTGTAACATACATGTGCATACATGCTCTCAGGAAAGATAGCTTAAAAGTTTGGTGAATATAATTCCCCTTCACTCCAAACTTAGGTGAGACCCACACTTTGCATGTTGAAAAACAAGCTCTTAATTTCTCATTTGCTCCTCTTGCACTTTGAACGTGATGTTTTCCCAGCAGATAACATTTATCCTGCCCCCCACAGTGCACTGGCTCTTTCAGACTGTTCTTCTCTGGCAAAGCTTTTGAGCAATGAATTGTGTCATTGAGTCTTCAGTGCAGGTCAGAGTCTGAGTCTCACTAAGGACAAACTTCCCTGAGGCAAGGAGGGCGAGATCCAGTCTGGGAGCTGAACATCACCTAGAATTGATGTTTTTGGCATTTCAGTCCATTGAAACATATTGATATATTTCTCCCGACTCCATGGTTTTACTATGTGCAAATCAGCAGCAATGGGGAGGTAAAATACCCATCGGAAGCCTCCTCATGGCATGGCTGTACCTGATGTGCATCACCTGTGCATGGAGGTGGCAGTCTGTTTTAATGATGCCTCCAAGCCCTTTTGGCCTGTGCACACCTGTGGGGATATCTGTGGGTGGGAAAGAGTGGAGAAGAACAGCATGGGAGTGTAGAGACATTGTGTGCATATTCTGTTGATCCAGCAGCTGCAAGGAGTTTGCATTTTTTAACAATGCCCTCATTATCTGCCCCCCCTGTCTTGCTTTCCTGGTTTGTTCTCTGTCTTTAGGTATGGCAGTGGTGAAGGCAGGGAGCTGCCCCTTAGGAGAGCACTGAGCTGGGTACAATATGTGATGTGTGCTGAAATCTGCCAGGTAAAAGGCTTGTCCTGGGCTCATCCTTCCTCCTTCTTGTCCCTTTTCTCTGTCACCTTTCCAGTCCACCCTGTGGTCCCGCAGAAAAGCAACAGCCTCTTCTTTCTGCAGGGGACTGGTTGGATCCCCGTCACCACAGCATCCACAGAATGCAGCCATGGAAAGCTTCTCTTTAAGGTACATCCTCCCTCTCCCTAGGGCAGGTGAGAAAGCAGGGGGCCTGCATTCATCTCCTTTTCCTCATGTTGTAAAACCAGCTCTGTTTTAAGATACCATAAATTTTGGCTGGCCTGAGTGTGGGGAAAGCAGGATGCAGAACGCTGTCAGTGCTACTGCCCAATGAAGGGAGAAGCAAACCCTGGTTTGCTCTGGGTGGGATGTTGCGGGCTGCTGAGACTGTGGGGCTGTTCCTCCTAATAGATTCATTGGTTGTCATGTGGCTTTCAAGGTTATTCAGGTTTTAAAAAAAATTTCCCCTACTTTTCCCAACTTAACTGTTGGACTTTCCTTCTGCCAGTGGATTTAGATAAAACACTCATAGCATGCCAGGCTTCATCCCATGGGAAGCACTAAATGAGATTTAACAATTAACATCTATTTCCAAGCCACCAAAAAGGTGCTGATACTCTTCCTGCTGTTAGGTGCTAAGCAGTAGGCACTGAGCTGTCTGTACTTACCTTGCACATGCTGATTAGTCTCACACTTGTGGCTGGGACTCCCACAGGGGGTGGCCATCCCCACCTGCCTGCTCCCTTTGGTGTCCCTTCCCCAGAGGTGAGGGCTTGGGAGCTCTCTCCAAAGTACCTCTGTGCTGGTACAGGATGAACCTTAAGGGCAGAGCATCCTGAGGAAGGATGGGCACCAACTGGTGCAGCTCAGTGAGCAGCCAAACTCACCTCCAAAGCATGGAGAAATGCTTCTAGTTTAAGTACACAGGCACTTTAAAGTCAGGGGAGCAATCTCAGAGAGTGACAGTGTGACCCTGCCTGCCCTTTAACATACCAAATTGAAGAGAGCAACACAGCTCCCAGTTGCAACAGGGGCAATTTAGAGATGGCTTTCCCTAAAGAGAGGGGTAGCCCTAGGCAGCAGAAACCTCTTGTCTTCTTTTGGTGCTTTTTGCAGGATTTCAATGGCATTAAATCCCTCCAACTCCTGCAGGTGTATTTTTTCTCCTGAGGTAATGATGTTGGGTGAAAAATTGCCTATAAAATGTCCATCCTTTGAGATTACCATCTGGGGGTTTGACTTTTGTTTGTTAATTTTGTTGATGTATTTATTTAACATTAAGGTGTGGAAAATACATATTTACAAGAAAGCAGCCACTAAGAGAGTCAGTAAAAGCCTTGATGGTCTCTCTCAGTTTTGAACAGAAAGTGTTGTTCTCTGCACTGCAAAGCCAACCCAAATCAGCACAAACAATCGTTAAGCATTAGCAAAGCCTGTGAATGCCAATAACCCTAATATTGAGCCTTCTGGTGCTCCCCCTGGAATTGTCTGACTCGATTGCATCCTGTTACACTTGCAATCTGCTTTCTGCTATTGGAAGATAGACTGGCAGATGTTTAAATTCTCATTTAGAAAAATCTGAGAGTGCTTGGTTTGGGACATTTTGGGTTTTCCTCTGGCTTTTTTTCTTGTTCTGACAAAATGCTATGGTTCCCAGAGGACAGCCTGGGGAAGGGCTTGATCTCCCTTGGGGCTGAACAGCAACAGCTTGCTTTGTGGGCTGGTATAGTCCACAGCAGGGACAGCTGAGAGGAAGGGTGAGCCTTGTTAGGTGTGGGAGGTATCCGTGTGCTGCTCCCACCTCCATCCTCATCCTCTCTCCCTGTCCCTTACTGGATTTGTTTTCCAAGGAGACATGGGAGAAGGAGATGCCAGCATTCTGCAGCCCAGAGAGCCTTTTTGTGGGATTTTGTGGTGCAGGGAGACAGCATGAAGGACGTGCAGGGGGAGTGGGGTCTCGTGGAGCTGGGGTTTGGGCTAGGCACAAGGATAAACTTAAATCTTCCTGGGGAGACTGAGGGGAACAGGAGTTGTTCTTCTAAGTGAACAGGGAGGTTCTTCCTCCTCAAACTATTGAGCTCCTCCTCCTCCTGATAAAAAACAGGGGGGAGCAGGGAGATCCCCCTCTTCCCACCGTATCCTCCTGCAGCCGTTTGTGCAATCCTGACCCTCGGGTCACATCCCAGTGCTGCAGGAGTCACCGCCTGAGTGAACAGGGCTCCTCCCGAGCCTCCCATCCTCCTCCCCATCCCGTCTGCCTTGCCTGGATGAAAGGCTCTTTGCTGGCGACACTGGCAGCACGGGCCCCTGCGGTCGCCTTTCAGTCTCACGGAAGATTTCCCTGTGCAAACCCTCCCGGCTGCCCGAGGTGAGGAGCTGCTGCCGCCAGCGGCTCTGCTTGACGCCTGCCATTTCAGCATCCACAGGCTGAGACACCACCGGGGATGCCAGCTACTGGCACAGCCTGTGGTGTCATTAAACACTAATTCATTTATTCCACCTAACTACGGGCAAGGCATCTCCAGACGATTTAAAATGTGCAGGGACATGAATTCTCCTTCCTGAATGCTTGTGTGTAAGTCTCTCTCATTTGCACAACTGTGAAGGTGTCAGGAGGTTTCCTGTAGGATTTGGCTGGGATACCGACCCTGAGGGCAGCTTTTGCATCCTTAGGTCTGCTATGTGGGAAGGATCTTTAGATGTGGAAAACCTTCTTAGAAACGCTATCTGCCAAGCTACTGGATTTGGGACACTGTTCTGAGGGAGTATTTTCTAATTTTTGGTTGGGGCTCCATGAGATAATGAACTGTAATCATGTCCTGGCATATCTATCTGTGTACAAATCATGAAACTAGTGTGAGGAAAATAATTTGCCCAGCAAAGTTTAGCTCCTTAGTGCTGCTTTACACAACTAAATTCTATAAGCAAATAAAACCTGACAACCTCATTTTTTTTTGTCTGTAATGAACCACAGCTGTCCTGTTGAGTGCCTCCTGAGAGAGGGCTGCACACATCCCCAGTCAAGGAACACCATCACGTGTGCCTAAGCTGTGCTCAAGGACTTGAGGGATGCTTTGATGAGTATATCCTCCATGGAAGACACTCTTTTGGAGGGGGCTGGGAAGCCACAAGATGCACATACATCCCAGCTAGTGGCACATCCTTTGACCTGCTTCCCACCAACATGTGAAAACCATCCTCCCTCATTCCTTTCAGTTCTGGGCCTAGGGGCTGGTCCCCATGTGTGTGGTGGGAAGGAGAACTGCTGGGTAGTTTGGGGCAGTTTGGTTTAATCTTATCTGCCAAAAACAGTCTTAAGGGAGTCTGAGGAGACAAATTAATGCCAGGCTTGCCTAATGGTTGCATTGCTGACGAGACACATACTAAAAATTCTCAGGAAGGTGTAGGAAGCCTAGAAGAGCCAAAGGATGTTTTGGTAGATGCTCTAAAGTGCTCCAGGAGCAAAGTTAGGACCACCAGTTGAACAGCAGGCTCATGACTCCAAAATATAGCCTCAACATGCTCTTTTCAGGCAGCCCACAAATCTCTCGCTTCCTCACCTGCCTCTGCAAGGGACCAGACCAAAACCCTGGGAAAGTCTCTGTATGTCTCTCCCACCTCCCTTCCCATCTCCACTTGGCTTTGTTGGGAAAGAGGGGTGCTGGTGGTACTCTCCCTGCCACAGCTGAGCCTCCAGCTGCGTGGGCAGGTGTGGGGACTGGACACCTGCCACTGTACCTGGAGGCCAAGTTTATTCCTTGCAGCATCTGTTGGGGAGGAAATGGCTCCTGCCACAGGAAGTGGCTTCAAAAAGAAGGGGCAAAGGGGCATTATGTCACTGCCATCTCACCTCCAAGGGAGCAGAGATCTGAGAAGCACTGCCAAATACTGCCAGGGAACTTAATCCCCTACTCACCCACTCAGAGACTGGGCAGGAGATGGTGACTGGACCAAGCCCTGCAGGGCAGGCTAGGATAAGAAGCTGCTTACATGCCCTGAGGGGACACTCGTTTTCTTTTTCCAGGTGACAAGTGGCTGAAGGATGCTCAGTTCCTCAGAAGTGGCAAACATCCCTCAGTGCCAATAGCTGCCATATTACATGTACTGTCTTGGGCCATATGTATGACTGCACTGGCAGTCATACATATGCATATACGTGCATATATATATGCAGATTTATATGCAGACACATATGCATGTGTATGGCACGTGCACCCAAAGCTTGCATCAGTGAACAGGGTCTGACTCAGTGGCACAGAGACGTCACATCATGGCACATGTTCCTTACCATCCCTGGCTCCCTCCCTCCCTCCTGGCGACTTTAGGGGAGGTCTCCTCTGGTGTGTGGGTGCAGGGGCTCAGCAGCACAGCCTTTGGCACCAGCTGCTTCCCGTGGTGCTGCTCTGAGTCAGCACAGGTGGCAGATGATTCATCTCCTGCATCAGTATGATGCTCATCTGCACAGTCTCAGGTTAGATGTACTTTTTTCTGTATTTTCCTTCTTTTTTCAATGACAAGATGATTAATCTCCTTGTACTGGTACTTCAAAAGCTTTGGTCCCAGGGGCATTGTCTTATGTGGTTGGCCTTCTAAAGAAAACTGTGCTACCACTTCCCTTCCTCCGTGCAAAGCTGCACTTGTCTGGGTTTTTGCACTTTGCTCCTTCCTTTCATTCTGACTTATGGTTGGCTTTCTGTAGCATCCGGATAGCATTAGCTATCCAGGGTATTTTATACCCTGCCACCTCATCCCTAATAATTTAGGAGGGCAGTGATTACCACGACATCCTCCAATCTCACTCCTGCAGGACTTGGTCTAAAGGTGGTGACATGGTTTGGCTGAAAATGTCTTACACTACCAGAAAAGTCTCCCCAGCTGCCTCTCCCTGGGCTGAGTGGGCATGGCCCTCCTGAAGGAAACCAAAACACTCACCCAATATGGAAAAACACATATTCAGCTTTTGGCAACGCTGAGGTGAAACCCTTTCATCTGCCAGCAATGTTAGGTATTGATCATCAGTTGTAATTGCTGGCTCCTGAAGTGGAGAGAAAGAGCTGCTGGAGGTAATGAGAGTGCAGAACACGAGGGCTTTAAACTGGGTGTTTGCAAGCACCAGCTGGAGATGGACAAGAGGACATCAAAGAGCCATGAGATTGGTACAGACAGTGAGAGAACTTCCAAAGTCCAGGTTTATCCAGCGGAAGGAAATACCCTTTCTTCCAGGAAGAAACTATCCCCATGGATGTGGGAAAGAGGAACTGTGAAGAAGAAGGGGGAAGGTCCAGTCCCTGCCATGGATGCAGCAGAGACCACATGGGTTTCTGGCTTTGATTTTGATTTTATTGTTTCTTGAAAAATAGTAATAGTTTCTCAGAATACTCTGGCAGGTGTGAAATATGTCCTCACCACAGATATGTTTTCAGTGCTTGTGGTGTTCCCTCTGAAGTGGGCTGTAAAAAGCCTGCCTTTCTAATTGAATTTGTTTGTAGATGGAGAAGGTGTAATCTAAGATAATTAATGCTAATTAATTATTGCATGGTCAAATGAGCAGGAAATGCATATAGAAGCTTGAAAAAAATTAATTATATGAAAATAGGATAATTGCTTGTGTGTTCGGATACACATTTATCTGAGCAAGCATATACTCAGCATTTTAAAAAGGGTTACTGTAGGAAAAAAAAAAAAGCTGTGAAGAGAACACATTTCCTAAACGACTCCCTGCTGCATATTAAGAAAACCCCAAAGCTAGCAAAAAATGGATGAAATTAAGAAGAGGCTAGTTTCAGTATCACTTGCTTTTGAAAGGGAAAACATTGACATCACACAGCCTACTGCACTCTCACCGTACAAGTACATCTGGCCTTTGAATGTAGCCATTGATTAAAAAAAAAAAAAAACAAAAAAACAGAAAAGGCTAAATTTTACTAATTTGTCTCAGAGTGTGCAGCACTTTGTTTTGTAAGGAACTGCAATGAGGCTGGAGAAAGCAAGGTGAGGAGGCTGAGGGGTGAGTGGCTGAGAGCCATAGGATGGGAGAGTGCAGAGGCAAACTGATGCTTTTTACATCTGCCACAACTTGGCCCGAATACCCATTACAGCTGCTGCAGACAGAAGCTGGTTTCCTTATAAATACAAAAACACTTGCTTAGAAAGTTTCCAGAGCTATCAGGATCCAGGTTTTTGTCCCATATGTTTTTTTCCCTGTTAGCTCCCTGACTGTAGTGCATGATGAAATGCTCCTCCTTAGCAGCCAAGGCTGGGCTCAGAGCTGGTGGAGGCAGGAGGAGATGGTGGCTGCAGCCTGGGAGACTGGGGTTCCTTAAAGGCACCTTTGGGGTTCACCTCTCTCCCTCTCTCTCGTGCTTAGGTAGTAGAGTGCTGCACTGCTAAGCGCGTGCACCACCTCCAGGGTTACTGGTGGGATGTGTGGGACAGTTTGTGATGGAAAATCTATCCAGGGAGCATGAGATGGAGTCCTGGGAGAGAGAGAAAATACATACCCTTATAACCAAAATGTCTCGCTTTCTCCCTCCTCCTCTTCCAAGGATTCTGATTTTAGATGGTTTATTGAAAAAGCAAGCTTGCCGAAGGTTCACAAAAAGTTGCTGGATGGGAAATGTAGTTTTATCCTAAGAGTATGTTTGATTCAGAAAGTCATCTTAACCCTTGTCTGAAGACTTGCAGTGCCCAGACACGTGTTTATCTGCTTATACCTTACCTCTGAGAAGAAAGTGGTAAGAAGATGA
Organism: Thryothorus ludovicianus; assembly: GCA_013397245.1. Lineage (NCBI taxonomy): Eukaryota > Metazoa > Chordata > Aves > Passeriformes > Certhiidae > Thryothorus > Thryothorus ludovicianus. The sequence goes on along the minus strand of VZTB01008917.1, from coordinate 419,261 downwards.
CCAGAGCTTGGACCTTTCTCCACAGAGGAGCACCACAGTTTGCTGTTGGTGCACCTCAGCACCAACTTTCTATCATCTTTGGAGAAAAGGAAAGAAAGATGGAGGAGCTATCCTTGGAAACAGATAATGGGCTCAGCATTTTTTGGGGCCTGCTTTTATCCAGAGGGCTGGAAGAAGAGCTCAGTGCTGCACCTAAAGGCACAATCCAGTCCTCAAAAATATCTAACAGCTAAATTCTCATCTCTAAAAGGCTGCAGCAGCAGATTCATTGAATATTTTATCCAGACACAGGCATCAGGTTGGCTTCCAGGAAGTGGGTGGATGAAAGTGTGAGGGGGAGTGTGTGATTTGTATTAAATTAGAAATAATCAGTTAAGCCAATAGTGGTTCCAGGGAGCCCCAGCAGACCATTTCCAGTAATTGATTTTTTGGGAGCCTCATGGATAGAGCTTTTCTCTTTTTTTATAACGGATCTGTTCCCTAATGATTAACTAAGTAATTCCTCCAGCAGTTACATCCTCTCTGAAATGACAGCTTCATGGCTTAGGAGTTACTGGGAGTTGCTCTGATCACTGAGCCTGTGCAGTTTATGCCCCTGGGGCAGTCCCAGCTCATCCCTCTCAGCTTCATCTGTCCCCACGGCTTGAGCCCCATGCTCTGTCCTCTGTGCTGCCCACTTGCACATGAGAACCTCCTTGCAGCACTGTGAATGTGACATTGAGTTGGCAAACAGCTCCCAGCCTGGCTCTGGTACAGGGGCTGTGCCTGGTCTCTCTGTTGGGAGCTGAAGGTTGCGGGGCAGGAAGGGAGGTGTTGGCAGATGCAGAGGTGGCTGCAGAGTGCAGGAATGGGGGCACAAGCATCTCGTTTCTCACCTGGAACCTCAGTGTTTGGTGACACAGGGCACAGAGTGGTGCTGGGCAGTAGCTCAGGCAGGAGTGGCTTGTGTTCCCTCAGCAGCCACAGGGCCATGAGCGTTTGCAGCTGGAGGTGAGAGCGCTCATGGAGGAAGGGTCTCCATCTGCCTGCAGGGCCAAATGTGACACACACAGATCATCTGGGTGTCCATGCTGTACACTGAGATGCATTTTGGGGCTTACCTAGGACATGACAGACATATTTCTGGTATTCTATTCTATTGTATTTAAAATTCCCTCCTTAACTCTATTAGTTAGTAGAGCATGATTAACCACTTTGACCTTTGAGCAGGAGCTGCACAGGCACATCTTTTCCCAGAAGAAAGCTGTAAACTTGAGGGAGTGTGATGTAGACAAGTCCCTATGGCCACTGGCCAGCAGCAAATGATTACAAACCAGCAGGGCACTCACTTCCTTCAGCTTCGTATAAACCGGATAATTATCCTTTGGCTTTGGTATCATCAGCTGGCTTGTCAAGTTGGCAGGAGCCTGTTCAGTCTAAGCAAAAGGAAGTTTCCTCTGTGAATACTTAAAACTTTAATAATTATTTATTGACTAAGTAGAATGAGAGCCAGGACATAGCAGAAATGTGAGGAGTTTCCCAGGTGACTTTCCAAAGTCTTTGAGATACTAGCAGGTCCAGCTCTAAAGTTATTAAAAGGGAAGAAAATCCTCTCTAAAGAGCTCTTGGCTATTCTTCTTGCTCTCTTTCCCTCCCTCATTTATCTGGCCAAATCTCTTCAATCTGCCTTTATTTAGTGAAGTTAAGGAAACATTTTTTTTAATAAACTGAGTCCTTCCTGAGTGATCTTGGTGGAAGAGATAGAAGAAAAGAATACAAATCACAGCACCATATTTATTCCTGACAATGGGAGCTGTTGCTGCTAGTCTCGAGACAAACAGATAAGTCCAGTAATTATAGATAAGTCCTTTTGTTTGATCTGTATAACAATTTCTGCAGTTTCAGGTAATTTCCCTTAGGCGTTCACAGGCAGGTGGGAAGCTGCTTTTATACAGTCTGTATTTTAATCCGTTTTCAATTGACTTCTTTATGAGCAGACAAACAACTTTCTTCCATTTTTAGGACCAAGTCTTTTCCTGAGACCGTATATGAGCTGAAGCTGTGACAAGTTTTTAATATTATACTTTCTGACTTCTGCCCTTTCCTCCAAGTAAGTCAGCATATAAAATAAAAATACTCAGTTGCTTCACTCTTGATTTTTTTTCCAGTAGAAAGAATGCCCTGGCGTATTGCAAGGCCACCTGGCAATACAGAAGCCAAAAGCCCTGGTGAAGATTTGTCCTAAGCCGGCTAGAAGTTATAAAAACTTCTCCAGAGAAGTGAGAGTGGTGTGTGAATAACTCAAAGCATTCATTTTCCTAGCCTTCATATTGCTCTGAAAGCCCACTGGGATGTTTTCCAGAGGTATAAACAGACAGAGAGGCGCTTTGCTAAATCCTATTTGCAAGCTCATACGCAGTCAGAACTTCAGGGCTGCTTGCAAATGCACTCCCCTGGCCAGGAGGTTCCAAAGTGGACAGGAGCTGAAGCCAGCTCCATTACGGAGTGATGGTGCCAAGCATTTGCTATCCCACCCGCAGCTCTCTGAAACAAAGCCAAAGTGATGGGGCAGGCTGGGGTGTTAGCAGGATGGCTCATGCAGGTGTTTAGAAAGCGCTTGACTGTCTGAAATCGCCTCACTGTTGGTGGCTTTAGGTGATTGAGAGCAGTTTCTGCTAAAGAAAGGTGTATTTTCTGATGTCTGAAGTGAATGCAATATTAAGTTGCTTGTCAGTTTGGCTGGCAATTGTTCTTTTAGTGGTGAAAGAGCAGCAATTTGAGAAGACCTAAAGCAAAATAGGCATGCTGAGCTTTGCATCTTGCTCCTCCTCCTCTTCTGCACTCTTTCTGGTCCCAAGAGCAGTAGCCTTGCTCCAGTACAACAGCATTCACCACTCCTACCTCGAGGCTCAGTTTGACCCTAACAGCAACCCCAAAAGGAGTGGCCAGTGGGTCTGGCTGAAGAGAGTAGGTAGATGGCTTCCTTTTGGGTTTTTTTTTTTTGTGTCCATCTGAATGCTGGTGCTGGGTGGACTGAATGGTGGTGCAGAAAGGCAATGAGTGTGGCCTAAGAATCACAAAATCATAGAATGTCTTGTGTTGGAAGTGAATGTAAAGATCCCCCAGTTCTAATCCTGCTGCCATGGGCAGAGACACCTTCCCCTAAACCAGATTGCTCAACACTCTGTCTGATATGAACTTGAGCACTTCCAGGAACAGGGAAGAAATTTGCTTGCTCTGAGCAGTACCTTGTGGCCTTGTGGTGGCTGCCTCCTGGTGAGGGACAGTCGTCCTTTGGCAGTGCAAGACCTCTTGTGGTCAGAGGAGACATCTCCCTTGGCAGTGCTGTGACCAAAAGCCATGTCTGAATGGATTCCAGCTCAGCTTCTTGCAATGAAGCTTCAGGGATGTCTCAATGATGTTTCTAGAGCCTGATGAGCCCTAGAGTTTCTTAAGCATCTTGTCTGTATCTGAGTTACTGCCACCACCTTAATGAAAAAGCTGATGTTGAACTGGATGAAGAAATGTCAGTATATGGCAAATGGAGAATGAGACTCCCATTTTGGACCAAGGAATATCTAGTGGGCTTATATTGGGCAGTGTGATTGTGCCTGGCAGTGACAAAGCACGGGTGTTTAATTGTGGGCCATGTTAGTGTCAGCTAGGTGTAGAGGGAATGAGTGTCTAAGAAGTATTTGACACAGTTCACTATCAGTCATGGTAGATTAAATAACAAGACACACATTAACTCATTTAATAATTAGCTACCATCATATCAACTTGATAAAAGAGTACTATTAAGTTAGTCTGACATGGTATTAATACAGTCTTTAATTTTTAACATAGAAGATTAAGATAAAGTGACTGTCAGGAATTGCATTGTAACACCTTTTCCAGCTATGTTGGGGTAAATATCTATTTGACAGCATTTGACATGTTAACCCCCATGTCTGGTATTTTTCTGAAACCTTGTATTTGTATTAATTGCTCCCTTGACTCCCTTTCCTTTGGGAAAGAGCAAACTTGGAATGGGCTCCTGACAGCAGAGCCAGGGGAGGAAAAGTGAGGATGTGGTGAAGAGCAGTGGCCATCCCATGCTGGAGACCACAAGGAAGAAGGATGGATGAAGGACCTGGCTCAGCTCTGTCGTGGGGTTCTCCCTTCTACTCAAGCTCTTCATTCACCTCTCTTTGCATTACTTTCTCAGTGTAAAAATAGTAATATTGATCATTTTTTTTCCCGTGTCGTGTTGTTTGCTATGTCACTGCTAGCGTTACTTTGTGTGGGGTTAACCACATTTCCTGGGGTGGTTTGGGAGGTAGTGAGAGCTGGAGGGCTGCTGTCCTGTCTGCGTTTCTGCTGACCACACGGAAAGTCTGGGTTTATGCTAATGTGGCAACAAAAGTGATGTGTGGTTTGTGAGTGACTTAAGCTGGTTACACCTAGCAGGTACCTTCCTCATAGTGAAATTGAGTAGGAAGTCTGATGAGAAAAGCAGTCATTTGGGTTATGATCATGTTGTATACATTTGCTGTGTGTATATTTTGTCTTTTATTTTGCTTTCATTACTGCTGGGGGGTTTTGTGCTAGCCGTGCTTTTCTGAGCCCTTCAAGTAACATCCTCCAGCAGGAGTTTTGATCTCTTGCCTTCACTTCCGGATTTAGAAGCCATGAAGGGGCAGACTGCTGGTGGGAATAGCACCCAGCAATAGATGGGGGTATAGCAGCCTCTGGCTCTGCTTTGTCCTCTGGCCAAAGCTCTGGTGGGCACCCAGGGGAAAGCAGAGCTACAGTGGGGTTTTCCAGGAAAAACTTCCCCAGTAACGGTGCTCCATAATGGTGCTGGAGGGATTTCTTTTTTAGTGTCTTGGTTTGAGCAACAGGTATCTGCTAAGGAAAGCAGGAGCCTCCCTTGGAATGAAGAATGTAAAGCCCCTCCCTCCAAATTATTATAATTTTGAAATTAAGGGGTTCTCAGGCAAAGATATGGGAATAGGAATAACAGTTCTTTATTAGGAGAACTAAAATAAAACAAACATGCAGTATTAAAAAAAAAACAAACCCACTAACTGAATCAGAATACAACCTGACACCCTGTTGGTCAGGATGTTGGTAGCAGTCCCATTAAATGGTGGCTGTAGTCCTCCTGGAGTGGCTGATGTGGCTCTGTTGAAGCAGTGATCATGTATAAAGGTGTAGGTTTCCTCTGAAGGTCCAGTGGAGAGAGATGGGCTTGGTCTTCCTCTGGGAGTCCAGTGGAAAAGGCTGCCTTGGTGTCCCAAATCTCGGGTTTTTATCCAGGTAGAAATGCTTGGTTCCTCCTCCTGGATGGAGCATTTCCCAGTGGGATGATGGAAGTTTATCAGTGAGATTCAATGGCCCATTAGCAGAAGATCTCTCCCTGGAGGGAGGGGGGATCGTGGAAGAGGGAAAGAAACTGCTCTTGCTGGTTTCTTATCAGCTGGCCTATTGACAGAAGATTACACCACCCCCCACCCCAGTTCCAGCAGATGGTGATGGAATACACACTTTTTGGTTACATTTTGCACTGCAACCCATGACATTTAGGAACTCATCTAAGCCTCTTTCAAACCTATGTAAGCTTCCAGCACCCAGGAGGATGTGCTGCCAGGACTGGCCAACCTCTGTGCAGATGAGTTTGTTTCCCATCTCCAACACACTGCTGGTGTGAATGGTAGTTCTTTTCCATGCCTGCTTAGCTCCTGTGTTAAAATGAGTGTGACCAATCCATGTCTGCTGATGCATAATTGTTCATTGCCTTTGCTATGTCACTGGGCAAGTCACTGCATATTAATGTGAAAGTTTTGAGGGGTTAATTTCAGTTTAAGTTCAGAAACTAGATTTTTTTTTTCTGGTGAAAAACTGGTAGAAGATGAGTATTTGGTTTGCAAATAGATATTGACTAATTAGAATATTAATTTCTGTATTTACTGCTGACATGAAAGACTAAGTGGTCACACTGTAGAGGGGTTGGAGAGATTTATATGAAAGGGACTTGAATATTGCTAAACCCATGCATTCCTTGTTAAACACCACAGTAATGCCAGTGGCTGATATTAAAAATTAATGGTGGGCTCAGAAAAAACAGAAGTCAGCTTAAAATAATAAGAAAAGGAATATATGTCTGTAGAGAGACCATTTTAGTTCTTTTTTGCTCTTTGGTTTTTGAGCTGCTATTTATGCTGGCAAGCTTTTTTCCTATACTCACATGCTATATCAATACTTTTTTGTTTCATTGAAAATGAGGTGCACCTGATATTACTCAGCGGGAGGGCCAAGGCTTTAAGAAAGGTAAATATGACAAGATTCCTGATAAAATCATGGGAGATGACAAGCTACTCTGGCCGCTTAAAGTGTCTTTACTGGTGAAACATGTTGAATAGTCAGTTGGGAGTGGGTACAGGTAATGATTCTGAAAAATCACATTAAGAGTGCTCATTCAGGAAAATGAGCTCTTGATGGGAGGTGCTAATTGTTATTAATTAAACAACTTACAGATGATATGATTAGTATTGACCCACAATATTAAAACAGTAAATTACTTACAGTGTGGGCAAGACTACAATATGGGAAATTGAATAAGTTAATAAATCAAAATTAATGGGTGTCTAGAACAATTATAGCCATTAGTGGAACTACAGTCACTTTAAATATGTAAAGAGAAGTTCATAAATGCTGATAGTGTTGCCCTGAAAAGGGGCTTCTTGGACCAAAACAGAGATACAGACCACCCCAGATCCCATGTAATAAGGGCATCAAATGAGAGGTCTCCTCAGGTCAGGAGAGGCTTTTCTTCCCTGGAGCTTTCTTAAAGTGGCTCAGAGAAACAGTTTAAGCTGTATGCAATATACACCTCCCCAGTGAAGCAAATGAAAATTAATGACTGAAAATATCTTGCAAGAGCAGGCTTTGATGTGAAGTCCTCCCAGAGATTTGCAAAAAGTAAATTGCACTTAATTTAATAAGCTCAAATCCTGCTTCACACTCATAAGGGCTTTTTAAAGTGCTCTGAAACTTAGAGAACCACTAGAAACACTAAGGGTTTAGAAGAAAAACTACTGCTTGTTGGCTGCTGCTGGGACACTGGGCTGCCAGTGATTCATGTTGCTTTCGCTTTCTCACCAGGCTGTGTTGGTACAGCTGCTTTGTTCCACTTTGGAGCTGGGGTCTCAGTCCATAAACCTTCTCTCACCCTGCTGAGCCCTTCATTGGCTTGAGTAGCACGACACACTTGATCTCAGACTCCAGAATCTCATGGATCCCTATGAGGTTTCCATCTCTGGAAGGGAGAGGGACTTGTGGGACGAACTATTTCCACCACTAAGGGCAAAGGACCTCGTGTTCAAAGATGATCTTCTTGCCCTTCAACATGAAGCTGTGGCTCCTGCTCCCCTCTGGAATCCACGTCCACTGGCTTCTGGCCTGAGGGGTCATGAGGACACATAGGGCTACTTTTGTGGAGAGAGGAACAGGAGCACACTGAACACACATCAGGGCAAAGGAGATAGCATGCTACGGATCTGCTTTCCCTTTTCCTGTTAACTTATGTGAAAATGCAGTGGAGCCTGAACACCCAATCACCAGGAAACTGAATGTCTCCAGCCAAAGTTGTGCTCTGTTACTGAGGCAGATTTAATCAACAGGAACCAGTGCTGGAGGGCAGTGACAGATAAGCAAAGAAATTAGTCCCAGAGTCATTGTAATTAAAAACATCTGGGTGATGTCAGCCTGCCTAAAAGGCCATTTTCATGAAGAGTGTGTAAGTACTCCTAAACCCCTCATACTAATTGGCAAGAGCAAGCCTGTGCATTACCTGCCACTTTTTTTTTTTTCCCTGTATACTGTGTGTGTCTGTGCAATATTTATTGGTTTCGATATTCCCACAAATAAAATTTCCCATTTTTCAATGTTGGAAAACGAATGCCACTTAAGAATTTTGGACAAATTGATGGCCAGACTCCTCAGCAGATGGAAATGTTTAACAAATTTTTACATCCGCTGGAAAGACTTCCACAGATGTGTCTTACCCAGAGTCTTCAGCCAAGTCTTTATTTGTACATGGGGAAATTTTCTTTTTTTATATGAGAATTTTCTTTTCACTGACACTGAACAGAAACAAAGAAGCAGTACCCCTTCATCCCCCCTTCCAAGGCAACAGAGTTGGCTCTGGTGGATGCAATTCAGATGGAAAATGGACAGAGTTCAGTTCTCCTTCCTGGGATGTATGGCAAGACTTTCAACATCAATGCCCTTCAATCAGGGAATATGTCCTTTGCCTTATTATTAAACAGGGAGAAGACAAGTGGATTACTTTAGGCCAACAGTGGAGTAGGAGTTTTCCACTGGGGCACTGGGAGAGTTGAGCTGAGTGCTGGGCATGGGTAGGGATGTTGAGCTGGGTGCTGCTCTGGTTTTCTTCAGCATGGAGAAAATGAGACCACAGAGAAGGAGTGGGTGGGCAGGGGACACTCTCTTCAAAGCACCACAGTGCACAGGAAGCAGGACTGACTGCAGACAGACACCTGTGCTGCCTTTCTGGAGATGGGAAGCTTGGGACATGGAGAGGATTTCCCTGCCAGGGAAATCAGCCAGAGCAGGTACAGCCACAGGATGTTTTCCCTTTCCCAAAGTCAGTAAGACTTTTTGATGAGGCAGGACTAATATGCTTAATGTCTGAAAGAGATTTTTATTATTTTTCTAATTACTCAGATTAATTGATAGCTGGCTGGGATTTTTATTGTTTGTAGGACATGCTTTGCCCCTGCTAAACCTCACATCTTATTGGTTTAGGTTACAGGCTGAGCGAGAGTCATTCTCAATTATGTTAGCATGAGACTGTCAAGTAAAAGAGACCTCAGGCCTTTGTCAGATGCTCTCCTTGTTATTTTGTGAAATCCAAAGCATGGGAATGGATGCTTCAATGCAAACTTGCTGCTGCTGCAAAGACTGGTGTGAGAAAGGGTGGTGAGGGTCACCAGGGGCTGTTGCAACACATGCCATGCAGTGAAGTGCCACTGACATCTCCATTAATGACCTGCTGCAGGAAATTGTAATTGCACTAAAATTAACCTGGGGTATTATTTAAGCATTTTTTCAGACTGATGTAATCTGCTTTTGCAGGTGTTTATGACATAACCATAGTTGGGGTATTTTAGCATGCTACAAAACTCTCTTAATCTCTATGAACACTTTGCTTTAGAGATTGAGTTTTCTCTGTATGAGCGTCTCCCTGGTGCAGAGAGGGGTTGCCTTGTCTTTCCTGTACAGAAGAGTGGATGGTTTTTTTTAAAATGAGGCCACTATAATACATTCCAAGCTTGTTGTGACTTTATGGTTCTTTGCAGCAGAGAACCTCATCCCTTAGCCCCACACTTTGAGGAGCAGCCTCTGGCACACGGTGCTGTGTGCATCAGGCCGGTTATTCTGGCGCTGGCTCACAGAGGTGTGGAGCTTTGGTTTCCCACAGGCCCTGGCGGGATCCTCTGCAGCTCTGAAACAAGCCCGTGGGCTGGGCACACCACAGCCAATGCGTGAGAAAAAATAGCAGCTGCTTTTGGAGATGTTTCAAACAAAAGGGAAGGAAAAGAGCCACATAGCTCTGACCTCTCTGCTGCAATGGGCTCATTATATTATTTCTCCTGGCCCAGAAGATGTCGTGTTTTCTAAAGTGCACAAATAGCTCTCCCAGTAGCCAGAGCTATTTTGAAAACATTTCTGGTATTCTTTTCTCTGCCATGCAGTGCCTTGAAAATACTTTAACTTTCTGCTAAATAGAAAGTAAGTTTTCTTCAAGAGATTTGTGTTGCAGGCGTATGCACAGAAGGAAACCCTGCCATGCATTAAGAACACCTAACTGAACCATTTCAATTTGTATTAAAGTGTGTCATCAACCCCGTGAGATGAATGGGCTGCATCTGGACAAGGTCAGGCATGCTGTCTTTTAACGAAGCTTCAAGACAAGTCATGTGGTGGCCAAGTCCACCCAAGCAAAGAAACAGTCAGTCAGAGGGAGGCTTCTTGGCAGCCCTGCTGCCTCATCCCACTCTTCCTTCCCTTGCAGTCCTCAAAAGCTCCTTCTATGGAGGGGGTGAGAGCATCCTGCCAGAAATGCTGCATGGCTGAGGGTGGAGTAGAGTTATCATCTGCCCTGCCCTCCCAGAGCTAATTCCCACCATGTGTCCCCAGGCTGACCGTGGTGCATTCTAAAAACCTGAGGAGGCCAAAGGATGCCCATAGGATGGGGTGGGGGAGCTTGTCCAGCTGCAGTTGGTGCTGCTCTACTTCCCAAGGCAGTGGTGGATGAGAGTTGCAGGCCCTAACTTTTGTCCAGCTCCAAAGCCTTGTGAAACGTAATAGACCAGATCAAAGGCCTCTGCAGCTTAATAGTCATTTCCCTCCTTCCCTCCCAGCTTTTTGCTAAGGCAGTGCCAGGAGTAAAAACCTGAATCAACAGGTTGAGAGCAAAATCACCTGTTTTCACAGGGAATGACGTTTGTGCTTCAATAACCAGGAATAAAAAGCCCGAGCCCAACAATTTGCTACTACTAGTTATTAGGCATGTACAAACCTGAGGGAATGGCTGCTCCCACAGCCTCACACTCAGCTAGAAGTGGGCAGGGGAGACAGTGATGCTTTTGCTGCCCTTTGCATCCCCCATCAGCCTCAACCCTCTTTGCTCCAGCAGTGAAAACTGGTGGTACCTGCTCTGTTGGGTCCGGGATCTGCCATTCCTGACAGCAAAGCACCACGGCTGCTGGTGGGGATACCCTGAGGGAAAAGAGACAAAACTGCCCATTCTTGTCACTTGGATTAACTAGAAGAGTCTGTGCTGATGCAAGGGAGGCAGGGATCCCTAACAGGCATATTTTTGGTTGAAGTGCTGTCTTCACTCCCATGGCATGGCTCCTGGGAGTGAAATCTGTTTCATGCCTTAGTGTTTTCCCTGCTCCCATGCTCCAAAATGTTATTTCAGAACAACTCAGCCTGTTTATTGGGGTAGTTGATCACATCAGCTGGTGCAGATGGTATTGGAAATTGGAAGTTTTAAACTTTGGAATGTCACCAGTATTTCCAGTATTCTCATCAGGCTGGGCTGCATTGAAAGCAGTAAGTAAAACCTCTAATGATTATCTGATTCTTCCTGAAAACAAAGGCACAAGGCAACTTAGTCCTTGTCACCTGCAGTGCAAAGTGACAGATCATCATCAGAGGACTGAGATCAAGATTTATGGAATGGCTTGCTCTACAGCAAGTGGGTGAATGTAATGTGATGCTTCCCATGAATATTCATTCCCATTTAAAAAGTGACTTAATATCAGCCATGCCAGGGTAGTTGGTGTCTCTGGAGACAATTTCCCACTTAGGGCTACTGGCTAATTTGTTTGCCTTTAATTTTTTAAAGGCAAAGGTCCTTTGCAGTGGGTTTTGTGTGTTTTCCAAGTGATATGTTGTTTTTTACAGAGATGGGAATAGTGAACACTGTCCCGTGGGGTCCTCTCCCCCAGCCTGCCGCAAGAACAAATCTTCCAAATGCAGGGGGGCTGGGAAAGGCTTTTTACTGTGCTAGTGAAGGGAACTGAGGGTGAGCCAAATGGTGGCTGCTACTGTCTTTCTGAATTTGAAACAAGATTATCTTGATATCAGGTATTTTGCCTCAAACTTCCTCTGATTTTTTTTTTTTTTCTCAAATTTAATGCAACAAAGTTTTATTCCAAATACAGACATCAGAGTTTAGTTTGGTAACAGTGCTGGGCTAGGGACGTGTCCAAATATTGTGCTGAAGCTGAGTAACATCACTTTTCTAGGCAGCAGTTTTGCTCTTGATATCCAGGAGTGTGGCAGAAATGGGAACACACAACACAGAGGGAACGTCTGTCTCTGGAGGGGGCCGATTGCCAGCATGCAAGGTTTACAGATTGCAACATGCAGGCTGACCAAGTCCAGCCTGCATGGGTTACAGGAAAAGCAACTCCATCATCCAGAAAAGCTGGGCATCTTTAAAAGCTAGAGGTGCTGACCATCCTTGGGAACCCTGCCTGGCTCCTTTCCCTGCTCCCCACAGCTGCCTGGCAGGCAGTGACAGCTCTGCCAGCTGCTGGGAATACATTGGCTCTAAACACTTCCGAGCTGCTGTTCAGATCTTTAAGAGCCAGTTTGCGTTAGGAGAGGGGAAAAGGGGCCATGCAGCGAACAAAAGAGCTCCTGCAAATCTTCCAGTGTTCTCCAGCTTGGCTGCAGGTTACAGAAAACACCTGTGTTGGACTTTGTGTGACTAAAAGCGTGACACAGCCCCTGCTCTGGTGCCTGGGACATGAAAGGGGTCTGTGGGAGTTGCCAGCCCTGCCAGCATCTCTCCTTGAACTGGTCCTGCCCCAGGCTCCAGTGAGGCCAAATGTGGGACCCAGAGGGAAGGATGCATGGACAGGCAGCCCAGCAACCCCCACCGGTGCATTTTTCTGGAGATATCAGTGTAGGTTGGTTATTTGGGTTGCGAATTCTTTCCTGTAAAACATTTACTGATTAATAAAGAATGTTTCACAGGGTTCTACTTTTAAAGGAAAAGCCAAAGTAACTTTGCAGGGTGTTGCCAGCCCTACCCACTCAACTACTTTTAGCTTTAAAAGACCTTATCAAGTTGAACACAACTGACAGGTCATATTTCGAGGAAGCAAGCCAAAAATGTTTTCACTATTTATTTGGGTAAATTCAAGTGCTGAGTAGTTTAACCCAAATGCACCCTTCTCATCTGCTCCCTACATGCATTTTAAGATTGGTTTTGTAAAGGAAAAATGTAGCTTGGCTATTTATGCACTGAAACGTGTGTTTCCGCAGTGTTATAAATACGTGGATGATCATTTAGTGGATGATCTTTTAGTAAAAGATAACTGGGAGGTAAGGGGAAGAAAACCCCCAAAGGTGGTTTCCATCAGTGCTTCCAGACTTCACTTCCACTGTTATGCAATTAAATCCAATTCAGTTGATGCATTACTTACCCAAAATGGAAAGACAGAAGGTTTCTATCTCTTTCCATTATTATGAGTATGATTAAAGTACCACAGGACCCCATCCCTGATAGGAACAGCTATTGTCTGAGACACAAAGCTGAGTAATAGACACAGTCCCCAGGGGACATTCTCAGCTGGTGTAAATTATCACAGCAATTAATGTGCTATTTTGAAGTATGACAATTTACAACAGATGATAATCTTCCTCCTGGCCAGGAAGAATTACTGATTTTAGCACATGATTCTATAAAGGCAGTTACAATTGCAAACTGCCCTGATTTACATGCTCAGCTAAAAAAACACCTTCTCTGTCACGTTCCTTTCAATTAAGAGGATTAAGTGCAACATCTAGGTTCTCCCTCTACTTTACAACACACACCTGTTGAGCACCCACCTTCCAGGTGCAGCTAGTAGTATTTAGGCATTGCTCTTGGGGTGGAGACTCATCTCAGCCTCGTGAAGGCAGCCTGGACTTGTCCTGTTAACCTCATCCTGCCTGTGCTATCCTCCTGCCTGGTGTTACTGAGGTTTGTTGCTCTAAAAGTGTGGGGTTTTATGGTTGTTGCTGCCTTAAGGAGTCCCTGAAATGATCTATGGAAATTATATGGGAATGCAGGCTTTGAAAAGCAAAACACCAGGCAAAGGTGGTGTATTTGTGCAGCTGTGTTGTGGCCTGAAGGATAAGGAATGATGAGGTTAGTGAGAAACCCTTGCTGAGCCCCTTCCTTGCCACAGTAGCTACCAGCACTGGCTTCTCTTTGCTTTACAGGCTATACTCTTCTGGCACCTTTGGGCACATGAGTATTTATCTGCTATTACTTTTGTTACCCCGTTTGGGCTTTGGTGTGTGTAGGACATAAACATCATGGAATAAGCTGTAGTGACCCACAGGGATCATTGATTCCAGCTCCTGGCTCTGCACAAGAACCTCCCCAAGGGTCACACCATGGGTCTGAGTGTGTTGTCTAAATGCTTCTTAAACTCAAACTGTCTCTACGCTGTGACCACTCTGGGGAGCCTGTTCTGATGTCCAATTCCTCTCTTTTTCTAATATCTAACCATGATCTCTGCCATGACCTGTCTCTCCAGAAGTCCCTTAAGGAGCACTGCATTTTTTAAAGAGATGCATACAGGACTTCCACCACATCTAAAGCAGAAATTTCAGAGTCTAGCTGCGGGTTTAGACACCCAAATTATCTTAACCTATCTCAAGCAAGATTATTTTAAAATTTCCTTTTACTTTGTGGAGGTTGGATTGCTGTTGTTTCTTCTGTAAGCATTTATTTTTAAACCTATGAATTACACTCAGCACTCACCAGAGTGAGGACCCCTCAGATGTACTTTACACCTAATACACAAATACACACTAGATTGAATCCAGACTTGATTTTTTATTTTTCTAGCCTGGAGATGTTCCAGATGCCAATGCTGTTACACGTGTGCAATGAAAACAGGACTTCTTTATCTGGTTAAGCGCTTTTGGATCCTGCAGGATGTCGACATTACTATTATAATAATGGTTATGGTAATTTCCAAGGTAGGCGATAAATCTATCGCTTAATCCATCTCTTCTAATTAGACAGCAAGCATAACATCACTATCTGGGATAGAAGTCTCAAGTGAGATCAGTGTTTAAAATCTAAAATTCAAATTATCCTTTCCTTTCTGAAGATGAGGTGGGGGGGGCACTGTTTAAAAATAACAAACTCCGGTGATTTATATGGTATCCTCTTGTCTTATCAAAAAACACAGATTCAAATTGAAAAAGCTTTAGTGGTCCTAATGGAGAAAAGTCTTGAGTTTAATCCTACCAGGCATCTTAAAACCATGAGATGATACAGAGCAGAGATTTTAAGAGGCAAAATGAAATACTTAATCTTCATCAGTTAAAAAAAGGCCACTTCAATGACACAGAAGATTATGTAACTTTGAGGAGAGGGTTTAAGTGGTTACTACAGCCAAAGCAAACCAGGACTGTGGGAGCTGGGAATAGAAGACGTGAGGGGGTGGTTTGGGTTTGACTCAGTGATGGGGAAGCAGTGTGAGTTCTGGACCTCATTGTCCTGGCTCACCCAGGGCCCCCCTTATGCAAGAAAAATCCAAAATGTTTGAATAACTCAAAGGAGCAGGACAAGCTGTGTGTGTCCCTGTGATGCTGAAGCAAGGGCCGAAGTGGTGTCTTGGATTGCTGGTCACAGTCTGTATTGCATTTTACTGCCCTCATTTTAATCTGCTAAAAACAGTCCTTTTAGAAAGGTTTTGCAGCCAATTTTACTGATTCAAGAAGCCTTTCAGGTTCTGGCTTAGAAGTCTCCTGCCCATGAACTAGAGCTCTTGCAAAGAGCTCTGCACATCTGCCTATGGCTTCTGGATGAGAGCTATTATTATTGTGGTGCACTTGGCATCAAACCCACCTGAGCTGCTTCCTCCAAAAAGCTTAGAAGTGAGAATAAATTCCAGCTTCTACAGGAAAAAAAGCGACTCAATGAGTTTAAAATTTCACCCAGTGTGAGCTTGCAGGTAATCTGCTAGTCCTATTCTATGAACTTTTACCAGAATGCATTTGAAGCTGGGCTGTAGCTGCAGTTCATCCTTTCCCCTCTTATTTTTTACTGCTCTAAACTTTTTCTTTCATTAGAAAAAACCAAGGTGCTTCCTACACACAAATCAGAATGTTCAGAATGCCTCTGATGTAACAGGTGGTTTTGAGAAGAAAAATGTTTATATTTAGAGTATTTTTAGTTGATCTGCAGCATAACAAGCTGCTTATGTCTGTGGCCCTAAACATGAATGGCAGGGGCTTGTCACTCATAAAGTCTTATCTGATGCAGAAGTTTTTCACCATCTGGAGCTTCTCTGTTCTGCCAACTTTTATCCTACTGTGGAGAAGCCATAAGAATTGGATCATTAATTAATAGTGGTATCCTAAGGATATTGTCTTAATCCAATGCAGTAAAATAGAGCACTGATTTATTGAGTTGTTTCTTTCCCCTGCTGTAAAAGACTGAAAAAAGTCTGCCCTCCCAAAAAAACAAACCCTAGAAGTGGAGATTTTATAGTGGCAAAATCTAGACATAGTGAAACTGCTGCATGGGCTGGGGGATGAGGGAGGAAACCTCCATTTTGCTTCCCCCTCTGTCAAAAACACAGTGTATATAGAACAGGTGAAGTAGCTTACAGAGGAAAGCTCTGCGAGCAAGGCTGAAAGCAGCATTCACCCCAGCCTCAACAACAACAGCCCCTGGGACGTCCTGGGTGGCCTCGCTGGCTGGGATGGGATGAATGTGTCCCCTCGGGGTCAGTCTCTGCAGAAGCACTGCATTTGGAGAAGATGTGCAGATTAATACCAGCCATGGACCTTCCCCCACCAGCCATCAGTTCTTTTTTTAGGTTTTAATTTATATCGGCTTAACTCAGATCAAAATCGGGACCACTGTGCCAATAAAGCCACGACCACTGTCCTGATGGGATATGAATTAGTGGCCTTTTACTTAGACCTGCTTGCATTGGTTTCATATACCAACATAATCATCTGGCATTAGCATCCAGATGAGGGTCTTAAAAAAGGAAAATTAACGTGACATATTGGAGGTGACATTCAAATACAAAGTCCTCATCATTTTCTTGACTAGAATTCTGCAATTATGACAAAATGAGCCCATTACATGCTGGAGGTCCTTTCAGACTGCAGGACAGCCTTGCAGGCAGGGAGTGCAGCAACAGCACAAACCACACTTTGTGTTCAAACAGTATTTGACAGCATTAAATGTAACACAGGCTCATCTAACCTTCACGTCTCCATTCAGATGCCTGACAAAAGCAGCAGTGTTGTTTTATTATGGATTGAAGTGCATCTTGACTGGCTTTTCTTTGCCCTTCAGAGCATGCTGGAGAGATCTAGATAGCCTTTTTTTGGTGTATTTAGGGAGCTGAGGCGATTCTTTTAACTCACACATCTTTCCCATGGCACGAACAGCCAGCTGTGGGGGATCAGCATGTTTATAGCCCTGTCAGGCCAAGCCTCCTGCTCCCAGTTCAAGGGCAGCAGTGAGCATTTGGTGAGGGGCAAGGAGCTTTGAGGAAGGGATGGGAAATGAAAGAGCAGCAGATCGGCCACACTGGTGCTGTTTGACTTTTCACACAATCAGCAGCAGCATGGAGAGGGTGCTGGGGTCTATGGCCGTGGGTTAATCTATCCTGACAGCAGAACTGTCAAGGTATCTGTATATAATGGGACTTAGAGATAATTAGATTTAGCACTCAGGGCCAAGCTGTGAACTTCTGGAGTGAAGGGGCTGGTAATTGGGATCATTTCCCATGGTGAGGTCAGGGTGTCTGCCTGGCCAGGAGGTGGCCAGGGGTGAAATCTTTGCTAAAGCCCTCCTTACCTTCTGCTGAGCTTGGGGTAACGAGCCAAAATCCACAGCTCCTTCCTCAGGGTGAAGCTTATTTTTCTCCCCTTCATCTCAGATGACTTTCCTGCCCCCCAATGGTTAATCTCAAAGGAATATTTTGAGAAAAGAAACATTGATATAAAATAGTTCCTTTTTTTAAAAAAAAAATTAGTCTTATACAGCATTTCAAACCATCCTTAAGAAATAATAAAAGTTACAGAAGTCAGAGTGAAAAGAAAGATGAAACACAATTATGCCAAAACGTAATTTCAAATGCAAATTTGCTGGAGAAACCGCAACCCCCTAATTGCGATGTTCTCTCTTATCATTGCTTCAAAAGCTCTGTGTGCTCCCTTCCTCCCTCCGGGAAGGGCCTCAGCTGCGGCTGTGCTGCCACACTCTGACCTCTCCAGCGAAATACGAGTGACCCAAAATAAAACCAAGACGGGAAGGGGGTGGCTGGGGTGCCTGCTCCCCCCTGGGACTGTGGGTGGGTGCAACGGGAGGGGAGCTTGCACCACGGACTGGGTGGGAGGGATGATTTAATGGAATAGTCTATGAACGTGTATGTCTGGAGAACACCAACCTGCTGCCTGCACCTTCGAGTCTGTAAGGCCAGAAAAACCCCATAACTGCACTTTAAAAGAAGCTTAGCTGAGAAAATTGAAAATACTGCAGCTATTTAGATGTCTTTTTCACAGAGCCTGGTAAGTGAAATCTAAAAAAAAAATTATTCTTAGTTGTTGAGCAAAATGTTTGTAGTCCTTGCAGGTTCTTGTTTGTAGCAAGTTGTCCTTGGTGGCTGAAATCCCTGGCTGGACTCTGTAGCAGACAGTCCATATGCTCCACCATGGCACCACAACCTCCAGGAGGGCACCTTTTGCCCCTGGTTGGGTGGCCAGAGGCAGAGGGGTCTCTCCCCTGCCTTCATGGGCTGCCATTGCCCAGCATATGATAGAGGTCTCAGTGTTTGCACATGGACCTGTGGCCATGCTCTGGTCATCAAAGATGTCCTCAAGGACAACACAGAAGCAATTACACCCCATGGTCTCAGGCAGGCTGGCCTCTTGTGAATATCTCCAATCACTTTCTGAAGCTGTTTGTGTTTTAACCTTTGTGATAAGTAGTCCCTGTGGTTTTACCGTCATTCCTCATGTGGCATTGGAGAATCTTTCCCAGGCTTTGTGCTCAGCATCTCACAGTGAATTCAGAAGAACTGGACATTTATAACCTGTTCAGCCTTCCTGTGGCTTTTTCTGCTTTTGGTCTGTCTCCTTTTCTCTTTAGCTATGTTTTATGTGGGAACTTGAGATGCCCTGAGACTGATTACTGACAGGCAGTGGAGTAATTTTGGAAATTCTGATCACTGTGGGAGGGACTGATGCCTCCCTCTCCCTTGCACAGGCTGCCCAGGGTGGTGGCAGACACCAGGATGTCACTCTGCCTGCCACAGGACTGTGAGGTTCATTTCAGCACAAGAGGAAACAGCAGTCAGGTCTCCACTGAAAGGCACCGAGCAGTCGGGGCCTCACAGAGTCACAGGTGGGATTTACTGGCTCTGTGCTCACCATGGTTGCAGGACACATTTCCATTTCCAGCCCTTCTTTGCTCTAGAGTGCTGTACTCCACCTAAATTTTGGCAGTGCACTGAACTGAAGCACTTATTTTGTCTTTTCACTGGCAAGGTTTCTCAGAGGCTGGGGCACATCTGGGATGCAGGTAGGATGTCTCTCTGGTGTTTGCCAGAGCCTGAAACTATAGTGGGTCTGAGGGGGCTGGAGTGGGAAGTTTTTCTTGTGCCTCTGACCTGGCAGGGTGGTAATGTGAGCAGTGGAAAATCCTTTACCTCTTCAACAGTCCTAGATGGCATTTGGGAAGGAGTAGATAAAAAAGAGGATGAAGGCAGGCATATGACACTGTTTCTGCTTGTACAGGGGACTCAAGAAATAGTCAAATGGGTTGTGCTGCTTTAGAGTCCTGCTTTCTATTTTCCATTTTTCCCATTGCAGCATGAAGTAGGAGAGCTGTATCAGCCCATTTGGTGACTCATGTTTTAATTTAAATCTTCTTCCATTGGTAATATGGACTCAGATCCATGCACTGAATTGTCTGAGCTGCATCCTGCTGGGCCAGCATCCAGGGTAGGAGCTGCAGGATGACAAGGACTTATGGGCCCAGCTTCTGGGTAGCCACATGTAGGACCTGCTGCTGCAGTGGCTTCTCATTGCTGCTTAATTTTGTTTGTCATTGCTCTGGCCTGCTTTTTAGAGTTGCATCCTGCACAGCTGCTCTTCAGCCAAAGGGAGCTGAGTTCCCTCTGTGATTACCCATCAAAGGTGTATCTGAGCATGGTGAGGATTTCACAGCCTCTCTGCTGGCTCTTATGGGATAGAATGGTCATGGTAAGGCATTTGGGATGCTCTAAAACAGTGAGAAAAGGGTTTCTTGGTATGATTACTGGCCTCTCCTCTGGGCTTGCAGTGGGGGACACCTGTGGCACAGCCAGTCACGTGCTACTTTTGTCTGTCAGGACAGGGCTTTGCAGGCAGGCTGGCATGCGTGTTGCTATCCAAGCTGGTTTGGGTAAAGTGACTATTGCTTGGCACATCCAGCACCATTTAACAGCTTGCTGGCAGGTACGGCGCCAGCTGGAAGCACAGCTACAAACGTAAGCACGAGGAAGAGGCATTCACATCATCCCAGAATCAAACCCTGACTCTTAAAGGCCGATGTGTGGTTTTTCCTGAGCTGAGATCTTGAATTATTAATGCAGCTTTACATTGGAGATATGTATTACATGTGGAAGTTTTTGGCATTACCACTTGTTGGTGACGTTCCTGAGTTGGGTTTTGCCAATGTCTTTGACTCGATCAGTATCTTATTGCAGTGTTCTGCATTCTCTCTGGAAATACTCATACAGTGCTACTTACCTTGTGGCCTAATGACATGGTTTAATTTGGCATATCATTAATGCTGCTACTGTTAGTGTGTCCTTAAAGCACCACAGCAGTGTCTCAAGCCCTCAGCATGCCATGGCTGGGCAGGAGGGTGGCAGCAGCAGTAGCTGACTTAAGCAACCTAAAGCAGCAAATTAAGTTTCAAAATGAGCTTCCAAATGTTATTCCTGCCCCAAACCTGGGCTGGATGCTGTGCCCGTTCAGACACAGTCATCACCTTGCTCCCAGAAGCTCCTAATGGCTTTCATTCCAAAAGTCTCAGAAATCTAACCATAATGCACACAAAAAAGATGTTTCTAAAGCCAAAATGTGGGTCATCCTGAGTTCGTGTAGATGGGTGAAGGCAACAGGTGCTTGCTTTTGTGCTAACTGCAATGTGACTTCAAATTTAGGAGCTGGGTGTTGGGTGGTTACACACAGTCCAGGGAGCTGCAGCCAATGGTTGTGGTTTGACAGAAGCAGAGCTGAGCAAAGATTATTTATTTTCACCTAGCAGAGCCATAATAAAAAACTTTTTGCTGCAGACAGGCACGGTGCTCACCTGGCTCCTTCTGTGCTGATGGATGGGAAAGCAAATGAGGTTTTACTTGCCTGTGGAAAAAATATTCTCAAAGAAAGCCAGCCAGAGCTCAGCTTGTTGGAAGAGCTGCCAGGCACTTTTAAAGCCATTTTTGGGGGTAGGGCAGTAGTGAAGTAATTATTGTCTGAACGCATACGCACACTGTAAAATGGGTATGTTTTCTAAATGGTCTCTTAAAGCAAAACTGAGTAGTAAGTAGGAATGCTTCCCTGCAGGCTGGCAGAAGGACACAGTTGGTATCACACATTTTAGCAGCTGGCATGTTAATGAGGCCATTTTTATTGAAATGAGCTAAATACTATTAACATTTGTGGACTCCCAACTGATTTCTGAAGCATTTACTGAACTTCAAAAACTGCCTCAAGAATCAATTAAAAATAATTTTTTAGACTTGATAGAAAGAAGACGAAAGAAAATTGTGCCATCACGTTTTTGTATATCTGAACAGATCTTACCTTTCTGTTGCTGACTTTAAAGGGTTTCCTCTCTTTTTTCCTTTTTGGTGCTTAAAATACCACTGAAAAATATCTCTTTGGAGAAACTGGTATGGTAGTTTGCAGTCAAGATGATTTTTGTTGGTGTGGGTTCTCCTCTGCATGGGAAGATGGTTGGTACATGGTTGAAAATGAACGTGAGGCTCTGTTGTACAGGGATTGCACTTGGCCACTTTTACCAGTGAACTAAAAGTGTATTTAAATTATTAATAAAAATACCAAAAAGCTTTAGAAAGGAAGAAAGCAATGAAAAGCTATCTGGCCTAGCATTGTGGGGAATAGGATGACAAGCAGCACTCCCCATTTATCCTTTCACCAGGCAGATCTGGGGGAAGCCCTTGAACTTTGATATGTTTTGGGAAGCCTGAGCAGTCAAGTCTAGGAGCAGTGGCGAGCAGCTGCTTGTCCTCACCAGAGCATCTGGTAGTCCAACACACCCAAACCCACCATGGCACATGCAGGTGAGGCCTTCTTGTGTCTGTGGCTGCTTCCCTTGACTTTGGGAGAGCTGCAGCCCAGTATTTAAAGCATTGTGACAAGCTCTAGTATCTTCAAGGCAGAGTCAATTATTCGGTGCTAAGGTGAGGGGCTTGTCGGTGAAGACAAATGTTAAAAAGAAAAATCAAGCCACATTCTTGAAAGCGACATTAATCTAAGCGGTGTGTCAGCCTGCAGATGCTGCTGGAGTCATTATCCCGAGCTGAAACAACAACCTATGCAATTTTATTTCCCTTGTTTTGTATTTTTTGTCACAGCAGGGATTCATTGCCTGAAAAGATGTGTAATGTTCAACAAAGACAGTCAAAGGTTGCCCCAAGCCTTGACAGTACATTAAGAGTGGCAGGAGCCAGGCACAATGTGGTGGCTGAGGGCACCCCCCAAGCCATGGGCTTGGGGTGTCCTGTGCAGCTGCATCAGGTGGGGGCAAATCCACAAAAAGGGATGGCTGGCTGGTTTGTTGAAATAATCTGAGTAAGGGTGGCTGAGCCATCATTTGGCCTCCCCCCAGGGACTGCAGGGCTGTAGGTCCTTCCTTGCTGCCAGATGTGCTTTATGGCTGGGGCAGAAAACCCGCTCATCAGTAAAGCTCCCAGAAATGCAAATTAGTGCATTGAATGCTGCTGGAGGGACTGACATAAGAAAATGAGTGGGAATTTTAGTCTTTATCCCAAGCGCATCTTGTCTTTTTTCTGATGAATCCAGTCTATGACAGAAAAATCCTCTTGGCTCCATTTAACAGCTCTGGAGAGGAAGGCAGAGCATTAGAGTATGCTCTAGAGTTACTTACCAAAAATGCAAGCTGTTAGGTCTGCATGACCACAGCCTGCCACAAATGCACAACCATGCAGCCACTGAAGTGAGCAGCACTTCTGTTTCTGTACACACTCCAAAAAAGTTGTATCATTGCTTCTAATTCTACCTCACATCTAACCTGAAAGTTACTAGCCACTAGGATGATGATTTTTTTTTCATTGGTTTCCTTTTAAAGGAAAATAAAAAAGACAGCAGAACAAACCCTCGAAACAAGCAAAAAGATCCCATTATGGAAGCATAGCTTGTGCAAAAATAAACCAGTAGGGGAAAAAAAAAAAAAAAAGACTACTTGTTTTATAAATATGTCTAGAAGTAGTTAGTTTTTTTTTCTTTTTTTTTTTATCTGACTTAAATCCTTTCCCAAACTTTAAAAATATTCTTATCTGAAGGAAGGATATGAAACAAGAAACAGGCTTTCACCCCAAGCTGCCAGGCCCTTGCCCAGCCCACACTTATGTGGTGGGAACATGACACACAAGCGAAGGAGACCAGACTTACCCTGAGGTGAAGGAAGGATCTTCTCCTACCCTTAGTGCTGGAGATGAGATGTAAGCCTGGCAGGCCAGGTATGGGGGAGAGGAGATGAGCATCTGTGCTGCAGGCTGGAGCTGTGGCAGCAGCATGGGGAGCTGCAGGCTGATCCCACCAGCAGAGTAGAATCCCTTGCCCGCCTCCTTCACACTTCCTTGCCAATGGCATCCCTTGTGTGCTCATGCTTCTGGCTATCAGGGGGACAAGCTTGAAACACTCTGCATGGAGGTTTCAGGGATCTAGATCATGGCTGACAAAGTCACCATACCACAGCTGAAGAAATTACTCAATGTATGTTTCTTCACTCTTCTGAGTTCTGTTCTGTCATGTGAAAAAGAAACATGGATGATGATGTTGCCTAAGTTACTTGCTAAACACTGATCTTCATTATTTAGCCGTGTGGCAAAATCTTGTTTAGCTGCTTGTTGTCTCTGAGGCTGCACAGTCACTTCAAGCCTCATCCATGAAGAATTTTGTCCTTTTACCATTATGGAAATTGTTGAGTGTTTCTCAGCATGTGACACAGGCCCCTCAATGCAGTGGGGTGACTTAACCTTCTGTTGGGCACAAACATATGTGAGCACCCAAGATGAGCTTCAACTTCTCATTCCATCGCTGTCTCTGTGAATGATTTCTGTATGTTTATATTGTATTTATTTAGAGTCCAGAGTTAGTGATCTGTCTGGCACGATTTAACATTTTTTAAGACCTCTTTCATTCTGCTGGTAGAGTACAGCTGTGGATCTTGCTCATTCTCTTGAAAATGCAGGTACAAAATACTCTTAGAATGCTTTCTAATAATTTTTTGAGTGACCAGAAAGCCTCTTTTGACTCCTTTGTGCTTAAGTTCACATCACCTACTCAATTTCCAGGAGAGGGGCAGCATGCAGGTAAGCCTGCTAAATGGAGGCCATGAGCATCAGTGTGGCAGAAATCCAAGATGAGCTTGTAGCTGTGCTGCAATTACAGCACACAAGTAATTAACACATTTAAATAAACCCCCTAGCCAAGGCATTGGATGATAAAGGCAAAGTTCAAAAGCTCCATCAATTAATCCCTGGGAAGGGCTGGTGCTCCCCAAGCCCAAGGGCTGAAGTGGGGCTGGAGGCTGGGCAGGGGTAAGGGCTCCAGCCCTGGCATTGTGCAAGCAGGCACAAATCCAGTGGGTTATTGTTGGTTGGTTTTAACATTGCTTAAATAATTTGCATAGGTCTCTTTAGATGCTGAACAGTTTTATGGCAGCTGCCACCTGGAAGGTTTCATGTACCAGGGCCCCAGTCCTGAAATAATGATGTAGGTGCTAACTCTTACTCAGATTAGCAGCTCTGTTTTACTGGGATGGGATTGTTCCCAGTAGTTAACTATGAGAGAGTTTGCTGGAAGATGAGCAGCTAAAGATCAGAAGTCAGCAAGGGGATGTGATGACTGATAGGTGTTGAAGGAAGCAGATAGGATAACTAAGATAATGGCATTAGTGAGACAGAATTTCAGTATAATTCTTCTTACTACCATACACCTTCCCTTATATACTTTATCCTTAGTCCTGTTTCTGTTTGGGTTTTGGGTTTTATGTTTGGCATATTTTTTAATTGATTGTTTGGGGGGGTTGTTTGTTTTTCCTTTCTACAAGTCTCCATTTTCACCTGTTATTGTTCAGGAAAATCCACCTCATCTAGGCCCTGCCTGTCCCAGTGCCTTTGCTGCTGCAGGGATGCTGCTGCAGGGATGTTCCTGCTCCTCTGCTCACTTTGGCCAATGAGGAGCACTGGCAATGTGCCTCCTTGGGAAGCTTTGCAGTTTGGATGTTGTTTCACTTATATTTTCATTTAAAAAATTAAAAATGTACCAGCAGCAGGAACATTGCCCACAGGACTCCAGAATGCCAAAAATGAGTGGAGCCAAATGGCACTGGTTGCAGCTCCCTGTTCACACTGTGCCACTGGATCCAAGCATCATTTGCTGAAGCTGAACAGGTTCTGGGTGAGATTGCTGGTTCTTATATGACACAATGAGAAGTGTTAAAAAGCAGAGCTGGCTCTTTGCTGCAGAGAAAGTAGGTGGCTGCTGAACAGTAGCAAGAAAACTCCCCAAAACATAATGGCAGTTTATTGCCTGAGAGGGCAAATGGCTATTTTCCTTGCAAATGAGAGCTTAGAGTTGGCATGGGAAAAGTCTGACTTTCCCCCCTGTCTCCCATGTGTGAGTCTGTGCCTGAGTGAAAGCCTAGGAGGGAAGGGTTTGCTAAGCAGGGAGTGACATGTACAGGCACTTGAGATGAGAAATCCCAAAACAAACACCATGGCTAGACCTCTCTCCTCTGGGCTTAGCTTTGCTCCCCCATTTGGTGGGAAGGTGTCTGCCATTCTGGGGCAGGCAGCCCTCATCCAGCATGTGTCACAAGCAAGAGCTGCAAAGAATTACTGGGATGAGTGAGTTCCCTGAGTGCTAGAATAAAAAATGAGTTTAGACGGGAGCTGGCATCTCCTTTATTACTCACTGAGTGACAGCACCAGCCTTAGTTGCTGTACACAACCCAGAGGCTTTAGCTCGAGGTGACTCATTCAGGAAATAACATTTTCCCTCCCACCCCATCCAGCCATTCCACACTTCCAAAGTGACGGTGCCCTCTCTGTGTGCTCGGCTGTTCCCCATCCCAGCCCAAGGGAATACTGGCAGCCTGGAGCTCACCTCCCTGCCCGTGCCTGCTGGTGGCTTGCCCAGAGCAGCTGCAAGGAGCTGGGAGCTCCCCTGCAGACATGCAAGGGATACAACAGTCATTTGGCAGAGACTGATCCAAAACCAAACTGAGTTCTCTGTATGATGCTGCCAGAGTCGGCATCACCCCACACCCAGACATGTGCACAGTGCTGAACTGAGCCCCTGCTTTTTCCAACTGCACTTGGTTGTGTTCAGGAGGAATCTCTTTGCCTCCCTTAAAACAAACAAACAAAAATCCAAGAGAAAAAAAAAACCCAAACCCACTTTCCTCCCTTCCCACCCCGTAACCCTGGCTCTGTGAGATAGAGAAAGGGTGTTACAATGAAATGAGTCAGGTGAAAGTGCTTTCTTCCAAGCTCTGTTCCCTAATGTCACAATGTGGTCAAAGCAAAGAAGTCAGAGATTAGATGTTTTTAAGGCTTAAGTAATTATTTTTTTAGTGCAAACAAGGCATAAGGGCTGACATGGGACTAGACTTAATGACTCCTGAGTAGCAATGGGTGCCATTAGATGTAAAAAAACAGGGAAAATGGGATTATTTTAGGAGCTGGTACAGTCTGTTGATGGTAAAGCTGGTCACAAAATTGGCTTTCAGACCAAAATCAGTGCAATTAGTAAAAACAACTCTTCTCACAATCTCAACATATTTGCAAACCCTCACTGTATCATTGCCACCCACTCCTCATGACAAGTACAAGGGGCTGCCTTCTGATTTATCTATTTCCTTTCTATATAATCACCTTGAAATCATCTGACAGTGCTGTAGTCTTCTCCAGAAAAATGCTGTTTTAAACAGAAATCTCTCTGCCTGTAGAACTATAAAAAATGTATGACTCTGTAAACACAAACTAAAAGGGCTGAATTTATCTTTCCTGTAACTTTGCTAAAGCTGATGCTATGATCTGTGTCTGTATGAATGAAATCAGCCTGAACAGCAAAGGAACCAACTTTATACCAGATTATTGCAAATGTTTGCAGATATTCCACTTTGCTGCCAGAAGTGCATCACTTCAGATTTTAAGTACAGTGTACCACATAAAACCAGAATTAGGAGGCTCTGTTTTGTCAAATGACTGAATATCAAGCATTTATTTTAAACACCTCACTTTGTAAGACATTGGGAAACTGCTACCACTTGTATTTTAAGAGCCCACTTGCAAACCAGCAGTCACAAGGAAAACAGAGTTTGAACCTTGTTTTTGTAGTGGCGTGACCTAAATGGTTAGATTTGGTGAATTTTTTGCTGTTCTGGATTGTAAGCAAAGTTATTGTTCTGCTGTCTCTTCAGGAATTATGCTGGTTTTTTTCACTTCCCTGTGAATGAGACAAACATAAAGCAAGCTGGCATCAAGGACTGCACTTTATAAGAAAGGAACGAGGAAAGAAAATGGCTGCATATGGCAATATGGACAGTTTCCAACTTAATGGAAATAAAAGAGTCCAATTTTTTTCAGCATATAGTGAGAATTGAACTGTATTTTTATGCAAATGCTGTAGAAAATGCAGCTCAGGAAAGGCTGTTTTCCAACTGTTGGCTGGAAAGCATTTTGAGTACCTAAAGACTTATATTTTCCACAAGAACCTGGTGAGAAGGAATATAAAGCATTTAAACCCATTATACCTACCAGAGGTTTCTTTTTTAAAAAAAATCTAAGAATCAGCTAAGAGGAGGAAACACTACTGAGCCTTTAACAAGCCTAAATAGTGATTGTTCCTTGCTATTTTGTTTGTTTGTTGTTTTTAAATGCAGGTCAAACCCAATTTTGTTTATGGAGTAAAACACCAGGAGAAATGGTGTATGGTAGCATAGCACAACCCAGCACTGAGGGCTGCCACCAGAGATACTTTAGGTGCAATGTAGCTTTGATGGGGTGGAGCTTTACGTGTCCCAGAGGAAAGCCAAAGTACAGCAGCACAGCACTGCTGTGCAGTGTGGACTCAGCCTGGGTATGGAATGATGTATGGAATGATGCTGTGCACATTGACTGAATGATGCTGTGCTCATTGCATGTGAAGAATAAGAGGGTATCACTATCACAGGGAGCTCTGCCATCTAGAAAAACCTTGGGAGAGGGTAGGTGGGACACACCTTGGATGAGCATGGCTCAGAATGAGAGTGCTCCTTTAGAGCAAAAGCTGAAGGGCCTGAGCCCCTTTACTGGCATGGATGGGATGGGCTGATTTCCTATGTATCCTGTTACTGTGAAAACAAAGCATGCAGTGTTAAGCCTGGGAGACTAGCAAAGAGAAATTTCTTCAGTAAGGGTGAAGAAAATTAACTTCTTAAGGTGTCATAGAAAGGGGAGAGATGGAGTTTTAGGCTGTGTGGTTGTCACAGTGACTTCTCGGTGTACCTGTGTGCCCTTTGAGATAACTGGGACTGAAGGAGAGATAGGCAGAAAGTGACAATGTGTTTAAATGTAAACCAGACCAAAGAGCAGCACACCAGAGACTTGCTGGGGAGGGGGAGCCAAGAGTTAAAATGCAGAGCCCTACACAAGGCAGACGTGTGTTTCATGAGGGGCACAACAGGAAGGCTGGAGGAGCAGGCGATGCCATTTCTCGGTTGCTGTGGGTGAGACTTGGTGCCATTTGTGTAGGGGAGGGTGGCTGTGGAGAGGTGGTTGGATAGATTGGAGGAGCAGTGGGATGGATTGCAGAGGCTGGGTGTAATTTCACCTGGGGATTCCAGGGCAGCAGCTATGCCAGCCATACATGTTCCCAAGGCTGGGTAAGGATTTGTGGGAACTATAAAGGCACTGTAAATCCTCATTTACAAAGGGGTCAATACCCAATTCCTACACTGTAAGATTCACTCTCAGCAGTTTTGAAGAGGGGGGAATTCACATCTCCCAGCTGGTCCTGGGTCTTCCAAGATGATTTGATGGTGATGATACCCAAGGAGCCATTTACAAACATGTAAGAACACTGTAACCCTCAGTGTCCAATAGATATGCCAAAGAATAAGGCGTGGGAGTTACCTGGGTTTTTGGAAAGCGTTTTAATGAATGGGATGAGTTCAGAGGAACACTAAAAAGTCAGAGGGAACACTAAAGAGGCTGCAAATAGATAGCTGTACCATTTAGAAAAGTAGGCTCATTTCACTTCACCAGAGTTATTTGCATTCTGTTAGAGCAGGAGCAATCTGCTTATTAAAAGGGAAAACAAAAATAATTAAGAATGTACTGGTGCCACAAAATACTGTTTCTGGTCAAATTAAGCTGTTATAGTTTAAACGTTTTATTCAAATATATTAACCTTAATCAGCTTGACGTCTGGCTTGTTTAAAAACTGAAAGAAAAGCTTCACTCAGAAGATTGAAATTAGGTATTTTGGCAATCAAATAGCTTGAGCCCTTTGATGCATTTTATTCTTTAGCATTAACATTAGTACCTGTACTGGAAGGACTAGTTCCTGAAATTTCAAACATCAGTTAAGAGATAACCAAAAACTCCCCTGTATCATTATCTTACTGGGCATCTCAAAACTGGCCATCATTCACCTTAAACAATGCTGCTGTTCTGTGCTTCTTTCACTAAAAAAACCCTTTTGTCCATCAACTGCAGATAAATGCTAGAATGACTCGTTGAAGTGAAAATACTGTCATCATCACCAATCCAAAGTTACTGCTGGAAGCATTGAGGCTGAGAATATGCATTTTTCCACTGGTAGAGGCCAGATAGCAGACATTGAGTTTTGCTGGGTAAGCATTTTACCAAAATACCCTTCAGAACAGACCCTCAATAATATTTCCTTGTACTCATGGAGAAAAAAAAAAAAAGAGAAAAGCAGTTCAGTGTATGTTTTCTATTCTACAGACCTTTCTTAGCAGTGCTATAGAAATTCTTCTGGTAGCATGAAATAATTTAATTTTGGTTATAGTTGTACACTCTGGACTTCAGGGATGGCCACATTACATCACTGGTGGCCAGCTTAAGCCAGAGTGCTTTTAGAAAATGGATGTTTTCCTTAGTTCTTTGCCAGGGGGAGTACTAGGGACAATAAAAAAATCTTACAAAGAGACACACTGGTATAATTACCTGAGTAGTACCAAGAGACTGTTAAATTGAAAAGGAGGAAAAACCTCATTTCATGTTCCTGCTGCTTTCCTGCAGGGCCGATGCAGGCAGCAGTTTGTGCCCTCACAGCACATTGTGGCACTTGCAGAGGCTGGAGTGCTGCTACCTGAGATGTGTGCTGTGACACCACATGTTAATTTTTCAGGGGGGAGAAAACCTGCTGCTTTCACTGCTGGCTGGGGCACATTGCTGGTGCCAGGACAGGATATGAGGGATGGGAATGTGTGCTGTAAAACAGCCCAGGTGTTTCATGAGACAAAATTTGCTGAAACCAGAGCTAGGGCTGCCCCTAGTCCTGGGATGCCCATGCTGCCAACCAGACCAAGTGCCTCAGGAAGGGAGTGGGACAGACCTGCTTTGGTGCACTCCTACAGCTTCCCTTGGCTTACACAGGTTGGCTGCACAGACAGTGTCACCAGGTACCCCTGACAGAAAGCATTCCTTGTGCTGAAATCAAGCAGACTCAAAACACCTGCCAATAGAAAAAATTCTCTGTTCCCTCTTCCCCTCCTTGTAATGCCCTAAATGTCTGTTCAGAGCTAATGGTGCCAGTAATGTGCCATTGGATGGGACAGGGAATTTTGGGAGAAGGCATAGTAAACCATATTTGTTGCCATTGACTTATTAAATAGAGTTAAAGGGGGTGTGATGAAGAGAAGTGCTGATTATTTGAAAAGCTTGGAGCAAGATGTAATATGTGGCTCCAGAAGTCGATAAAAATGGCTTCAGTTTTACAGATTTTTGTTTTTCCAGAAAATAATACCAAAGGAAAGAAAAGAATGGAAAGATGTCTGGGCTTGCAGAAGGAAAGGGCAGGAGAAAATTGGGCATTTTGTTCCCTCCCTGATGCCCTGCACTGGCTGCTGAAATCAGAGTGCTCCCCCAAGGTTAGGCTTGTGATTTATTTTTCTACTGGGCATGTCTTTGGGGTAATGTACGAGGGAGAAACTTGCTGTATTGACAAGCTGTGTTTTAAAGCTTATGGGGCTGCTGATTTCTAGTTCACTGGGTAAAAAGCATCTAAGATTTTGTTCTGTTTCAATCATGATTATTGCACAGCGGGATTTGATAGATCTTCTATGTCCACTTCCTCTCAAGAGTTACTGGTTTTTAACTTCTTCACGTATATCAGCCACCTAACTGGAAACAGCTTATAGAAATGAATATGAAAGATAACAGCAGCAATCTAAAAAAAAAAACCTGTGGAGAAATTAATTGAAAAAGTGAATTGTAATAGCCTCATTTAGATTTTTGCAGTGGGCAGCACAAATTATTTACAGCTGATAATGTTCCTCATCAGACAGACTGTACCTCACTCACTTGGAAGACAAACACCCACAAGCCTTTAAGGGTCAGGTCCCTGACAGACTGGGAGGACCCATCCTTCCCTGTGGTGTGACTGCTCACTTGGGCACGAGCCAGGATTTGGCCCTGGTAAAGGAATGCTACCCAGGTGATGGCTTGGAAGGAACTTGGCCTGATACTGACTTTGTTGGTTTGTTGACCCCCAGCAAAGGCAGAAGAGGAGCTGTGTTAGGACTTCTGTGTGCCAGGTTTGGTGCATGAGCAGAAGGCTGTGGGTGGCCCTTCCCCAAAGGCAGAAGGGTGGCCCTGGACAGCTCTTTGCCTCTTTCTTTAAAGGCTAAGCCTTGCAAGATGTGTATACTCCACCTGCCTGCTTTTACAGTCTGCCTCATTTTTCTACTACATGATTTAAAAAGAAAAAACAAACAAACAAAAAAGAGTTAGATCAGACTTCTCAGCTTGCTCTTCTTAGAGGGATGAAAATTTCCTCCTATGGAGCCCATTATTATAGCCAAGTTTGCTTATTAAATGATTACCTCTTATGGACTATCCCTGTAAGTATCAGAACTTTCTGGCTATACCTTTAGCACTGCCAAATCACAAGCTGAAGGGGAAAGATTTTTCCTTGAAGCTTTAGCTCTGGGATGTGTGATTAAACTGGATTCTCATTTTCTATTGTAAAAAAGTAAGTTTCCAGCTGCTGTGATTGCAAACAAAAGGTTGAAAGTCTAAGGCCAAAGTATGCAAAGCAAGAGAAGCAATTTAAAAGAATATGAAGAGTTTTTTCATTTAGTCCTATGTTTTGAACTACTCTTTTCTTCACGAGGCTGATTTATTTTTTTGAATGGATTGCACTGGTTATACAGTATTTTTTTGTTCCCATAAGGGATAACTTCAGAGCTTTTCTTCCAAAACTTCTCTGCCCACTTTAGACATCTCTTAGAAAAACTAAATGAGAAGGAGTTTGTAAGAAAAATTAATGATCTACTATATAAATTTTTCACAACTTTGTACGTGGATGGAGTGGGTTTGTAGAATTACAGAATTGCACTGACTAGTAATAGTAATAAAGTATCTGATTGTACTATGTAGTTAAAGATAGTCATAAAAGTCTCATTGTCTTGTCTTCCCACTCCTTGCTGTGACATCAGCCCATCTCAGACCATCACATCCTGCTCATGGCTGTGTCTTTGTTGATAAATAGTGAGTCATTATATGCTGCTCTATGACTCGTACAGCTGTATTGCCCAATTTTCCTCTCTCCAGAATGAAACCCCCCTTTGCAAGGACTTAGTATGCCTTTAAAACAGCCAGGTTTGTCTTGTGACAAATGTGCACTTTGGCAGAAGTAGGAATGAATGAAATAAGGTGTTTTTTTGGGTTTTTTTTCTCTGTGTTATACCTGAAGTAGGTTCACCTACTGTAAATGATATATTTTTATTAATGACAGAACTCCACCACCACCATGTACTGATGACACAATCTACCACATGCTGGATGCATCATTTCCATGCCTTGTCCCTGCAGGACACATTTGACCTGTGAAGCCCTGCTGCCACACAGGCATTAAACTCTGCTTGGAATATTTGGATGTTTACATGTAAACAGACACGTGGAAGTTACATGTTTTTACCTCAAATACCAAACTGATTTAGTAATACAGAATTCAAAACTTCTTGCTCTCCTGCATGCTGCTACCTACACAACATACTCAGGAAGCTCTTCTGAAAATAAAAGGATGGCAAAATATTTTTTTTTAAAGTATGAGAAATAATCAGAATGCTTTCCAAAAAGAAAAAAAATATGCTCTGATACTGAGAACATTGAAGAAATACCATGATCACACTCAAAATAGCTGAGTTGTGTAGCTGGGAAATAGTTTTGTTTCAATTTACATTTAAAAGTATGAATAAGCATGTGGGATAGCAAACTCTGAGTTCTGCAGACCTAGTGAATTAATATGAATTTTGTATCAAGAACCAGTGAGCAGTTCAGTATGCCTACCTTGTACAGATGATTTGAGGGGAAAGAGCCAAAGGTGCAACAGGTCCTCAGTGAGGCAAGGTACAAACTAACAAGTAAAATGCAATGAGTTAAAACAAATGCGTGGTGTAACTCACCCTTGCAAAGTCTGAGAGACCGCATGGCCCAGGGCGTTGTGCTGAGAGGATAAAGGATGGATAGTGGAAATCAGGACAAAACATGTGGTCCCAGGGAAGGATGGATGGATGGATGGATTGATTGATTGATTGTCTCCAACTCCTACTTTCCTTACCCTCCCTTTGCTTTCCCTGGCTGAGGATCCCAAGCCCCAGCCTATCAGCTGCCAACCAAGTCAGATGTAGTCAGTGGTCTGGTGTAGACTAAAGCATTGGCCAAAACCTTGGCTGTAAATCTTGCTCTGCTGGTGATCTCCATGGGGCTGCACCTGTGTGCCTCCACAGCCTTCCACTGCCCTTTCCCTGTGGAAGCACAGAGCTGTAATTCCTGTGCCAGGAGTGGGGTGAGGTGGTCGGGTATTGTGTGGGTGTGCTGCTGTGAAGCAACAGCTACACTTGGGGAATGTTGCAAGCGCTTGTTCAGAGGTTGCTGTATGGAAAACCATCACCTCTCTGGAAGCACCTGGGTGTTGCACTGAGCATGCAGAGCCTCCTTAAGAGCATCTCTTTTCCACTAGACCTAAAGGGATCCAGGAAAGTCCTGTCCTGACTCTCTCCCAGAAGGATCCTGAGTGAAATTTTCTCACCCCTGCCTATTTGCCATAAGCTGGCCTGGGGCAGGTGCCAGAATGCCACTCTTACCTTGCCAACCAACCCTCCTGCAGAAATGAAGATGCTTTCACTGAACAAAGCAATGTATTTCATTGCAAAACAACTCTGTTGGCTGCTTGCACATATGTTCCTTTTTTCCCTGTATGACAATCTCCTCCTTTGGGTTTCTGTGTGCTGGGGGCACCATAAAGTACAGCCAGTGGTGCACCAGACCTGCACAAGGCATCCCCTGCTCCCTAGCCCCAATTCAAGAGCCATTCTTGTGCACAGGGGGGGCTGACTTTGGATAAACAGAGAAGAGCCCCTGCAGCCCTGCATGAGATGACTCAACTGCCCATTTGCTGCCTCTTTCTTTCTCTGTCCCTTCTGATGTATTTGAAAATTTGATTTGCTAAATAGGTTTAAGAAAATGTAAATGATAATTATAAAATTCCCTGAGTCTTTTTTTTCATGATAGATTTTATGTAGCTGGCAGTTAAAATAAGTGATTACCTCATAAATATCATTTTAATAGCCTAGTCAACAGTGTAGCCTCTGCTGTTCTGAGATTTTTATCTCGGAAAAGGGAGGGAAAAAATCCTTTCCTGTGGATTTATATTGCTGTAGCGGCTGCTGCTGCCACTCATTACTTGCTGAGTAATTTGGGGGGAACATACTCCTCTCATGCAGGCAGACACAGAGTGAGCAGGCATGGATGCTGCAGGGGGCTGGCCACCCTGTGCCCACACAGCCAACTGTGCTGTGGCCTGTGGTGGCCCTGGCCAGTGTGTCAAGTGCTCCAGCTGAAGCTTTTGGGGTAACAACCTCATGTTTTTCAAAGCCAGCCATTCCTGCACACAAGCACCATCCTCGCCCATCAGCAACAGGCAAGCAGGCCAGGACCTTGCCCACATCCCTGTTGCTAAATTGGAAAGAGATTAATTTGGTGAGTGCACTATTCGTTGGACAAGGAGTTGGCTGGATGGCTGCATCCCAGTAATTTTGCAGTCAATGGCTCAGTCTCCAAATGGAGATTGGTTACAAGGGATTTCAGGGGTACGTATTGGGACTGGAACTGTTCAAAAGCTTTGTTCTTGCTGCAGACAGTGGTGGGTAGTGCTGCCTTGGCAGGTTTGTGGATGACAGCAAGCAGAGGGTACAGCTGATTTGCCTGGGGGAAGGGAAGGGCCTGGACAGGCTGGAGGGGTGGCTCTGTGTGCACCTCATGGAGTTCAGCAAAGCCAAGGGACACCTTTCCAACTCCGTTCAGTGTATATAAAGGGGCTTGTAAGAAGGGTGGAGAAAGACTTATTACCAAGACCAGCAGTTTTAAACTGGAAGAGGGTAGGTTTAGGTTAGAGGTAGGTAAGACATGCTTTGCTCTGCGGGTGGTGAGGCATTGGAACAGGTTGTCCAGAGAGGTTGTGTGTGCCCCATCTCTGGAAACGTTCGAGGCCGGGCTGGAGGTGGCTTTGACTAACTTGACCTACTGAAAGGTGTCCTTTGCCCGTAGCGGAGGGTTGGAGCACGGGTGCTCGTTAAGCTGCCTTCGCACCCAAACCATTCCGTGAGAGCGGTCCGGGAACCCTGAGACTGCAA
>VZTB01008917.1:300369-383501 GCA_013397245.1 Thryothorus ludovicianus | reverse complement strand
GCCGGGCGGGCCGCGCCGCGCCGCCCCCTGCCCGCCTCCCGCCGCGGGGGGCAAGGCGGCCATGTTGGCCCCCGGCGTGAGGGAGCGGGAGGGTGCGGGAGCGGCGCCCGCCGCCCCCGGGTTAATAATAGAGCGGTAAAAGCTCCTTTGTGGCGGTAATTGGTGCACGTAGCCCTGGCGCTGCCGCGTGCGAGCGCTGGCGTCATTCCCGCAGAGGCGAGGGATGCCTCGGCTCGCCGCGGTTCCCCGGGGGGCAGGATGGGGATCCCTGGGATGCGGTGCCGCCGCCCGCGGCCGGGCTCGGGGCACCGCCGCAGCCCGCCCTAGGGAAATGCAAGGTCGGTCGTGTCTCGCCCGCCGCGTCGCAGGCCGTGTGCGTTCCTGTGCCGTGCTCAAGGCAGTGTTTTGCTGCAGATGCTGCTTGTGGCTGGGTGGTATTTGAGAGAAGAAATGGAGCAACTGGGTCCAGCTCCAAGCTCGCCTGTGTGGGTGCCTGTGGTTCCAGTAACAATACTGGAGACTTTGCGGGTTGTATTGGTGCTCTTGGTGTAGCTCAGGAGAGGAGTTGAGTTGAGCCTGGCTGCTGGTCTGCGGGAGAAGCTGCTAAGTGCTGTTTCTTCCCTCCCAGAGCATCTGCCCAGGTTCTGTCTGAGGGGTAGAGTTCCTTTGCTCTATGCACTCTCTGAACAAAGGGCACACATTGATTTTGCTCATGGGCTGTGCAGGGCCCCTTCAGCCCTTCAGACTTCAAGTGCTAGAGTAATTGCAACGTGTGTGTTTAGGACAATGGGACAGGGACACCAGGGTTTTCCTGCTGGCTCCAAGCCCTGCTCTCAGGCTGGCATTATCAGATGACCACTATCTGTCTCTGCATTAACATAAGCACTCATTTTTTCCTCTCCCTGTGAGCACACAAATTCATCTTACTAAGGATGGTGTACTTCTTCAGGTTTGCCAGAAGTAGAAATACAAATTGTTCAACCTCAGCTTTAAAGGTTTGGACTCTATGGTTGTTTCCACATTCATTTTAAACAGATGTAAATGTAAAGTTAACTGCTGAAAGAAGAGTTGTGTGGCACAAAACCATTGTGCATTTCTGTGAACAGATCAGCTGACTGTCAGAGAAGCGAAAATAATGAGGTGGTGGTGAATAAGCCAGGCACCTTGCTTTCAGCTGTAATATGCAGAGTTTCTGAGGAGCAGATGTTCTTCCTCTTGCAACTGCTGGTCTCTAGCTGAAGGTGGCTGAGGAGGCAGCGAGGTCCCTCGAGCCTGTGTGAGGTGTGAATGTATGTACAGGTTTTAATGGTGTCTTAAAGGCAGAGTCCCCACAATTTGATCCTTAGATGTAGGATTACAACATTGCATGCACTGCCAGACGTGCTGTATACGTGGATTGGCTTTACAGGGACCTGCCTTCGCATGTCTCTTGATGCGTGCAATAGCTATTGAAGCAAGATTAATGGACATACTCTTTGGCAGTTCTGTGCTTTCGGGGAAGATTTATATCTCTAGGTGGGTCCTGTAATCACTGGTGCCGTACATTACACCTTCTGCTGATTGCTTGTGCCATAGTGTAATGTAAGGACTCTTGCAGTCCTTTACAACAGGTAGTAGTGCCATTTCTGGCAGCACTGGGCAGCTCTTCCACTGCCTGGGCTCTTGTGTGTTGGCGGGATTGATGAAGTTTTCTTCCATCCATTCACTTTAACGTGCTCCCTGATCCCAGCAAATAGCTGTGTACTGAACTGGGACAATGAATCTTTGACCTTTACATGAGCCTGGAACAGGCGTAAGGAGAAACTATGCTGGTCTGCTCCTCTGTTTCTGCATTTGGATTTGAGGTAAACTTATCATCCGAGGGTATTCTGTTCCCAAATGCTTCTGTTTTTCTTCTAGTGGCCACCTAGAGAGGATTGTTTATCAAACACCTTAAGGAGATTGCTTTTACGGAATTTGCTGACCATTTTCTGTATTTAAATAGCTTTTCTCTTTCTTTGCATTGACCCTGCTCTATTCAACAGCTGCTTAATAAAGTCTAGGGGACTGGACTGTATTGGTTTAAGATTGACCTGTACACTTCTGAATCTTTCCCACTTGTGTCATTCTGAGCAAATTTTGCTTCAGTTTTGGTGTATATCCACTTAGATATCTGTTCTCCTCTAGTGACTCTTATTGCTTATTTTTATTGGTGGCAGCTCTAGTGTGTATGTGCTGAAAGCAGAAGTCTAAGGACTTAGGAATTTTTTTCTCTTTTGTCCTCCTGAGCAAATTTAATTCTAATTTTGGTGTACATAGTAGAGGGTATCTCTTGGTATCTAGTAATGTCAGTTTGGCTGCAGAAGCTCTTGAATCCAGTTTAGCTGATTCTGTGGAAATGACGGAGTCAGCTACCAACTC
The DNA here is from genome assembly GCA_013397245.1 of Thryothorus ludovicianus. Taxonomy (NCBI): domain Eukaryota; kingdom Metazoa; phylum Chordata; class Aves; order Passeriformes; family Certhiidae; genus Thryothorus; species Thryothorus ludovicianus. The sequence continues at coordinate 381,101 of VZTB01008917.1, read as the reverse complement.
CACCAGTCCTCACAGAGTTGTAGGATAACTGAGAAGCTCACAGGGGTTTCCAAGCGTGCTCTCTGCCAGCCACATGTGCAACAAGCTGCTGAAACTTGTGGAAACGTGCCTGTGGTATCTCATGGACTTTGCTGCCACCAGTGGAGTCCATCTGTACCTTTCATTTCTTATAGGTACTGCAGCAGGAGCTTACAGGAGAACTAAACAAAGGGGTCACTTATGGAAAGTGAAGCTGCTTGTCTGTCCTTCAAAGGATGGTATTTGGTCCTCTTCATGGGAAAAAGTTCCATCAATCACATTTTTGATTCATATTGATGGAACTGATGAGTTTTCTTACTTGAAAACTTGAGTCTTGGACCAAAATGTGGCCACTAGATCTCTGTGGTTCAGCCTCTACAGTTCTTCGTGTAACTAGACCTCAGCAAAGTGTTCTAAGTAGCATGTTTTCTCTCAGGGTGGGCAGATCTACTTTGGTATGACATGAAAAATGGAGATGTTTCTTACAAAAAAAAAACTCCCCCAAATCAAAGAAAATAATAAAAGGAAATAGAAAAATAAATTAATTTTGTGAGCATTTTCTTCCTTTTCAGGTAAAAAAATAAGGAGCAGAGTAAATAATAGGGAGCAGTAAATATTTACTATTTTAAAGGCAAACATTTCCTCCTCTATTGTGTTCTTTTGTTTGGTGTTTTTGCTTGGTGTGCTTTTTCTTTCCCTTAGCCAAACCACCTCCTTAGCTTTTATTTCAGGTAGATACCACTGAAATTTTTTCTGCCCATGATTGTTTTTTGTTTGGCCATTGAACCAGATAATCCAATATTTGCACAGCACTCCCTGGAGCTGCATGAGGAGGTAATGTTGTCATTATGACAGGTAGACCTCAGGAGATTACGAGAAAGCGCGGGGTCTCCTAGCAGAAGCTCCTTGGCCTTTAAATGTTCACTCTCAGATCCTTAGGATTTCCCTGCAGATCTCTGGACTGTGTTATATTAGAGGTCGAAGTGTTGAGTGGGTCTGTGGTTTCCCAAAGGAAGAGCAATAATGATATTCAGCAACAGGGCATGGAGTTTCTGGGCTGTTCTTGAGTATTTTTCTCTTAAGGGAAAGATAAGGCTTCTAGTGCTAAATGTTGGGTTTTACTCCCATGTATATTTGAAAGTTATTTTCTTTTTAGTTTGTGGCTTTTTATAGTTCTAAAAACGTGGTGATATATGTATACCTGTATCTTTTCTGCTGTGGATTCTTGCTTAGGTCAGTGTACCTTGTTCTGTTTGTACAAAAATATTTGTTCCTAATTAAACTCACCTTCTTCTGTTTGTACCAAAACATCCTGGACTCATGAAAACTGCCTGATCTGTGAAGCTGTCTGCTCAGACAAGGATTTTGCAGATCACTCTGCACACTGAAATACAAAATTTTTCCTGCCTGGCGTAGATGGTTAGTAGTATAGATTTTTTAAGAAAATGCCCAGTGTTACAAGAAGCTGCAGGTTTTGTGCTTGTGAAACCTATTTGCACAAATATTAAAAGCCACCGAAGTCTCCACCCAAATCTGCCACAATTGTTCAGATCTCCAAACAATTACAATCTAATTAGAGCTGGCATTCAAAGTTGCCTCCAGCATTTGAAACAAAAGTAATTTAGCGGTAATAAAAGTGTAGATTGGCAGCTCTGGAGGCTGTACTGTGCTTATCCACAAAACGTACCCAGGGTGGGAAAGAGCTACAAGAATCACCACAATGACTGAAGGGCCTGACCCCCTGCCTTGAGATGACAGCCCCCAAGGGATGAACAAATGGGCAATTTTCTACAGGTCTCTTTACTGCCACTGCCAAGAGTGCTGCTAATTACTGACAATAATTAGTATGTTGTCTGTGGCATGAATACTTTTCTGCTAGGAAAAACACCTGATTCATTGTATGATAACAATCAAATGCCCATCATGTAGCGATGGTGTTTGTGGAGTTAAGGATTATTCTGAATTTGAACTGCAGCCTTTGAGGTGAAAGGCTTTATCCTGTTACCAGTCTGCTGTGTGTGAGACACAGGGCTGTGATTACCAATTCATTTCATAAAGGCCAACCGTTTTAAATTCTCTCAAACTAGCAGCTGCTGGAGGAATAAAAAAGCAACTGGGTCTGGACAAATACCTTTTTTTTTCCCCCTCTGTTAATTTAAAAAGAAACCCTGCAATTCTTCCCCCCTGATGAATGAGACTTTCAATCAGTGTTGAGCTATCACTGCTGAATGATAGCTTGTCTGTGCTTGCTTGACAGAAGGTATTCTTCCAGTTCCAGAGGTGGAAGTTGTGTTTAGGCTGAAGAGTACCTGAGAAAATAAGCTGCTTCATGTTACCGTCAGTATGAGGAATCTTTTGGATTTGATGTGAAGCTAGGTTCTAGATGAACCTGCTTTAGCAGGCGTGTTGCATTTGATGATCTTCAGAGGTGCTTTCCAACCACAACCATTCTGTGAAAAGAACCCACTTGCTTCAGTTTCTTATGGTGCTACCGGATTCTTTTATTGCTTCCAGTTATAACCAAAGGCAGAGGAAAGAAACCTCTTCCCTTCCCTTCCCGCACCGCACCGCACCTTCCCCTCCCATGGTTTTTATACTCTAAAATACTGAATTATAGCATAGAAAGGATCACCAATGACTTCTGAAAACTGACAAGTCTTAGCTCTCCTCCAGCCAAGTTAGCATATGCCTTACTGCAGCAGGCAAACCTTAATTCAATTGGCAGTAGGATTACAGCAGGTATATTTACCCTCAAGAACACTCATTTTCCATTTATAATTATCTTCTCTGCTGAGTCAGGAGGAAAATCAAAATTATTCTCTGTTTTAGATTATGTTTTCCTTGCACTGACGTGAGAATTCTGGGTGACATTGTCAAAAGCATCCCATTTATGTAGGATCAAAAGACTGTGGCTTTCAAGATCATCTGTTCCTCAGATGTAGAAGGGACATTAGAAAACAGTACCTTTGGTTTCTAATGTTGAAGATGGAGACACAGATAGGAGGTTGCTGCTTCTATTGCTCTTCGTATGGGATAAGATCATAATTTCTGTTTTCAGATGAGCCTTTGAATATGAAGTTCTTATGTGTTCTAATTAGAAGCCAAGTTGCCCCTGGGGCAGGTTTCAAAAGTGTATGAATGTCCACTAATAGTTCCAACATAAGTTTTTTCTTTGTCCTTCTGTATTTCTGGCAGCCACAATCCACTCCAGAGGATGAAGAAGAAGGTAGAAAAATTAGTTTCTCTGGGGGAAGTTGGGGTTTTTTCTTGATTTTGTCCTTTTTTTTTTTTCTTTTCGGTAATGTTCCTCTCATCTGCAAATTGCTACTTCTGGTTTGAAAACTGTGTGTAAGCAAGATGCTTTTATGCCTCCTTCATCACTATGTTCCACTTCCCCTACAAGCAGACTGAGACAGAGGATGTCCCTCATTCCAAGGAGTGTGTATGCCACCCATATCCATGCCTCTGTGATCTAGAAATATTGTACTATCCCACTCAAAAGCCAAAGCTGTTTAGAGCAGTTGTACCTAGAGACATGCAGTACAGGACCTTTTCTTTTCCAGCTCTGTTCCCTCATCCCTATTTAAGAAAAGCAGAATTCTGTGAACAGCTATGACAGCCAGCAGCCTGTCTCCTCATCTGACTGCATGAAGCTATATCAGCAATTTGGCCCAGCATCTAACCCAGCACCTCATGAATCTCACCAAAATACAAGATAACAATACAGATGGAGTAAGATAACAATACAGATGGAAGCATTTAAGTTAGTATATGTATGTAGAGTAATTTGGGTTGATAAATGCTGCAGAAGTTTAAAGCACTATTTTGTCTCACGCTCACATAAACTTACATTCCTTGGCTTTGCATTTTGTTGTGTGGATTAAGTTATAGCAGATCTGTCTGGAACACCCATTGAGGCTAAACAGTGGTGCTTCATTGTTTATTATCAGCTGCTTTATTATGGGAATTCAAATAAAATTTGACCTAAACAAGGCAGACCTTCCTGCTATTTTTAGAATGTTATGCCATATTCTATGTCCATATTTCACAGGCCAGTGTGTAATTTAATGATGTGTGTCCTTCCTTCTCTCATTATTTGATGCACAAGCTTTTGTGAGGTTTAAAATCGTACAGAAATGTGAAAAGTGGAAAAGGGAAGAAAAGAAAAAAAATCTGCATGCCTTGATACCACAGCTGAAGTGGGAGCGGGGGTGGGTTGCTGTAGGCAAGTTCAAAACTGCACTGCCTCACAGCATTGCTGGGATCCATGAGCTTTGAACATTGTCTGGCTCCAATGCCTCCATGATCCTGTTCAGAGAAGTTGTTCCAAATGTGTCTTTTCCTTCTGTTGCCCCTTGCCCTGGCATCTGGCAAGAGGGCAGAGGAGCCTCTCCTTCAATTTTCTCCTGAGTGATCTCCATCTCAGCGTTCGCTTTCAGGTTGGAGGCAGGTGTGCAGGAGACCATAGGTTCCTTTAATCCCTATTAAGAACAGCAGATCACAGTTGCCCCTCTGGCCTTGTTCCCTATGACTATGAAACTAGCTTTAGCAGCAGAGAGATTTTATCTTTCTAGTGGAAATGTAGTGCTGGTCAAAGGTCTGCACTGCATCTTTTAGGACAGTTTCTTAACTGTGTGAAGTTAATTGTGAGGCAGTGTCCGTTCCAAGTCTCAGATTTTGGCAGAAGGCTTGTGCTACACTCTTGCCTTTCTGCAGCTCCACTCCCTTCCCTGGGAGAGATCTCAAAGAGGAAAGCCACAAACTATGCCAGACATGTAAAGAGGCCTCCAGCCTCTCTTAGAGGTTCCTTTATTTGCCTGCCTCCTCTTCCCATTACCGATCTGGTGACCAGAGGGAGGGAACAAGCAGTTCTGGGATGCACTGCAAGCTGCGTGGGGATGATAAGCAGCTCTGTTTTTCTCTGTTATCTCTAAAACCTACCTGGTGCAGTCTGTCAGCTGCTTCAGGTGCTCTCCGAGAGGATGAGCCAAGGTGTCTATGGTACACAGTAGTCTGGCTGTACCCTTGCCAGTGTCTGCAGCAGATAGGACAGGCTGATAGGAAGCAGCCAGTCGTTCCTCCAGCGGTTGCTGCCCAGTTTTGTTCCTCCATCTTCAGTTAATTTAGATCATACCTTAAGTGCGTCCACAACTACGTTTAAGCAAAAGCTGTTACCATAGTAACACTGGAGATTTTCTAAATGCAGTCTATGATGTAAACAACTAAAATGACTGTCACCCCAAATAGTTTATTTCTTCTGTGTAGTTTATCGAGTATTTAAATATGTTTTGGCACACACAGATTTACCACTTCTAAGTATAATTTGAAGGAGTAACACATCTTTTCTTACTGCTTCCACTTCAGCAGATCTGTTTCCATGTCAACAGCTCACATTGATAAAGAATTGACATTCTGACTGCATTTGGCAGTGTAGGATACAAGGTGACAATTAAAATAAATCAATGTTTCTAATGATGCTGATGTTAAAACCGTGCCAAAATACTGGGATTCCCATGCACAGTAGGCAGAGATTGCTTCTTTTAATCTGCAGAGAGTGAGGCAGGAATTCTCATGGGAACAGACTTTCTTTGCAAGGTTTTTAAGCCTTCCTGCTTACAGATGCAGAAAGACTGGGAAAGCAAACTCTCTCTCTCTCACAGAAAAATGCACCTAGCACTCTGTGTGTATGTGCACATGTGTGTTTGCTTTGGCTCATCCACTTCTAATCTAGGTGAGGTCTAGGAATGCGTAAAGCACGTAATAAAAAACAGAATGCAATTCGTGGATTAGAAACCTGTTTTGAGCCAAGTTTCTCACAAAAACTACTCCCTCTTTCCACTCCTGATTTCCTTGTAGAGAATGTTTGTGTTGAAATTACTGAGGGACAAGAAGCATGGAGGCCCAGAGAGGCATTTTTTCAAGCATTTCTTAAGCTTGAAAGCTTGTTCAACAGACCGGCACTTCAAATTGTGTATTTTGGGAAGGTTTTCTCTGTCTCTGTGAGCAGCATGTCGATGCATAGTCACTGTTGAGATGTCATCACTATGCTTGTTTTGCCTTAGTTCATAAGGACTGAGATTAGTGTCCTAATGTGTTAAGCACCCCAATTATACATGATATGAGAGACAGAAATATGACCCCCATTTTACAGGGGCAGAGAGGGATTGAAAGAAGTTTTTCAAAGCTGCAGGTTGGATTGGTTGCTTCCAGGTGGTGCAAGCTCCCTACCTGTGGTTGGGATGCCAGAAAATCCTCTGTCTGGTATTGGCTTGGGGTCCTACTGAAGATTCATGGCAGACATGGAAATCCAGCTTAGCTCTCCTGATTTATAATGTACTCACCTTCAAGGGTGAGCAAAATTTGGGAAAATATTTCCATGGAGGTATTCAACTTGCCTGAAGGTACTCTGTCTGGTTTGAAGTAGGTTTAAATCTATAATTCCTGTTGTATCTGGGGACTATAAATTCCTTCTAATGTTAGGCATGTAGGTGATGTGCCTAGTGATCTTAGTTGCTGTGGATTCTTCTGCCATCCAATGAAAAGAAATAGTTGTGTCGAAGCTACAGTTCATGTCACTTTCAGCATGTGTCTAGCAATGCCAGATACTGCTTTGTGAATGTGTAAATTTACTTGTTACATCTTTTGTATTATGGAATTTTTTATTTAATTTTTAAATAATTTTTAATATAATTTCTGTGGGTTTTGCAAGTGCACAAGTTTACTTTTTTAAGGAAAAGTACTTTTTGCTTTACTTTTTTAAAGAAGCCTAGTGAGGCTTCTATTTTTGAATGAAATTCTTAGGTGATGTTTTAGAGAAAAAAATATAAAAGCAGAAATACTGATAAGAGTAATGTGGTTCCTGGTACCACTGAGGTATATCAAGAATCAGTAATTTGTGTAATGGAGAGTGGAGATGAATATAGTAAATCTCTCACATGTACTAATGACAGATTTATTTTCAGATTGCATTCTTTGGAGGATCTCTGGGCACTTCAGAAGAATTAGTGTATTATGTCTCACAGCAGCCCATAAGATGGTAAGTATTATTACTGTATTTTGTAAATGTGAAAGAATTGTGTTTTATTAATAAACAGAGAACTTGCAAAATCAGTCAAGTCCATGGCAAGTAACTTTTCCCTGTAGAAAAATCCCACTTTTTCAAATACAAGACATGTGCAATGTTTGTATTTCAGCAAATGAGCTAGTGCTGAATGACTTTAATTTGATTGCACAGGCGTGAGACACTTTTAGGAATACCCTGTGAATGTCACTGAAATGCTGTAGCATAAAAAATAGATTGCAGCCGAGACAGGATGTGTAATCTCTTCTTTGGTCTTGGCTATTGGCTGTAGCTGACAGCAGAATAGCAGCTGGTTAGACGGGGCTGCACAATAATTAGGGCTAAGAAGATCCAGCCCTCTCTGTTGAACTGCTGTTGGCCTTCCTTACTGTATTACCTCATCTCCTGGCTGCAGGGATTGGCAATCCTTCAAGGAGGCATGCACAATATTGTTTTCCCCCACCTTGAGTTAGAGGCATAAAAGTATCAGGCTGTATGTGCTGCTTCTCAGAGATAGGGCTGAGTGAGAGGTCCTGTGAGTGGGTAACCTCCAGCAGCTGTGGGATTTGGTTTTGAAGGGCACCACGTTCAGGCAGTCCCTGCTGATACCACAGCTTTCTGTAGCTGGCTCTACCTGAGTTTTGGTGTCTCTAGACACTAGAAGATGTAACCCCTCACTTGTGGCTGTTCATTCTCAAGCTAAGTTTCAGTACCTATAGCCATTGTTCCATGGAGACGTGACTAGCCATATGGTAGTGCTGCTTCTACCCATTTTATTACTTAAATTTAATTAACAGGCAATTATAATATCTAGACAGACAAATATAATAACGTACTGTCATGCTTCATTGTAAACAATGTCTGTAGTAGCCAAAGCAATGTTATTTGACTTAATATGAATGTGCTTGACATATGCCATCTCGAGTGAGATGAACGTGATGCCTAAGACAAGCTCTGTGGTAACATGTGGTCCCTGCTGCTCAAAAGCTCTGGAAACCCGTCCATAATCAATAACAGTAAAATTCTAAAGAATGAAAGGATGGTCATAATCATTTATGTATGAGTTAATGCAAACCAGATGAAATGCATAACCAAAGACAGACAGGAACTGAGGAACAACTATAACTTAGTCCCAGAAATTCTGTACTAAAGACCCTGGCTTTAAGAAGACTGTAATGTCTAAGACAGCTGAGAAACCTTTGTGCAAAACAGAAGGAATATATGAATTAAGGATGTCATATGGTGTTTGCCTGTAATTTGATGCAGTATGAATGCTCTGAAAATGTTAACCTAATTCTGTCCAAATCTGGAAAAAAGTTTGTTCTTTCCGCCCAAAATTTCTTCTAATTTTGCAGAGGTGCACTTGTGGACCACTAAATAAAAAAAACCTACAATCCTAATATCTGAGGAAACCCTGTTCCAATCCAACACTAGAAAGTGTAGGAGGAAAGAAAGGAGTTACAACCCCTCATGTAAGAAAAAAAAGAGGTGGGAAATGATAAAGAAAATTAGTTTTTCTATTAAATCAAATATATTACACTTTTGGCTTCTGCCCTTCTAAAATAAAAGAAAGCAAGAGGTTGTCTGTGGCAAAATACTGCATTGTTGGATTTTAATAGAATTGTAAAACCCATTCCTCAGCCTTTGTGAGGATGTAGTGGAAATGCAAGATGCTACTCACAGTTCTGCTTGGTTTCATTCAGTGTCAGAGTTGCCTTTTGTTGTCAGTGGGGTGCAGTTCCTATGGAGTGAAACAGCGCATACAGCATGAACTAAAGTGCCTCAAAACAGCTGTGTGCTGCCTTAGGCAGTACCTCAGTGGTTAACAGGGATAATGAATGTGCACACTAACAACAGTGAACACAGCCAGTTTAAGGATCAAGACCAAAGGTTATTTTTGGGTAAAAGAGAGAAGAAGGTGAAAATGCACAGGCATGCAGGAATACAGTGTTTTAAGCAGATTTAGGGCCTTGGCAAAAAACAAAGACTCTTCTACTTCTGCTGTTACTTTGCAACAAAGGTTTTAACCTGAAACATAGGTAGCTAAAATATTGCTTCAAGCTGCCTTGAACTTCACAGAGGCTCTCTTCTGCTGAGGGCTGGGCAGAGCAGAAGGGAAAGGTAGTAACTAGGGCTTACTGAGACCTACTGGGGCTTTCTGCTGGGGGACCCATTCCTGAGCAGTCACTTTGCTATCTTTTGAAAGGATAGGAATGCTCCTCCTAGACTCTTCATGCTGGTGCAGGTAGGTGTGCAGGCACAGAAACCTCATACCAGAGAGAATGCTGCAGTTTCAGTAGTAATAGGGTTTTGGCAAAAAAAGAGAGTGAAAGGGCATGCAGTGACACATGCAATACCCTGTTTTCTTCTGCTGTCCTGGATGTGCCAAGTCTTCCTGCTCTTTTTCTAGTCCACAGCAGAGGAGCAATACAGCAAATTGACTTCTTGCTCCATTCTCTCTCCTGTAGCTGTAAGATGATGAGCTGTTGCTACCACTGGAAGAGTGGCACTGAGTCTCTGGAGACAAAGTAAGCAGGTAGCAGTGGTAAGTGGTAAGACTGACAAGTGCATACTGCAGCAGAAGGGAGATTCCAGAGTGTCAGAAATGTCTCACCTTGGTTCTGCATCGGGATGTTTAAATGCTGAGTCAGCTTCCCAGTGCACCTTACTCCATTTACTCCTCAGGTTCCTAATTGCTGTGGCCAGAGACTGGCCTATAATTGCAGCTGTCAGCTCACTGTTAAATAGAGAGATGTAAAATACCTCCTTGCACATCATTTATTAACATTTAAAACCCATCAGGGGACATATAAAACATTCCTTTTTTTGTAACATTTATAAACTACTGAGGAGCGCAGAAATATTCCCCTATATTAATTACAGTAATTTAGGCGATGTCTGTGGAGGGCTGGTGAGCACAGCAGCTATGATTCTCCCCTGCAATTCTTTTATTTCCAGGCACTGAGGTTCCCCTGAGCCCCTTCCAGCTGCAAATTCTCCTGGCATGAGGCAGGGTAATGCTGGAGAGTGAATGTATTTTCAGACCATGTGTACATGAGGGAGTTGCACTAAGGTTACTGGTAAGCCTTCTTAGTTAAACCAATGGAAAATGTGGCAGGGACAGTCTTATTTCATCTGGTCACTTCTTTTAGATTTGGATTAGGTTTGAAATCAAGTAAACTCCCATTTAACATCTTTAAATAAAGATGTATGAAGGCATTCACATCAGTTTAACTTGAATTGTTTCAGTCAGATTTAAATGAAACTGGTGAAGCTTTCTTGTACTGAGGTGACCTCAGTAAATACAAATTTCTGTCTCTGTTCTACAGACCAAAGGAGCTGAATCTCTTCTGGGTTTTCTCAAGAAGTAATTTTAGTCACCTATGCCAGTAGCCAGTGGGAATTATAAGCTTTGCTGAAAGAGGGTAAATCAAGTGAGGGACATTTAGTGGTCAGGAAAGGAACATGAAGGACAGCAGCTTTACTTGTCACTCGATGAAAACGAGCACAGCAGCTTATTTGAACTTCTCCAGGCCTAGTGCTGTGAATGGCTGGGCCTGCCACAGACCCTCAGTGTCTTGTTACTGTCGGAGTATCCAGTGGGGCTAGCACAAGCACACATGGGGTAGTCTGAGTGATGCATCTGACTGGGGAAGGGCCAGCCTGCAACATGTATAGGTGGCAAATTCCCTTTAGAGCATTCACTCTTCTGCTGGGGCAATACAGAGCAAGAGAATGGACAGGTATCTGTTCCCATTAGGTTATTTCAGCCTGCTGATGCAAAGTAAGAAATACAGCTACTTTCAGTTCATGAAACCTTGGTGGTGGGCATGTTCTCCTGCCATAGTGAGACATTTGGAGAATAGAGTTTGCTGAATATCATCTTGAGTTTCCCCCATGAAATAATTTGAAGAATGTTCCCCGGCTGCATATGCTGAGCTGTGAGAATTTTTGCTGAAAGTACATAGTATAGTGTATTCTTGATTTTAAATTGCTCCACCATGGAGAAGTGTTAGAGAATTGCTGTGGTTTTGAAGGGTACAGATACATGGTTTTCTTCATCAGAGGTAAAGCCTTATAAACACTGCTTGTCACTTCCTTGTCTTACACTTGCTGTGTCACCTGTGTTTCAGTGAGTGTCCCAAAACAGTGATGGAAAAGCACTGATCTAAAGTAGTAGGGTTCTTGAGCCAGAGGGGAGCTGATTAGATCCAGTGTCTGAAGGGGATTTCTCCCACAGAGGTACTCTTCCCATTACTGTGCTGGTAGGCCATATATCATTGGAGGGCTGAAATTTGTTTTTATCAATTCAGGAACAAGATCCTACATCTGTTGCTAATTACAGGTAGGGGTCTCAGAGGAGGTCTGAGTTACCTTGTATGTGGATATCAAAATGCCTAGCTCTCATTACTTGAATAGGTAAATAATTTTATTCATCATCTGTGCAGGGACATAGGAAGCGTAGCCCAGGAGATGTTAACAATTAACAGCAATCTCATCTGCATTACTGGCTATCAATATCTTCTGCTCAGTAGTTTAATATTGACTGTGTAAACCCTCTGAAAAGGGATAATTTTCTTTTTTTCATGTGACTTGGACATTTACAAATATATTTCTGTCTTTGTTCAGATTGAATTTACATTGTATTTTTCTACAGAGGATATGATTTATGGTTTTTGCTTTCTGTGGAGGAATGAGAGAGCCAATGTCTTCTGTAAAATGTGTGCTACCATGGCTTGTGACTGGCTTCCATTCAGTTCAAAGTGCTAACCATCATGCAGTACTGTTTTCTGTGCCTGAAGTGGGTAATTTCTCTGGACCCAAAATTTTAGTTTTGACAGAGCTGGTATTGTTGCTTTTCATTTTGAAGTAATCTGTCCCCGTTCCATACAGTGTACAGTTTTACATTCCAGTAAATGCAGGGATTTGCTCTTAGTTTTTAAAAGGCCTTGCCCTCACTGTACAGTTACTCTAGTTGCTTGCAAAAAGGTCACATGTAAGAAATGCACCACCCTGTATTGATAAAATTTATTGCTATAGATTCAAACAGACATGAGAGAAAAATAACAAAAAAGTGTAGCTACTTGCAAGCAAATACAATACTATTAATATTTTTAACTTGAGCTGGCTTACCTGAAGCACACTGGTGCCTTTTAGTGAAGTCATCTGCATAAGCAGAGAGTATGGGCAAGAAACAGAGTTAGTACCACATACCAGATGCTGATACAACTCCTCTGTATAGTTAAACCGTGACACTACAAGGTGGCTCTCCTCCCTGTAGAAACTGTAACTCAAGGGTTATTAACTCACCCCTCTGTTAAACTGTAACTGCTGGGAAACTTTTTTTTTTTTGTTAGAAATTCAACTGTATTCCAGGCAGTACAAAATACTGCTGACATATTTGTTCTGCCCACTGCTAATTGTGATAGCAAAAGTGCTTTGATGCTTTCTCTGTATGAGGCTGGGAAATCCCTCTGAGAAGCTTAACACGTGCAATAATGTAAAATACACTGATGCTGTTACTTGAATTTTCCAGTTTGTTGAGATGAATGGCAGTTACCTGCCAATGGGAACAAGAGACAATCTGGTGATTTCAAATCAGTGCATTTAATTTGAATTCAGTACCAAGCACATTGCTAGAGTTATTAGTAAAGCAATCAGTTTGGAAGCAACTACAGAAGTATGGGTGGTAAATAGATGGCAGCATGGATTTATTAGAAGTAAGTCATACAAACTAATTTCTTTCTCTGATAGGATAAAAAGCTTAATAAATAAGGTAAATCCACCAGAATTGTGTCTCCATTTCACAGACTTTTTTCTTACAGTTAAATACAAAAGTCTAATAAGAAAATTAGAAGCAAGGATAAAATATAATATTTTATGAAAGATGAGGGATTGTGAGTCATTTTGAGTGACAGTAAATATATATGTCAAAGTATAGCTGAAGTGCTTGTCACATTGGTACTTATATATGTATTAATAACTCAGTTTTGAGAGGAGAAGGCTATCTTCTAGGAATCAATTCTGGCTCAAATACTAAGGTAATGTCCTCTATTTTCATTAATTGCTTTGATGGTAGGATTAGGACTTCATTGATTGTATGTGTGAATGATATTAGTCTTCTTGGGACTACAAATACCATGCAGAGAGTAGTCATTAAAATATCCTCTTCTCTGTATGTGTTCCTTGCATAAGCACTAGAATCTTGGACAGGGAATATGTGCATAGCTGTACCACTTGAGAATTTTGTCTATAAAGAAAACTGTCCTACCTGGGATCGAGAAATTGACTTTCTATCTGCAATTACTCTAAAAAAACCCAACTCCCAAAAAATCTCACATTGAAAACTTACATTAAAAGAACATTGAGGTTGTAAAGCCAACCACTGAGTAATTAGGAAATAATAGAATTCAAGTGGCCTGTATAATTTTATTTCAGCTTCCTAATGCATATTTATTATGAAGCAGTCTTTAATTTCAGGAATTCACACTATTTTAAACTCAGGATTCTCCTTTGGTAGCTGTCTGCAAAGGGAGGAATTTCATCCAGACAGCTTTTGGCTTCATGCAATTTCATGAAAAATCCCTCAGAACTTCATTGCAGGCCAGTTTGCAGCCCACCATTCCTAATTATATTCCTGTAAAATGGAGATGTGCAGGCAGAGACATTGAAGCACTCCAGAAAAATATTTCAGAAGCACTACAAAGAAACATGTAGTTCTGAAGTGCTACAATTATTTAAGAAATTGGTGAAATCTGACTTTTAAAAAAATAAATAAAACTTAGAAAATCCTTCCAAATTCAAGTTTCAGTGAAGATATTTTGCAAGGTCTGTAATTAAAGTCATAATGTGATCTCTACGTACACTGAATCTTTGTGTCTGAAGGTTTGCACTGTTGTCTTAGATGCATGACAAGTAGGCATTTTCTGTTGGATGCTCTGGATAATACCATTAGATGCACAATAATTAGGTGTTTTCATCTCATTAATATTCATTTTCATACATTTATATGCCTCTCTTATAGCATTTGTTAATTAACATACATTTACAATGGTATATCCCTCTTCCCCATTCACCCATTCTGACTAATTTAATGAGCTGACATATCAGATGACTTCTCGTACAGGATTCTGCTGTTGTATCTTTGGTGGGAACAAAGGAGTGGTTATTGTGCTGTTAGCAAGCAGTATTAGCACAGCTATTTTTTCTCATAAGGAATCTGGGCCATGGAGAGTTTGTTCTCAGTGATGCTATTGCAAAATAGAAGGCTCCTTACTGTCTATTTCCTTTTATTCATATTGTTAAAATCTGCATTGCAGAGGCAAAGTTTGTGCCCTAATGTATTGTTCAAATTGAAAGCAGGTACAGTTTGTACCCCTAAAAGTTTGTGTTTTGTGCATCTCAGAGAGCAGAGTGCAGCCTGTGAGACTGCAGTGAGAGACTCATCAACATTAACAGAAAAAAATCCCTTTAAACATTCTTGTAAGTAGGGCTAATTTAAAAGGTAAACTAAAACATTCAGGGGAGTTGAAGGAAATCCCCATTTCCTGATAATGTCTGCAAGGAGGTGAAGGAGTAACTGAAATGCTGCTGTATAATTACACCTGCTGGGGATATTCATTATGATTCTTTGGTTTCTCTGGAGTCTGACTATTAGTAGTAAGTTAGCTTGCTTGTGTATCATACAAATATTTTAACAGACCATGCACAGCACCTCCCACAATAAAGTCTGTGGTTTCAGTTCCTGTGTTGCTGCTGAAGGACAAAGTAATAATAATAATTAATAATAGCAGCAAAACACATACAGAGAATAAACATAGTTCCTTCTGTAGCTTTAGCAGATAAAGTTTTTCACATCTCATTTCACCAAAAATTAAAGTGAAAAACTCCTGTAAAATTCTTCATATAGATACATCAAAAAGCAATCTCAGCAGTTAACAGATTATTCAAATTCAAAGGGAGAAAACACACCTGGAGGGGAATTTTCAAAAAGGCTCAATGTCAACTTAATTCTGTTCCCACTGAAGTCAATGGGAGTTAAGCCAGTACAGAGTGTTTTTCAAAATCTTAACCCTGGGATCTGCATACCCATCTAAGTTCGATGAGGTTTACTCTTTAGGAGATTCCTAGTTATTAAGGGAGAGATTTTCAGTAGCACCTGAGGGATTTAGAAGCACAGTTCAATTAGTCTTTCAGTGCAATTTGTGCTTCTAAATACCTGAGACAGGTTTGAAAATCTCACGCTAAAACCCTGTCTCAGCTGTTGGTTAAAGCCTCAGTGCACATGTCTATTCTGATAAAAATAGGATTGCAGTGTGAGGCACATGCGGAATTTTGCGTGTGGTTGGATGGTACGCCAGGAGAATAGGCTGTCACATCCTCGTTAACTATAAATGAAGGGCACTGTCAAGTGAGGAGCGTTTGAACAACACTGCAAACACTGCTGCTGCTGTCCTGTGCCGGGCTCTGCTTAATACTGAGGAGTCACGTTCCGTGACCTGTGTTAAACTGAGAGGCACAGAACTCCCTGAAGATGCAAGGAGGGTAAGTTAGTATTCATTTTGAGCACGGTGGAAGGATCTGGTGCCCCACTTTTTGGATTGGCATATCACTTAGGAGTGATGGATGCGGTTATACGTCAGTGAACATGATTTACATGCGTTTAAATGGCTTCTTTTGACGTGGTTTTTATACTGCAGCCACCCAACAAAACCTTGCCCTGCTAGTGCGTTGAAGATGATCAGATTTAGGTGTCTTGACAGCCCTTGCTTTTTCTGCTGGCAAGAAGAGACATATCCCTCCTTTCCCAAATTTCATGGAAGAGAAAACACACTTCCTTTTAAATGTCTGAAAGAGAAAAGAGCAGACAATTCTGTCAGTGTGTTAGAAACTGGGAGATTCAGCTGTGACTCTTAGGAGAAAGGTTTGAAAGTCCAGCGTTCCTTCATTTAAGGGCAGCCTGGCTGGCAATGCCAAGTTAACCCCCTCACTGTTTGGAAGCTCCAGGTATGAAATGCTGGTGGTTCAAAGGTTAGTCTGCCTTCTTTGCTCTTAGGATGCAGTGTGTGTTTCACACAGAAATGGACAGTATGCCTCTTTCAGAGGTCAGACTCTCCTTGAGATACATCTAAGCTCTCCCACTGATGCGATGTAGTGGGATGGCTACTGGGCAACATTACTGCCAGAATGATGTTTTGATCCACACTGGTCCTCCTCAAGACCTCTTCTGAAGGTGCCTTGCTTTACATTTTAAGTCTGCTGTGGTGTACTTGAACCAGAATTTGGGGATCAGGAAGGAAGAAATGGGAGTAAGACACTGATAAAGAAGTTGTTTTCCTTTAAAAATGATGGCTAAAAAAAGGATACTAAATTTGAATTAGTTTAGTGTGCAATACACCACACAAAAATGAAGAGGAAGCTTATAATTTATTGCAGAGGCTGTCCTAGTCACTCTGAAATTAAGCCTAACAGAAAAATCAGTCTTAGTCTTTACTTGGGTAGGCAGATGGGTGAAAGAAAGTAAATCTGTTTTTGTACCATCTCATCTTCTCAGCAAGCCTTGTACTCATGTCACAGGGAGGAGCAGCAGGAACATTACAGCAGCAGACCTAGAGAAATGCCAGATGCTCTTCTGTGAGCAAAGGGGGATGAAGCAGCAGGAAATGAAAGGAGCCTCATCCTGATGAATGCAGGGAGGTAGCAAGCTCTGCAAAGCAGGGTGAAATAGCTCCCCACTCTGTAAAAGGAAGGAGTCTGGGAGGTGAAGTAGCAGCAATTCACACAACCCAAGCCAGCCTATTCAAGGGACTACTGTGTAATTCAATACAGAGTGAAGAATTGCCATCTTTATACACTATTGAACCTAAACCAAGCCCACAGCCAAACTGTTTCAAGAGAAAGCATTTGCACTTGTACTGGAAATAACAGTTAATGAATGGCTCTAGAAGCTTCAGATTACATTAAGAGTTGAGATTTACAGTCTGAGTAGGATATCTCTTATGACAATACTTTTGTTTAAATATAGATTCTCCTTTGGAGCTGCTTGATAAAAGAAAATACGACCAACAGTGTTATGGAGCTCACATTTCAGGGAGAAGAACTCTTCAGAGAACTGCTGCTTCTGAAGCCTTCTGAGTACAGTAAAGTAGGAAAGCTCTGAGTATCAGAAGGGTGGAAGAGGATTTGTAATAGGCAGTTCCTAAACTGAATAAGGCAAGACTGGTTCATCATCAGGACAAAAAAATGCTTGCATTATGGGGAGGCTAATGTCATGGAACCTAGGATAGGTCAGGAGACAACTGAATTAGAGGTGAGAAAAGTGAATCATAGAATGGTTTGGAAGGGACCGTATAGATCAACCCTCCTATAACAAGCAGGCACATTTTTAACTATATCAAGTTTCTCAGAACCCTATTTAACCTGACCTTGAATGTTTCTGCAGATGAGGGATCTACAGCTTCTCTGGACAACCTGTTCCAGTGTTTCACCACCCTCACAGTAAAAGATTTCTTCTAATATCTCTAGTCTGAATCTACCCTTTTTTGGTTTAAACCCATTCTCCTTGGTCCTATCACTACAGGCTCTATTAAAATGTCTGTCCCCATCTTTCTTATAAGACCCTTTCATGCACTCTAAGGCTGCTATAAGGTCTCCCCAGAGCCTTTTCTTTTCCCAGCTGAACAACCCCAAGTCTCTCAGCATGTATTCATAGGGGAGGTGCTCATGCCCTCTGATCATTTTCATGGCCCTGCTCCAGACTCACAACATCAGAGATGTGTCTTTCCTATACTCAGCTGGATGCAGCACTTCAGGTGGGGTGTCACCAGAGAGAGTAGATGGGGAGAATGAGCCTCCTCGACCTGCTAGCTATGCTTCTTTTGGTGCAGCCCAGGATATGGTTGTCTTCCTGTGTTGCCAGCACTCATTCCCTTGTCAAGGGAACAACACTATCTGTCTCCTCAGGGCTGCTCTCAATCCATTCTCTGCCCAGTCTGTATTAGTGTTTGGTGTCACTCAGAGCCACAAGCAGGATCTCACACTAGGCCTCGTTAAGTTGTATGAGATTCCTGTGGGCTCATTTCTCAAGCTTTTCCTGGTCCCTCTGGATGGCATCCCATCCCTTAGGTGTTTCAGCTGCACCACATAGCTTGATGTCACGTGCACATTTGCTGAGGGTGCACTCAGTCCCTTTATCTGTGTCACTGGTGAAGGTATTAAACAGTACTGGTCCCAGAACAGACCCCTGAGGGATAAGACTTTTCACCAGTCTCTATCTGGACACCGAGTCATTTACTGCCACCCTTTGAGTGTGACCCTTCAGCTAATTCTTTATCTGTGGAACTGTCCACCCATCAAATCTGTATCTATATTTAGAGAGGAGGATGTTGTGGGGACTGTCAAAGGCCTTGCAGAGTTCCATATGGTGACATCTGTACTTCTTGCCTTGTCCACTGAATGGATGAGCTGTTCGAGTAGTCACGGGAAAATATAGGATAAAGATGTAAAGAAGTGAGGAGAAGACAAAAGTATCCCCTCAACCCAGATAAAAGACTGAAGCGCTCTGGCTAACTTTTCTGATTTGGACTGCAAAAGTGTCTGATGCACAGGGGCTCCTTTGTGGTGATCAGTCTCTGAACAGGCACTTAATGCAGTCTTATTTTAGTTTCAATTTTGTGAAAAACTGCAGCTCCTGATAATCAAACACTGGAAATATCCTTTTGATTCTGCATGGTTTGCCTGGCCTGGAGGCTAGACCCAGAGTGATGGGTAATGGGGGTTTTGACAGGAGCACTGCACAGATTGGTGATTTGGAGAGTAGCATTTTCTTCACTTGTGGTCTAATCTTGGAGGAAGTGAGTCACTGCTGTCTTTTTTTCATTTGCTTGGAAGTTGTGCTGGTAGCAAGAACACATCATAGAAGAGTCAAGTTTGCTATCCTTCCTTCCTATTCTTGTGTCTCTCTTGTGCTAACTTATCTTGCTTAGTGCTGAAGAAAGCACTCATCTTGAAATAGGATCCATAAACAAGTGGCTCTAAAAGGGACAGGCGAGCTATTTAATTATTGGCTTCTGTTCATCCCTGCCACCCAGCCTAGCCAGCTCTTGCCTTTACCTGGCTCGAGGGGAGCAGATGATTGGGCAGTAGTGCTGCAGTGTTTGCTTCCAGGCAGAGCCTGAGACCTGTTCAGCTTCATGGGGAAACAGTGACCCTGTAGCAGAAAACCCTCTGCGAGATATTAATCCTGCTGTAAGGATGATAGTTGTGCAAAGCTGTCTTAATATCAGCATTAGCAGGATGGACAGGTGAGGTGTAGAAATAGCTGATACAAGAATTTTGGGAGATTTCTTGGGGCCATCCTTAAGATTGTGCAAATCCACGTCCTCTAAAGATGCTTCTCCTCCCTGACCCCCAGATGAGCTGTTCTCATGATGCTGAGGCCGAAGGCTGGGACAGAGTGCATATCCCTAAGGTAGAGTGGAAATAGAAACATATACCACAGTTTGTGCTGTGCTCCTTCCTGACGTAATCAAGTACTGTCAGTTTTACACACCAGTGCACAGATTACTGGCATTTACTAGGAAGAACGAAGAGCAGGCTGGCAACTGCTTGGAGGCACATGGAATATACAGGCAATTGCTCTGGAGCATGAGGAACACATAGGCAATTCAATTCCCAACTGGTTTCTAGGCAGGAGCTACCAATTAAAATTAAAAGAATAAAAGACTGCAAGCTTGGGACTGATGATACGCTCTGGAGAGAGGAGTTGCCAACAGCTTGTGCTACAAAGATGCCTCTCTTTCAATGGATTTCAAATGGTGAAAGAAACTCAGGTAACAGATCTTTCATTTCTTCTGGCTTCCCTGATTTTCATGTACTCAGTCGTACAGCCAAAATTCCTACAAAGACAGACGGGGCTGCTCCCCATGAATTCCAAACAGTGAGCCAGCCATTTGAGAGCTGATGCAGTGAATATACCAACAGTCAGCTATACCTAGGAAGTGAGATTTTAAAACCAGGTATCAGGTACCTGAGCAGAGAATGTTGAATGATGAGGCTCAGATAATCCACTAATGAGAGCATGCTATATATATATATATCTATATATATATATATATATGAATGAAATTAATTTGGAATTAAAAAAAAAATCATTATCTATCTGACATGTCTTTCACTTTAATTGTTCAGGGGTCTCTGAAGCAAACCTCCCCTTCTGATGAAGAAAACTGAAGCCTGGCTAGGTGAGGTTATTAGACATGTGTGGGATCTGCAAAGCTGGGATTTATGCTGTGTCCATTACAGTGGTCTCTGAGGATCATGTGGAAAATGTGTAAGTTTTAACTGTAGTTACCAAACTGCAGCTCTGTGGGGCAGATGAAGTTGTAAACCATAATCTGTCATTGGTTATGAAGCCAAAACATGCTTTCCTTGCCCCTCTGAGAAGTAAGGTGAATGTTGATTACTAGTCAGGTAGAGGCTGCTGGATAGGAGAATTTTCACAAAAAGCAGTATGTTTACTCAATTTTTAAAATGTTTTGTATGAAAGAGGATAAAACAAAGACTCTTAGTGCTTCAGGATACAGAAGTCCTAATGGTGGTGCAAGGCAAGAATTGTGCTCTTACCTGAACTCCCTGCCAGCTATAGAAAAAGCTATGCCCACCAGCCACTGAAAAATGGTGGCACTAATCCAGTCAAAATGTCTGGAGGAAGTGTATACATTGTTTTAAGATGCATGTTGTCACTGGTGGCCTTTGCTTGGGAATCAGAGTAAGAAAGTGAAAACCTTTCTGGCACTTCACCTCTGTTGGGTAACTTGGGAATGACCAGACTCCACGCCACAGTACTTCAAAGTCATTGTAGTTGCTCATGTCAACACAATTCTGCTACAGTAGGGTTTGCTTTGTGAAGGATAAACTGTGTGGCTTTCGGATTTCTCTTTCGGAGAGCTTAATGCAGAAACTGATCCACCAGCAGGTGCAGGATGGAATCATTAATTATTGCTTAGTTTAACGAACTGCATCTTAAATTATGATATCAATTACAATGCTGAATGAAAAGGCTGAGCTGGTGTTACAGTATTTGACACAAGCAGCATTTTAGTGTTCACACTGATTGAATGATGCACCAGTATTGTTTTTGGGAAGCAATAGATAGACTTAAAGTATGGCATTGCATAAAGTGCTAGGTTCTTCTGAATTCATTTACTTAAACTTTGATTAAAGAATTTTGTATGGCAAAAGGTGCTCACCCAGAGTTCTTGTTCTCCTTAACAAGTACAATGTTTTCTGTATCAGTTCACCAAACAAATGACATTAAAATACAGCAAAAATACATTTGCAGCATCCCTAGTAAGTTCTGTAGGATCTCCTGACAGGATAAACATGTCTTTTCTGCCCTCCTTTTTTTCCCTCCCCCTCAAACAAGCAATAAAAACATTTTGCATAAACAAATTCCAAATTACAACTAATCATAGGAAAGCTGACAAATGTATGCTATGCTAGTCTGTGAAAATACTAATCAAAGCAGTCTGTCAATTGTTAAAGTTAATGATTTAGATATGCAAAACTCCGACTAAATTTTTGTGGATAATTACATAATTACGCCTGGGTTAACACAATCAAAAATAGCAATTGCATGCTCCATCTTGAAACCACCACAGCCATTCCCTACTATCTTTTAAAGGCCTCTTTACCCTTGTTCCTGCTGCACACAAAGTGCAGTAGGAAAATAAAAAACTGGGTGTCACTCAGGAAGGAAAAGCAACTGTGGTAGGTGTGTCCTGCCTATTCCAGTCTCTTTGCCCTCTGCAAAAACAATCCCCTGGAGAACAAAGAACCTATTAGCGTGGGTGGAGGTGTGGGAAAAGACAGGCAGATAATGGAGGACTGGAAAAAGGAGAGTTATCTGTTGTAACAAGCTGAAAGAACAGCACCTCCACTCGTGGATTAAAATGTGTGTGACAGTGAACTTTCCCTGTGGGAGGCATTGCAGATTGAAGGGGAGAGAGTTTATACTTTGTTTTAAAGGTCTTGCTGTCACACAGGCGCCTAGAATTGGCAAGGCTTACCTAGGTCATTCATATTTTCATTTAATTATCAAATCACTCAGAAGTTCCTTTTGAACCCAGACAGTCCCCTCACAGGTGTTTGCTCTAGAAGATTCTGTCAAGCTCTTCCATCCAAACCCCACCCCCTTGAGCTATGGAATGACCCCTCCACCTGAGCACATGCTTAAAGCCTTTGCTGAGGTGCTAGAGGAAGTGAGACTTTTCGTGAAGGGGAAATAAAAGAGGGCAAGCAGACCAGGTCTTGGTGGGCACTGGTCTTTTTTCATCTTCATTGGAAACAGCTCTGAATCTATTCTAGGCACCTTTGAAAATCCTAGTCCTTGGAAATCTTGAATTTCTCTTCCACCACTGTTTCTTTTTCCTTCTTATGTCAGCTTCATGCTCTGTTTTTATAGTAGGTCTAACTAATGCTGTATAGAGATCCTAGTTGTCAGGAATCTCAGGAAAGTGACAGAGTATAAATAAAATGAATATTGGGCTCTTTGCTGAATGTCACATTGGCTGGGATGGGGTAATGGTAGTGATGGGGATTTAAAAAGTAATATATCTCTTGTGTAATTTTTTATCATAATTTTTCTATAGAGTTCCCATTAAATAGATGAATGACCTAAATGAAAAAGAGAAATAAAGTGAAAGTATAAAATCAGTCCTTGTCAAGAGCTATATAAAAAGAGCCAGCCTTCTGAAACTGGCTGCCTAAACTCTAGAATCTGCAAATAAGTGCTCAGGTGAATTGATTTACTAGTGGCTTATTGCTAACAGGGATCCAACACATAAGGGAAGCAAATGCTTATTGACACAGATGTATTCACAACACCAGCCCTCTGCCCAGAATATGTAGTCAAAGTCAGCTTTAGCTCACTGATGTTATGGAGCCCATTATTGTTTTTGTTATATTTTCAAGTGTAACTATTAGAAAAGCACTCACTGGGTTTCTCAGTCTGGATTAAGGGTGTGAAATTAAATAGTAGTGCAGTTGGATGTCTAAATGAAACCCAAAATGTTGTTTTGGAAACCTCACAAGCACCTGGAGCAATATCAGAACTCTGAGGCACTATTCACCAGTCTTACACTGCTTACTTCTGCTGCACTGATGAAGCAAAAATAAACTTCCTGTACTTAGACAGATTTTAAACATTTTTCTACAAGACAGAAACCAGATGGAATATTTTCACAGCTGACACTAAAATTCACAGTTTTCGTGACTTCTGTGATATTGTGATTTATACAGGGACTTTCTGTATCAGCAGCCCTGAGCAGACAGCGTCTTGCCATTCAAGCTTTTAAACATTATTTAGATTGGTAGGTCAAAGGATTGTATTAGCTGCATGAAGCATGAAGTATCAGTGGATTTAAATGATAGTTCTGTGAGCTGTTCTGTTTTCACATCTTGACTATAAGTCATAATAATAAAATATGTTAAAAGTACACTGCTCCAAAATGGATAGCAAACCCTTAAGTCATTTCTAGAAGCAAACGAGAAATTCTTATGTCAGGGCACGAGCACAAGGCAGGCAATTGCTTTAAGCATTTGCTAGATCTTTAAAAAGGGGCACATGAGTGACAGAAGGTTTTCTGCGTGGGGCTGCATGTTTCACAGGCAATATTTTCAGATAAACCTGACAAAAAAATGTTGAGCATTGTTTCGGCATTTTGGTGAGGTGAATTTTTTGTTTGACTGTTTTCCCTGCTGGGAATTAAAAAGCCAAGTCAAAATTGCTAGTAGACGAGTTGGAAGGAACTGGTGGTTTATGTGGGACCTGGCAGAGCTTAATGCAGGCAGGGATTTTTCTCCATGTCCTATTTCATTTGTGCTCCATTTGTATCTGGATTAGCTTGTTGTTCCTTGCAGTTGAGATTTTTCCCATCTTTCTGGGAATTCACAGTTTAGTGGGAAACTTGTCTTGACCTGTACCTAAAAAAAAAAAAAAATCAGAAATCCATTGGTTTTTCTGGTTTTACGAGATTTTCTCTGCACATAAGAGCAGTGTTTTGGTAATCTTGGTGGCTGCCTGCCTGTTCCCAGATGCAGTTCCAGATTTTATATTTTCCTTTCACATTGAAGCTGATGTGACTTTTGGCTGTGTGGTGTCCTTCCTAATCTGAAGCAGCATGTTGGTGGTTTTGATTCTAATTGTACTCAAGAGTTCAGTCTGCTAAATGAGGCAGTGTTAGAGGTATTCCTTATATATGTGTATTTATAGGATCCCATACTCTGAAAATCCACTTACCCATTTTTCTCCCCATGTAAGAGAGCCGGTTTGCATAGGGCTCCAGAAATCAGAGAATTGTCTTTTCTTTAATCAGGTGTTTGTTTAGGAAGAGTTGTGTTATTGCTAGGGAATGTAATTTCATAGATTCGTAGAATGGTTTGGGTTGGAAGGGACCTTAAAGACCATCTTATTCCAACCCCCACCATGGACAGGGACACCTTCGACTAGATCAGGTTACTCAAGGCCCCATCCATCCTTGCCTTGAACACTTCCAGGGATGAGGCATCCACAGCTTGTCTGGGCAACCTGTTCCAGTGCCTCACCACCCTCATAGTGAGGAATTTCTTCCTGATATCTACTCTAAACCTACCCTCCATCAGTTTGAGGCCATTGCCCCTTGTTCTATCCCTACGTGGCTGGGAACCCCAGAGCTGGATGCAGTGTTCCAGGTGGCATCTCATGAGAGTAGAAGGGCAGGACCCCCTTCCTTGCCTTGCTGGCTGCACTGCTCTTGGTGCAGCCCAGCACAGAGTTGGCTTTCTAGGCTGCAAATGCACATTGATGGTTCACGTTGAGCTTCTCATCAACCAACATCCTCAAGCCTTTCTCCTCAGGGATGCTCTCGATCCATTCTCCACCCAGCCTGTACTGATGCTGGGTGTTGCACTGACCCTGGTGCTGGACTTTGCACTTGGCCTTATTGAACTTCATCAGGTTTGGACAGGCCACCTCTAAATCCTGTCCAGGTCCTTCTGGATGGCACTTCCCAGTGATTCCAAACTGGTCCCAATACCAACCCCTGAGGAACACCACTCATCACTGCTCTCCACTTAGACATCAAATCCTTGCCCACAGCTCTTTGAGTGTGACCATCCCTCCAGTTCCTTATCCATTGAGTGGTCCATCCATGAAATCCATGTCTTTACAGTTCAGAGACAAGGGTATCGAGCAGGAAAGCACCAAGTTTTGTACAAGCTGAGGTAGATGATGGAAGTCCCTCTTCTGTCATCTACCAATGCGGTAACCCTGTTATAGAAGGTCACCAAATTTGTCAGCCGTGATTTGCCCTTAATGAAGCCATGTTGGTTGTCACTAATAATTTCCTTATTTTCCGTGTGCCTTAGTGTGGTTTCCAGAAGGATCTGCTCCATGATGTTGTTGGGCACAGTTGTGAAACTGACCAGCCTGTAGTTCCTTAGGTCCTTCTTTCCTTTTTAGTAATGAGAGTTATGTTTTCCTTTTTCCAGTTTCTTGACAGCTCTGAGAAAGATGGAGATATATGTAATTGTAGGTGCTTCTAATATGTGCACCTTATATTTATAGAATGATTTATCGTGTACATCAAGGACATATTAAATGGTTAACAGGTTATATGCAGCATGGGCAAGGCTAAGGCTCAGTCTCCAGTGTGTTTTTCCTGCCTAACTAGTTCTTAAGGCATGCCAAAGTGTCCTTCAGTTTTCTGGAACATATGTGCCAGTCTCAACTCCAATGCGATGGTCAAACAAAGTAGCATTGAGCCACACTTATCCTATATGGTGAAATGGCACTTGATGTTGTTGGACTCCCACACACCATCCTTCCCCCTAAAAAAAGGGTACAAATTTGGTAGAGACAGAGGGAGAGGATGGTTAATAATTTACAGCAGATCTTACTGAATTTTGCGCAAAGTAAATATTGTTTCCAATGATATCTGCTGAAAATTGGCATACAATAAAACATTTGGTGATAACATATGGAAGGAGGTGTGAGAGACAGTTGAAGAAGCTTTCCTCTTTTCTGTACATGTTTATAATCTAGTGTCCTCAACATTATAGATACTACATATTGAAACTGTCTGTATGCAACCTGGCTTACCAAAAAAAAAAGGTACTGTTTATGAGCAGAAAATACTGGCATTCTCAACATGTTATTTCCCTATTTGGACCTTTTATGCTTCTTTCTTTCCTTTTCTTTTTTCACTGCCAGTTGTCTTCAATGAATATAGACACTGTTTTACAAGGTTCTTGCTAATGAACAATTGTTTAAGAGGCTGTAGTACAAATCCACAGCGTTCTTTTATAGATAGTCTGTGAAATCCAGGAAACCACATTTTAAATATAATGCTGATATATATCTAGGGCAGTTTAAACAAATGCAGTCTCTTCTGCAAGATACTTCCTTTGGCTACACTGATCTGGCAAGTTATACATACATATATATATGTGCTTAAATCCCAGTGTACTTGCTTTGAAGTCAATGGGATTACTTCTGTGTTTATATACTGTGGTGGTTTGAGGCTTTAAAACACAGGAGGACATTTGACATTTAGCAGGACTAGAAGGGGCCTCAAGAAGTCCCCCTTCTGCAGGATTAGTTATATTTATATCATTCCTTAAAGAATTGATGTTTTTTTTCTAGGCTGTTCTTAAAAACATCTGGTGATAGAGATTGCAGATTCCACAGTTTTCCCAGGCTCTATCCCAGTACTTCGCTATCTTTGTTATTATAAATGTTTTTCTCTAATGTCTGACCTGCATCTGTCTTGCTGGAAATTAAAGCTGTTGTTTGTCAAACTTTGTAACACGCAAGAACCCTGTGTGTGACAAACTCTTGTGCATTCAAAGTCTTAAATCGCCTTCCCAAAAATTCTCTCCTCTGAAGAACCTAGAATCTTCAAATCTTTTTCCCTGGACACATTTTCTGGACCTCTGGTCACTTCCACTGCTTTTCTTCTGGAGCTCTCCAATTAGACCATCTCTGCCTTGCGGACTCTTCCCATCCATCCCCCATTAATTGTCGTCACTTTTCTTGACACCATGGTTATTTCTCAGCACCTCTTCAAACTCTGAGCTTCTGCACTTGTAGTTGTTCTGTGCATGAGATTTGTATAGTCTGCAAGCCCAGTAAACGTGCTGTGTCATGGCCAGATGATTTATGAAAGTACTAAAACACAATCATATCCACAGCAGTTTTTAAATCCTCCTGTTCCTCTAGATGGCTTTGACTGTGGGCAAATGATATCTTTCTCTACACATTGTGTCCAGCTGCTTTCATACCTGTCTTGCAATTTTGTTCAGACCACATTTTGTTGGCGTGCGTGAGAGTGACATTTGAGACAGCACCGCAAGCTTTACTAAATCAGGAAACGTGACATCTCCTGCTCTGCTTCTGCCACAAGGCTTGTTTCCATATGGCAGAAGGAAATTACATTGATTTGACAGGATTTATGCTCTAGAAATCCATACTAGCTGCTATTCATTTCCATGTTATCTTCTAGGCACTTATAAGTAGTCTGAATACTTGTTCTGGTGTTTTTCTGAGGATTGAAGACAAATTGACTGGCTTGTAGCTCCTTAGTTCTGCTTCCCCTGCTTTGCAGAGCTGGATATTCTGTTTACTTTTGCCTTGTCTTTTAGTACCTCATCTTCTATTCTTGCATTCCTAGAGGTGACTGTCCAGTGATTCAGAGAGCTCTCAAGTGGCCATGTAAGATTCCTGAGTTGAAATACATTGTGCCCAATCAATTTTAACATCTGTGATTTATTTAAGGGCATATTAATCTGCTTTTTTTAGGCCATTATTTTCTTGCTACTGTATCTTCTGTTCCTTTCTTCATTGGCATCTGTGTCCTGTAGAAGTTCCTCAGCAGCACTATCAATTCTCCTCAACTATTTATTTTGCCTTGCATGAAATGTCTTGAGTTTAGATCAACTGCCAGGGTTAAATCCTGCTGATATCAATGATTGTGTTGCTTTTGGATCAAGGCTTAATTGTAGACTGTGGAAGGAACTTTGCTTTTTGCTTCCTTCTGGGGCAGTAGTCTTTCTGAAGAGTGAATGGAACTAACTGCAGTGATGGGACTTGAGGTGTGCTGTGATTTGGGATGCTCCCTGACCAGCTTGTGTTCAGTAGGGTTTGAGCTGTTGTATTGATTTGGTTTTAACCAGAACAAATGGCTCAGCTGTCACTCTGGGACCTTAATGAACACTAATGCCACAGCGTCTGCTCCTCTTTGTTAGATCTGAGAATTTATTTAAGTAAATATATAATATGTTTAGAGAATAAATTGACCACATTGTATTTACCTCCTGAAATTTCTTGTTTGTGGTGGCACTTCCTCATTTGCAGTTCTTTGCTGTTGTTGGTCAGGTACCAGAGTCGTCACTTCATCCTTTATCTGCTTCCCTAAAAAAAGTAAAGTAGGGAGCACTGTTAGAAATTTGAGTACATTTTTGTATGTAACAGTTTCTGTAATGTCAATTTTTCCATAGTCAAAAGAGGAATGTTCAGTTGAGGTTGCTCTTGAGCTGGTAAGAATTCACTGTATATAAATTAAGACTTTCAGTGCTAATTATAATACATTTATGAGGGCTTCTGGTTTCCTTCCTATAGGGCAGTATTTTCATGCCTATTATATTTTGGCATAATCTATTTTTCTGAAAGGAAGAAATTTAAAAATTCAGTAGCTAAGGTTGTAATTTTAAGAGGTGCAATGAGAGACTAGGCTAAAAGAAACTGCAATATTCTATGCAATTTCATGGAGTGTTCTAAGAAAATGTGTCAATTTTATGAGGACTCTTATGGAAAAATTCTTATTTTGTGTGGATTCAGGTGAAAAAGTAAATTTCATGGGATTTGTGAAAATGGCTGGATTTCACTGGTTCCATGAAATCTATGACAGCCATGGAAAAATGCACAGTTCTTGTCATGGAGGAAATTTTTATTGCAGTGTGCAGAACTTTTATTTTCTGTATACATCTGTTCCTCTGACACATATTATGCATTCTGGACCTCTTCCTCATCTTGTAGTCTCTTCCTGTGAATATTTTACCCTTCTTGATGGATGCATAGTGCTCTGATCCTCAGATGATAGAAATCCATGACTGCCTACAAAGGAGGTTCAGTGTGAGAACGTGGGTGGGGGATGGGCATGAAAAGTAAAAAATACTAAATACAGTCCTGGGGATTTTGTATTTTATGGTAATGACAGCTTATTTAATGCAGTATAGGAGGGAAAATAATCAGGACTAAGAAATAGGAATGATTTATCATATTCAACATGAGATCTGAGCAATGTAGCATCAAAAGCCACCTACCTGCAATCTGTAAAATCTGGGCTTCTGTGGAGGGTCCAGCATGAGACCACCCAAGGAGCATATAAAGCTTCAGAGGAGAACAAGTGTATTGTGGCATCTCAATTTATCCTCTAAGCAATGCCCTCGTTGGCTAGGACACAAGTGTGACTCTAGCATGATCACGTTCTTCCCTGTCTTCATAGAGGCAGCAGAGCTGAAATAGATCCTGCTTTTCAAGGAGAGAAATTAAGATACAAAGGAGAAAAGGAGTGCATCCTCAGACAGGGCTTGAAAATCAATGGTGAGATGAGGTGAAAACTTACAGGAAGTCTATGTCAGAAGGGCATGGGGAATGACAAAGAAAATGTGATATTAGGTGAGTAGAGGAATTGGAAAAGAAGGAGTTGTGAAGCAGATTAAGCCAAATCTATGCAGGATTTTAAAAGAAGAAGTCTGAACAGTGTCTTGAGATAAATAGGGAGCCATCTGATTAGCTTTGATTTAATGATATTTTTTAACATCTTTGTGTGCCTGAGCAGCCAGAACTGCGAACATTTCTGAGAGAAGCCTCTTCTGGGGAATTGCCCTCCCTTTTGCTGAGGGAAGATGTGGAGCGTCCTGGTTTTGGCTGGGATAGAGTTCATTTTCTTCTTAGTAGGATTTAGTGTGATGTTGATGACACAGGCATGTTTTTGTAGCTGCTGAGCAGTGCTTACTTAGGGTCTCAAGGCCTTTTCTGTGCCTCAACCTACCCCACCAGTGAGGAGGCTGAGGGTGCAGAAGGAGTTGGGAGGGGACACAGCCAGGATAGCTGACCACAACTGACCCCAGGGATATCCCACACCAAAGGCTGTCATCATGATCAGCATATAGAGCTGTGGGAAGGAGAAGGAGGACAGGGGCATTTGGAGTGATGATGTTTGTCTTCCTCAATAACTGCCAAGTGTGAAGAAGCCCTGCTCTCCTGGGGCAGACTGAACACCTTCCTGCACGTTGGAAGGGATGAATGAATTCCTTGCTTTGCTTTCTGGCACATTGCTTTTGCTTTGGCTATTAAACATCATCACCTTTTGCTGTCTCCTTTTGAAGGAGACTTTGGCCTGCTATGACCTAGAACAGCTTTTCCCACATCACCATCAAAAACCTACAGTAGAGCTCTTCATCTCATCTGTGCTGCATGTTCAGGGCCAGGTTGAATGGGACTTGGAGCAATCTGGTCTAGTGGAAGATGTCCCTGTTCATGGTAGGGGTGTTGGAACTAGGTGATACTTAAGGTTCCTTCCAACACAAAGCATTCTATAAAATAGTGTACTCTGTGAATTTTCTCGCTTTTACATTTTGATTCTCTTCGCCCATTCCCACTGGTGGGGTGTGACAGCAAGTGGCTGCATGGGGCTTAGTTACCAGCTGGGGTTAAACCATCACCAAGGTTTTGACAGGGAGAAACGTTACAAAGCACAGCAGAGGTGATGGTACTATGGGTTATTACTCATGCAGGAAACAGAGGACATGAATATCAGGGTCCTAGATGATGTCATGTACCAATTCTGAGAAATGGGAAGCAGAAAGCTGACACTGAGGCTGGCTATTGATGCACACGAAGGCTTGTCTGTATTTAGCGAAGCCAAGGGGAGGTTCTGAGGGGCAAAAGGACCAAGTGGAAAGCAATGGCTGAGGTATGAGAGTTGTTTGTATTAACTGCAGTGGGCATAGGTATTTGTACTGCATGTTACACTGTTGATTATTGACTGCTTTCCACTCTCTTCACTGAACCTAATAAGTTCTGTATTCCCTTTTGCTCAGTTTCTGTAAATGCTAAATAGATTTTTGCCATGTAAGATGCCTTCCAGAAAAAACATCATCACCTTTTGTTACATTATTTTGAAGGAGTTTTTGGTCTGCTGGGACCAAGAGCTGCTTTTCCCACTTCCCCATCAAACAACTTGCAATCCAGCTCTCCTTTGCATAATCCTGTTTCAAATACGAATAATATGTATCCTCCAGTTTATACTAGCAAGGAAATTTGCGTGGTTATATTTCATCATTGCCTTAGAGAAGAAGAGAAGGGCATCTGCCAGGCTGTCTGTACAGATTTTCTCTGCTGAAATCTAGTGAAGAAACTGTAGTTGTCTTGATAACATATTCAAGATTTTTCCCCCTCTTTTTCTAGCTTACAATGCCAGGAAGTTGTGGCTGTGCACTTTTCACTTGCAGCAGATAACAGCCGGCCCACCTCATCCTCAAAGTGTGCAGATCAGACAAGGTCCTACTGTATGGCTGCAACACCCTGATACATCTGGCTCTGTCTTGCTCAGATCTCCCTAGTGACACCTAAGTCATCTCTAGTTTTAGTGAGCTTTTCAACATAAAAAAGGGGTCTTT
Source organism: Thryothorus ludovicianus (assembly GCA_013397245.1). Taxonomy (NCBI): domain Eukaryota; kingdom Metazoa; phylum Chordata; class Aves; order Passeriformes; family Certhiidae; genus Thryothorus; species Thryothorus ludovicianus. The sequence goes on along the minus strand of VZTB01008917.1, from coordinate 349,303 downwards.
GGCTCAAGGACAGCAAAGGCTGGAAGGAGATGTCTGTAATAGTATTGACCAAGTCAAGCCTGTAGTTCAGGGAGCCTGCACAAGGAACTGTGGAAGGATGGAGTAAGTGGTTTGCACCAGGCTTGTGGTTTGTGGTGACCTCTCTTTTGCCAGGGAGCTAACACCTGCTCTGCAGGGCTGATAACCAGCAGAGCTGCTCCACTCCCACTCTTGGTGTGTGGCAGGGCAGTCAGGAGTTTGTGTCTCACTGGGGTTCCTGTGCTGCACCTGGTCCCTGTGGTGTAGGAGTCAAAGCCCAGTGTAATGTTTTGTGGGGTCAGAACAGGATGTGTTGGTACTTCTAATCAAGAACCTAAAACAGTTTTGTTCTCTGAAACTTTCCAGTTACTCCTTTTCCTTACATCTAGTGTATGCTTGTATGTTTTGTCAAGTCAGCTAGGAAGAATATGTCCACCTCCTGTAATATGTTTTGGCAGATTGTCCCTTTTCCCCCAGAAGCAGCTTGTGCCAATATTCCATTTTAACAACTAAATATACATGGCTGACATCTACAAATTTATTCATGCTGATGGGCTCTGCTCGTTGAAAGTATTCTGTTTGCACCAGATGCTGCAAACCTTGACCATACATTTGTGGATTAGCACACTTGATTAATGAGTGCAGAACTGGAGGTCACAGTGCAAGGGCATGGGCTATCTCAGCCTTTAATCTCAAATGTACCCCACGGCAAAGTAGATGGATTTAGTACCATCACAGGTAATCTCATAATTTTACCTTTCAAGCTCATTGGTTGTCTCCACCTTGGGAGCCTCCAAAGATCCATGGAGAGATGTCACAATTGAGTTCACATAAGCAGAGATCCGTGTTACCTGTGGTTTCTTTTTGCCAAGGAAGAACTAGGTGACAACCCAGATATTTCCTATTGAGTGTTTCCTTTCAAAACAATCAGAGGCAGTGGGACTTGGAGTGCCTGACACCCTGCTTTTTGCATATATCTGACATCATCATTTCTTCTCCAGAGTAAGCTGGCTAAATTGATTTGATTTTAAAGAAGTGAAGCACTGAGACTGTGCCTGACATTTTCAGAATTCCAGGACGCTGTGTTCCCAAATCAATATGCTGATTTAGTAACATAACTTATGCTTAGGAAGGCCATGTGACACTCTCAGACCCATCTATCTTAGTTGAGCATTTCTATTAGAGCTGTGCAAATCCTTTCCAGGTCTGCAAGTGAGATTTTACAAGTTTCCCAGTAGAAGGGGGTGTGGAATTTCAAACACCCCACTGTCCTCCACACCAAATACCAGATTTGAATACCCTTTTCTTGTTTGAGTCTCAAGCAGGCCCTGACACAGGACCATCTCTGTATTGCTAGCAGTCAAATAGACAAGTGCACACATCCATAGATGTACAGTAGTAGCCTACTGCCCATGAAATAGGCACTTCCATATGCAGATAAAGATCCATTTTTAAGTAGGCACTTCAGGGAATCAAAAGATGCATGTGGAAAAGTAAAAGGGACAAGAGACATTTAAGTTTTTCACATATTTAAATAGAATCAGAGTAGTGCACAAATGTAGTCTGTGTCTGTCTATGTGAAAACAAACCCAATACCATTTGGCCATGGAGCTCATTTAAAATATATCAAAAGTGTTTGGCTGTAAGCCATTCATGTTTATGATACCCATGGAAAAAAACATGTTGGAGGCAGCAATGGCTGAGTCACTCAAACAAAAAATGACTTTAGGACACAGACAATGTGAGTGAGCTCCTTATTCTGGCAAAAGTGTCGATAAAAGTATATCAATAAAAATGCTACTCTCCTTTTCTTTGTTAAACATCTGATGCTGCAGCCTTCATACGTGACATGATGCTTTGAGGTTATATTTCCTCTTACTTATAAGGTACTGGCAGCTGAATCTCCTAATACTGCTAGAAAAATCGTTTTGTGTTATTTCAAGGCACACAGAAACTGTTTTTCAAATAGTGAGATTGTAGCAGTGGAGTTGCCTACCTTCTAAACTGATACCTTGTTTCTGTGTAAGCTTAGATTGAGAGTATTTCAGTACCATCCTGTTCACCTGTAGGGACATTTGCCTGACTACAACTTTTAAAAACAGGCTTAAATGTATGCTGGAAAGTGTCTGCGCCTTACCAAAGGACACAAATTTTCTTCTCAGTGCCTTTCCTTACTGCGAGTAGCCCAAGAACTCCTGAAGACATCACATCTTTTATGCCCTATGCAGTGGCTGGCAGAGCCCAGCACATCAGAATCCTTTGTGCTCACCAGGGAACCAGGATTTGAAGGATCACTAAACTTAGCCATTTTGTATATCAATCCACGAGGCAGCACTTTAATCATGTATTTTCAAGGTTAGAGTGTTCATTTTGGCCTTATGCTTGCTAAGTGGCACAGTGATGTTATGCACAGTACATGGTAATGCTATAATTTATTGCTTTCTAAAAGCCACCCAAAGTACTGCACTGTAATCAAATAGCACTTCTTGATGACATTGTGTGCTCCAGATATAGCCTGAAACAGACTGACACAAATAAGTCATTTAAAGGTGCACAGCCAATCAGAAATTCTTGCCAAATGGAAGATTTGTGAATAAGCAGTTTTCTGCTTTTAAATTATGGCTTTGTCTTAATGAGACATTTGCTAACAATGAAGCTGTGTACATGCATTTGGTCTGCCCCTGCTACTCTAAACAAGGTGAGTGACGTGGCCATATTGTGATCTGCAATGTGGGACCAAACTGAGCTTAGTTTTTCTTGATGAGAAGAAAATATTCCTCTTACTCTTTACTTGACTTTGGTTACTGCCAAAAAAAACATAGTTTTTATACTGGGGGGAAAAAATCAGAAGACTTAGACAGAAAGTTGCACTCAAACAGGCTATTTCTAAGAATCTTTTTTCTTTTTTTTTTAACTGTAAGACTGTGACTAGCCCTCAATCTAACTGCTTCCTTCCTCAGTTGGTCCTTACAAACATTATCAGGTTGCTTTAGATAGTATGGAAGGCATTGGTTGTTATCAGGCTTGTCTCATTTAAAATCTCTGTCTTTTGTTACACTTTGAAAGTTACTCTAGACAGTCTTCCTCCTGAATTCCCCTTTTTTGTGAGGACCCTGCAGTGAGCACTTCCTACCATGCTCCTCCAGGAAGCCTGGAGGAGCAAGCTCACAGTTTGTAATGCTCCATCTCTTACCTTTGCTGAGTTGCTTCCGACTCCTTGAGTGGCTGGGCTTCTGCCCGTGCTGCTTTCTTGGCCCTCCCAGACATCTGTGCTCGATGTCTGCGTGTTTACTGCCGTGTTCTGCAGCCCAGTCCAGGCATTGTTTCTGCCACACTGTGCTGTCATTTGCCCACCAGTCACTGGAGCTGCTCTTCCATGCCTCAAGGTACCTTGCCCAACACCTTCAGGTACAGAAAACATCCTCAACTTCTCAGGACTGGGGGAGATGGGTAAATCTTAGCACACCTATTTGCTGTATTTCTGAGACTACTGGAGGGGTGTTTGTGGAGGTAGGTCAGCCACCACATCTGTTTGAGGCCAGATAACACTTACTAAGTGACTGCTGGATTTTTAGAGCTCTCAGGGACAGGCATCATTACTTCATTACCAATCATTATTGACAAGTAAACAAAGTTCATAGTATATTCAATATTACACCTAATTCTCAGTGTAATATTTCTCTGTCTTTGTAGAAAATGTAACCTGTATCCCAGGAAACAATGGACCACATTTGACATTTGGAAATATGTGCAACAATGCAAGTACAATTTTGGCACCTTAATTTGTAGGAATGTAATATTTAGCTACATCTGGTGCATTTTTAAATGCTTTTCAGCACAATTCACCTGAAGATAATTTATTCTGTAAGACAACTTGGTCAACGCTTCGGTTCTTGGAGTCCCGTGTTCTGTAGCAGAAAGAGAAGCTGGCATATTTATGCCTTGTGAAGCCAGTGGAAGTCTGTGTGTTGACTTTCATGGGGCTCTGGATTAGATCTTTAATGAACATCTCCTGATATCATTATGGGAGCAAATATTGGAGCAGCATCATGAAAACTTCAGATTTAGTCGATACGAAGGATTTATTAAATTTTTTTTGAACATACAGTAGTTTGAAAATTGCTTCTTGAAAATTGCTTCTTCATCTGCTGCTCTGTTCATGCTTATTCCACAGTGACCTGAGCCACCCAAAAGATTATTTTGCCAGTAAGAAGCTGAGGCCAAGATTAGGGCAAATGAAGAAACCATGCAAAATTAAAGCAACCAGTTGTTTTGAAATAAATAGACAAGGTGCAAATCCAAAAATCAAATCTGAATGCACCCAGAGACATGTGGGAAGAACTTTTTGTACCTGTTAAATTCAGAAGTTTGGCATGTTGGGCTGCAGAGAATCTAGTAGTTGTGAAATGTAAACACATGGTATGTAAAACATAAACCCCGGAATCAATGAATCATGCTAATTTCACACTGCCCCCACTTTGGACTAATTAGTGCAAATTAAATGTTGCACTTGTCAAGCAAAGCAGTTTGTGCACCATGTATTGCATTAAGAATTATTTTTGGATCCATTTGCACAATGTGAAAATAGAGTGAAAATATTTTTATTTCAATTAGTGGTAGTTTTACAGTCATTAGAAGATTTCTTTAATAGGCTTAGACTCCCATGGCCTGCACAGCTGCATGAGGTCTGGTTTGCATTTAAAGGTGGGAAAAGATGTAGTGGGAAGGAGACCATTTAGCTGACTGGATTTACTTAATTACCCCCCACCCCATTCTAAAATGCCGACCAGGCTGGTCAATTATCTGTCCCTTCGTCAGAGGCCAATTGCTTAATTGCAAATTATCCATAATAATTACACAGCCAAATAACTACTGGATTTATTTTTAATGAATGTGGAAGCCCTTAACAAGGATTTAAATGTACCCACCAGGATTAGTCAAAATCGACAGCTATCAAAGGGCTGGAATCTGCCACTCTCACTTCTGTGGAGGAGAGCATCACTCTGCTTATTTGCTGTTCATTTTCAGTGAGACTCAGCGAAGTGAGGATGCTGTGTCCATGCTCTGTAATGTTTTCAGGGTCTAATATTTCCATTGTTTCAGTGAGACAGACTGAAAAAGAGGGATTACTGAAAATGGAAAAGGCTGTCAGAACGTGGGATGCTGTGAAGCCAGGGCAGAATATAGGACAGAGTGGAAATACTGCCTTTGCTGAAATGAGATGGAGCTCTGCCAGGCAGCAAAAAAAGGGATTGTCAAAACAGCAGCGCACTCCCCCTCGGCGGCATTCCTGGCGCGGGAGAGGAGGGTCTGCCCACTGCAGGGAGATGGAGGCTTTCCCTCTCCGTGGGGTGCAGCGCTCGGAACTGGCCGGCAGCAGCAGGGATGTAATTAGCGCTGACACAAAACACAAGGCAAGGCTTTTGACGCTTGTTTCTCAGTTTTGACAGAGAAGAAAATCATGAGAAAGGTGGCAATTTTGTTTTGTCGGTTTGGTTTTTTGCCTTTTGCTTTTTTCCTTTCTCCTCTCTCTCTTCCCCCTTAAATGGCTTTCTGTCTTCAAATTACCAGAAATCACTGGGTACATGGGCCACATTCCATGGTGCTGCCCACTCCTCCACACTTGTCAGCCTGGGAAAAAAAGGTGTACTTTATTGAAATACTAAACAAAATGAGAACAGGAATTTAAATATAATGCTCTGTCTTCTCACAGGCAGACGAAGAAGGTTCAGTAGTTGAAGACATAACAGAAAATTTGGAGTGTGAAGGAGGATATAAACTGAATGCAAAGAAGCATGCACAGGGGAACTAAACTATATAATGTGGTGCAGGTAAATTAAAGTGGCTGAACTGTTTTTGAAATGGAAACTTGGCATCTGTCTGTTCTCTGTCTTACCTATGTTGTTGTACAGAGGTCCAGTTCAGAAATCTGTGTCCCACTGTGCTAACCTCAGTAAAAACACTGTAACTCAGTGTCTTCTACCACTATTGCCCAGCATCTAAGCAAAAGCATTCTCTCAGTTCTAATTTGCTTTTTCACTTTTATGTTGCCTGCTCTTTGTAGGTCATGTGTAAGCAATTTTTTCTGCTGCTTTTTCTAGGAGGTTAAGTAATTAACTTGGAGGAGAATAGGAAGCTGTGATCTTGCCTCACTTTGAAAGGCCATTTTCCGAGATTTCTGCAGAATGTTTCTTCTCTTCTGAAATTTCTTACACTGAATTCTTGCATGGAGAGTCGATATTCTTGACATAAAAGCCTTAGCTGGGATCTCTTTTTGATTGTGAAGCATCCTATGGAATGCTATACTCCTAAAGGGATTTCGACAATGAGAGAGTGAGGCATGAAATATTGGACTGTTTTATTTCTAGGCTTGTTGTTTTTTTAATGACTGAGCCCTGTCTACTTGTACCCTGCTATGATGAGGGTCTAAGTTTGCTAATGCAAACACAGCCTAAAAATTTCAGTTTGTGCTCTGTCCTCCTTCAGTTGGAGGACGCAGTCCTGAAGTTCTTGAAATGGGTCTTCTGGATGTCACTGTGTAAAATAGTGACCCCTTAACTTGACTTGTCATCTAAAATCTGGATGTACTTAAGATGTAGTTGATCCCCCAAATATAAATTCAGTACCATTCATCATTTTCATCTATGAATTTGAATAGCTTCTCTAGTGTGTCTCTGCTGTTGTCAGTCTGACAGGTTTGCTCCTTACAGGGTTAATTAGAATACACTCTGGTTCTTACACATGGAATCTGCATGTTAAAATCAATGTGGATTTCTACCTACAATTCTTGTTCACAGAAAGGAGCCGAAGACCCTGCTCTGTGAAAACAGTTGCTGGATTTATTCTCTATACCACATGCCAATAATGAGGTGGGGAGGAAGACACATCTATCCATTATTTTAAGTTGAGCAGATATTTTCTTTTCCTATTTTTTTAATTGATAAACCTTACACTTCAATGTTTTTATTATTGTTTTCTCATTCCTTCCTCATTGGTTTCTTTTTCCCTTAAATTCGCATCCCAGTCTGCACTGCTGTTTGTTCGTAAGTCACAGTGTAGTTTTGACTCTTAGTCACATGAAGAATGTCTTTTTCCAATATTTCCAGCCCTGAAATATATGCTTGTAATCGTTAAGGGTGCCAGAAAATTCCAGCACTGTTGTTTTTTCTTATATTTTTATTTTTAATCTGGAACCAGTGCATCTTCCAGCTTTCTCAATTCTCTTGTAATTTGTTTAGCGTGAACACTTTTCTGAGAGCTATACTAGTACAGGCATCTTGCTTTTTTTTTCTTTTAAGATTTCTCTTTTCCATCTCTAAAGTGGAATTTTGTGTGCCAGAAATGATTGCAAAGCTACCTTTTCCTCTGCCCATGTTTCTCATTGAATCTTCCCGTCCCATGTTCTTTGTCTTGTCTCAGTAAACAATCAACAGTTCCAAATAATGTTGTAATTAAAATTTCCTCAAGGGGTAGTTTTTACGGATACCGTTCAGTATACAGAGGACTGTCGGGGGTTACTGGGAAAGAGGAAATAGAGGAATTAGAAGCGATAGAAGGGAATAACCTGGCGCGCCGCCCCCGGGAAGGCGGGTACTTGTGACGCGGCGCGGCGGAGCGCATCCCTGGATGCTCCGCCCGCAGCATCCCTGGAGCATCCCCGGAGAAAGGCGGCTCCGCGGGGCTCCCGCGTGCCCGGGACCCCTGCCGGGCTCCTTGGCTTGCCGGGGTCGCAGTCTGTGTGTGCTGGCGTGTTCTCTGCTAGCTCTGGCTGACAGCCTCATAGGGAACTGGCAGATCACAGAGGAACTCCCCTTCCCTTCCCTTCCCTTCCCTTCCCTTCCCTTCCCTTCCCCACAGCCCGAGCTTCAAGTGCTATTGCCTGTGCTAAACTAAGGCTCTGCGGGCACTCTTAGCCATATACACATATAAATTTACTTTATAGCATTTTTGCTTTGTAAAAAAAGTAATGAAAATTTGGATTTTATTTCTGCTCAGCCATTTAACTCCTTAACACCTCAGATTTTATTTTTTTTTAATATAATTTAATCTAACCCATCCACTTCATTAATTTCGCCTTGTACCCTGTGGTTTTGCTCCTCCTAAATGAAGAGTAAAGCATGGTGGAGCAGCAGTCTTTATTGTGAGTATTTATTCAGGGAATTCAGAGAATCTCTTTGGAAAATAGATCTTGGCTCACCCAAGATAGAAACCATGACTTTGCTTCAACACCCTGTTGCAACAATGTCAGTGCTGCTAGGAAGGGCAGTGATCTGCCCAATAACTCTTTAAAATGCCTAAAATCAGATTGGAGGGAAATGAGGAAATTACCCTGGGTCATCCTGACAAGCCATCAGGAAAGGAACATCTAGAATGAGGTAAAGGAAAGGTGAAGTTTAAAAAACATTTATAACAGGGAAAGCACAGAATGGCCTCTCAAGTGATGTGAAGGCCTCTTGTATTTTAAGACCTCATTAGGAAGCTGTATAGGAATGAGGCACCTAAATATCTTAAAATATAGTCCCAAACAACTAAAATTTTAGCTGTCTGTAAAGGGAAGTGATCTGTTTCAGGATATGAAAAGTGGAATGAACAGTTACTTTCCACTTCATGTGTTTAAGGTTTGTCTCATCAATCACAAACTTAGGAAATAATAGTAAAGATTTATATTCTGTATGGCTCTGTACTGCTTTATGTTGAGAAATAGAGAACAAGAAGGGGTGTTAGAGGTCCTACTTTATATATTAAATGTCTTGTAAGTGGAAGTTTTATCCTGTGAAGTGATTAGCTCTGAATATGTGTAGCACTCTATGGGATTGTTCCAGTGCTTGATGGGGTGGGTATGTGTGTGTCCCTTGTGAAATCAAAGCACATCCTGGTTCAGCCTGGAAAAGCTCAGAGGCTGGGGCAGAAACATTCAAGGTGTACAGAAATACACTTTCCTTGTGCAGATATTTCTATCTTTTGTTCCTTAAAGAAGAGAAACACAGGCCTTTTCATTCAATCTTAGGCATGACAAATTTGAAGTTTTAGAAGAAAACTACTTTTGATTTATGATGCTGAGCTGAATTTTAAAATGGTGGAAAGGAAAAACAGGCATTCCAAAGGTAAAATTTGGAGTTAATGCTAAAAAAATTCAGTATCTAGACAAAATTATAAGTAGCTAAGAATAGGAAATCAAAAACTACTCTGCCCTCTCAGTACGCTGCTGCCATGACACTACAGTAATTTATTGCTGCAGAACATTCCCTTCTAGAACTCTCTAAATATTTTAAGGAATTTCAATTACATATTGCAAGGGAACATCTTTAAAAGCATTCAGGTTTGCTAGCTTGAAGGACCTTAGAGGAATCCATATGCAGAAAAGCAAATAAACTCAGTGAGAAATGTACAATATTTAATTAAAATACTAGGGTTTGGCACGTTATTTTTCTTACTATGACTTAGTAAGGAAAAAAATAAATCCTTGCATAAAATCCCTTAAGTGTGCAGATAGATTTTTTTTTTTTTCCTGAGCTTTGTACAAATGGCTTGTATTGTCACCAAAAAAAAAGTCATAGACTTGGATGTATATTCTGTTCTTTTCATATGTTAATGATTTATGAACTGTGTTGCACCATTTATACGATCAGCAGTTAGTTAAATGCTCTTTGTCCTGAGAAATGTTGAATCCATTATGAGAGAGAGGAGTAATAGATTCCCTATCTTCATCTCAGTGATCAGTTGCTCTGATAGATGCTCAGTTGCTGTGGATGCCGGCAGACAGGAGAGCTGCTGGTGAAGAGAATTGCCACCCTCCGTGCCAGTCAGAACTCACTGGCTCTCAAGTTTCATATGGAAACACACATTTTTGCAACACAGGTGTAGGTAACTAGGAGGTGTAGTTTCCAGGCTGCTACAATTCCACAGTGGATGTTTTCAACACAAAACAGCTCTCCTCCTTGCTCTTCATGTGAATCTTTAATAGTTTCAAAGAATATGATTAAGAAGGGGAGGAAAGCTTGGGTGCTTCAGTAACTTGGTAAGGGCTCAGTTGTAGCTGTCAGTCCTGTACTGCCTGTTTCCGCAGTGCAATGCATGGTACTTCACAGCAAATTAATGCTGTGTAAAACATAGCATTCAAAATTTTAGTTTGGGAGGCAGTAAATAGTGTTTCTGTTTTCTAGCTGGCATTTACTTGGGAGCTAGACTTTTCCTGTGATGTTCTTCACTTCACTTTGATGCCGGACTCTGCTTTTGTCTGCTTTGCGAAGCTGTGTAATATAAGTAGGATCAATAGAAATAGATATTTGCTTCCTTTCAAAGCCTAAACTGAGCCTACTGCTGCTAGATTAAGGTTGAAACGAGGTCTAAGAGGGTTAACACTCTACCATAAGTAACAAGCCCTTTTTGGGAGAAATCCAGAAGTCTTAGTGCATCAGGAAAGATGTGCTCATTCCTTGTTGATTTCTCTCATATCAAGAATCAGCACTGCAAAGGAAGGAAGATCCTGGGCATGATTCTTAGCCTTGTGAACTAGACTTGGCTCAACAGCTCAGAGAAGTAGTCCATCTCTGCTTGCACCAACCTAGCTTATCCCAGTGGGTACAGTGAGGGATTTGCACTGCAGAAGCTGATGAGCAGTTGTACCTATTTCTTATATAGGTATGATCCCTATTAAAAATTTGTTCCAAGTTTTGATCTTGCTGCATTAGTGCTCTCCTACTATCAACCAGCATAGAAAATGTAGCTGAGAGTAGTGCAGCTATTTATTTTTACAATCTCTTGTATTTGTGGTCTCAGTGGTGGGACCTGACGGTATCAGTGCCCTAACTCAAAACACCTCTCAGTAGGCACTCAGCTCATGAGCCCAGCCTGGGCTATATGGTACTAATTAATTCTAAAGAAGGCTAGGTGGATTTCAGGTATGATATTGTTGGTACTGAAGTAACTGAGTGATGTAGCAAAAGAATTTCAAATTGCTAGCTCCCTTGTGAGCATAAAGGACTCTGGCTTATTCTTGCTTAAATACTCACTTTCTATATTCCCTTGGCTGCAACTAAACTGCAGAATATTTACCTGCTTGATTGTTGTTTGTAAATCTAGGCTCTCCCTCCCCCAATCCCCTAAATCTTCCTTAGACACTGAGAGGAAAAAATAGCATACAAGAAAGTGTCTGTAAAGCATTTCTTTTCTGTTCTGCTGCTCTGTGTAGAGCTTTTTGTGGCACTCAGGGGTGCAGTAGGGCTTGAACAGTCCAGACAGTGTGCCAAGGCATATTCCTGTAGGACATTGCTAGAGATCCCTGCTCGTAAACCCTGCCTGCAGAGCTGTAACTGGAGAGAGAAACAGAGAGAGAGGGAAAGAGGTGAAACAGGGAGGACACAGAGGTGTGATTAAGGACCTACAGAAAAGACAGAGAGAGAAAACTGAGAGAGAGAACATTGTGAACAGATTGGTAAATGGAGAACAACCTCCCAGGGCCAGGCTGAAGACAAAGGGGCTGAAATAGAGAGTAAAGGAAAAAGGTAATTGCAATTTTGGGGTATTATATTAAGATGAAAAGCTGGGCCAGTCCCAACCAGCCTATCTGGAAAGTCCAAGAGCTGGCTGGAAATCAGGAGGCAGAGGCTGTGAAAAAAAAGGAAGAGGTGGTAGAAAGTAAGGTTGGCCTTGAGAGCAATAAAATGTGCTGTGCTTTGTGCAGGACTGAAAATTGTTCAGCTGGGAAGGTGCATTTGGATGCGGACAAAATGCTCAGAAATCTACAGGGAGAGATGGAAAAGGCCTTTTACAAAGAGGCAGTGTGAATAGCTTTGCATAGATGACTTTTAACATAGTAAAAAGGGTGGTGGCTTCGTTAAAAAATGCTTGATGCTTACCACAGTTTAATCTCAGACCACTTGCTTGGGTATCTAAACATGGATTTAAGGGCACAGCTTTACAAGTGTGAAAGAAAAAGAACTGGACTGGGGTGCTTGGTACCTTCTTTGCTGGTGTAAATATCTAGAAATCAGACTTACCTGGATGTCAGATGGCACAGATTACTGCTGTTACAGTAGCTTGTTAGCAACTCAGGTTTTCACTTTAAAACTAGGAGAGTCTGAGATAATGGAAAAAGAAGTCAATGGAGCTCCTGCAAGCCTTGCTAGTGCAGAGTCTTCCTGGATGTTTCTAGTTATGAACTAGCTTCATCTTGGTTTCTAATGAGTGACTTGGAAGCTGGTGCCCATTTGTGAGAAGCACTTTTATACTGATAATATTGTCATGTGTTGTTAATCTCGTTATTTATTTCTGTGTTTGGCTAGCTATCCTCAGGTATGTACAGTCTAAAATTGAACATAAATTCCGTACCACCTATGGTGTTAAATACCAATTTTAATGCAGATTTTTATTGTATTTGGCTGTGACTGAACAGAAACTAAAGAATACAGGCAACATTAAGAGATTCTTTAGAATTTTAGCCAGTCCCCTCATTCTGACTAGGGACATCGTGAGAAACTGGAATTGGGATAAGTGAATGGGGCTGGTTAGGGGAGTTCGAGGGTTCCTTTTCTTCCCTTCTTCAATTCCTTGAAACTTTCATTAAATTATGGATAAACTCTCAATAAGAACAAAAGAGTAAAAGAATGACAGCTAAATTTTTAGACTCTGATGACCTAAAAAATTGTTTTGCAGACATAAAGAAACATAAAGGATTGAAATGTATTACTGTAAACATCCAGACATTATACTGTCTTTTTTCAGATTCAGCTGCTGATATTCACATTCATGAATAGCCCATTTCAGTGACATTACTGGGACAAAATCCCTGTGGGTTTAATTCCTGTTACTTCACTAACATCAGTTAAAGTCAGCATCTCTACATGGATTTGATCTTGCTTGATGAATTTTGTGAGGTTTGTGTTATACATGCAGCAAGATGTGTCTGCTGTCACTCTATGGGCACATATTGGAATCTGGTGGCAAGTCCTGTCTGCTGTGTGGGGAGAAGGCTGCAAAGGACAAACAGAGCAGAGTTTGACCAAGCAGATAAGGACTGCCTGAGGTGTCCTCTGTGGAGAGGCAGTTTGTGAGAAGAGAGTTTTGCAGAATAGCTGCTAAGGACTCCCAAGGAACAGGTACACAGAAAATCACTGGACTCCTAAAAGCAGTTCAGCAAATACCCTTCTATGAATTTGAAAGGGACTGTGAGCACCAGACAAGAAGCTTTATTTCATGTGGCTTGTTCAGCAAACTAACATTAAGCTAAGTGAGAGAGAGAGGAACAGTTAACAAACCACTGCAAAAATGAGAGGTTTATTACTGTTGGAAAGCATGAAACTCTGCAACTACAGTCCTAGTTTTCTGTGAGGGGCCAAAACTAAAGGGGAACACTTGAAACATATAGATTTAAAATTTAGGAGTTGCATGAGAAATTTCGAATCCTTCCTTCAGAACCAGGTTGTAATGGGCATCAGAGACCCAAACTGTGAACAGAGGTGTTTGAATATCCTGAGTTAACCTTAGAAAAACAGTAAGGATGGAGCAGGCCACAGCACAGAGGCAGACCAGGCTGCAGATGCTGGAATGAAAACCAAGGCAATGATCCCCTGAAGCAGGGCCACAACCTATCACAAGCCCGTGGAGCACAGGAGGCTGTGCAAAACTGATGGCTCTAAGGGGAAATGTGCCAATGTGCACAGAGCTCTCTTTAAATGCTGCCCCAGCACACCGTGTTATCTGCATGTGATGGCTTTCAGCAGCCTGTGTGGAATGATTTGGTAGCCTTAGCTGAGTCCCACCAAAGAAATGCCAAGCTTCTTAAGCTGCTTAACAGGCTTGGCGAAGAGGATAATGATTAACCGTTTATTAAAGTCAGCCCCTCCAGGTCAGAATGAGGGATATTGGTAGTGAGAAAGCTCGTGCTGCTCTTGCCTTCCCAGTGCCTTTTATGCAGATAGAGGACTTTAGCCTTTGGGGATACAGTCAGTGGTATTAAATTTACTTAAAAGTATGAAGTGCCTTCATTTCAGCGCTGAATACCACTGTGGGCCATTGTAAACTTCCCCCATGCAGTCTGAATCTCCTTAAAGGCAGACATGCACTGGTTTCTCAGAAAAGCTCTACTGAGAGCATACAGTGTACATGTCAACTTAATTAAATGAATTTGTTTAAAATATGATCAATGATGTGTGAAATTATATAATTATTCCATAAATACACATTGTTAATTAATTAATATTTTAATTAAAGGGTAATTGGAAACTCGTTGCATTACTACCTTTTTTGAAGGACATTAATGTGTCTTTACCTCATATTCACTGATTAAACCAAAAACCCTCTTTTTAAAAGAAGGTACTGAACTAGAAGCCCAAGAGATTAAAAAAAAATAGAAGTAAGAAAAAAAAGAAGATACACCATGATAGCTATGTCCCAGTTTGCCATAGAAAGGAACTTGGTTGCCCTTTAAAATCTTTGCTTTCGATCAGCCTTCAGTTTTTCTAATATCCTTTGTGTCTCTTATTCTGGGAGAGTGATTGTCTCTCTGGGAGTTTTGCCTTGAAATGTCTCTTTGGAAAAAGAACTTGGAACAAAGTGCTGTGGACTAGTTGTTGGTTGAGAGAGGTTGGTATTAGCAGTTTGTCAGAGCTAGACATAAATCCCTCTTCCCTCTCATAATAATTTTCCTCCTTCAGTTTACCTGTTTATTTTAAAGACTATCCATATTAAAAAACTCAGACTCCCTATTACTCACTGCCAGAACAGCACACCAATCCCCAGACCACTTTTTGTAACTGCTGGTGTGGAATAAATGAAAAGAAATGACTGAAAACCAAGAGAGAAATGACTGTGGCCCTTATCTTGCCCCTGGAAATTCATATATAATTCATACTGAAGCCAATAGGCTAGGAAGGGCAAATTTGAGGCCTGCCTTTGAAAAATTATCAAGGGCTCACAAATTAAGGCCCTAATTTTGCAAACTCGCACAATTAAATGCGAATGCCTTCAGTGAAGGCAGTGGAAAGGGTGCTGCTGCTTGCAGGTCTAAACTGAGCTCATGCTCTTGTTTGAATCTTTGGGATGGAGACAAATATGAACCAGAGAATTCTGGACAGTAGATGTTAATCCTGCATGTTTTGATCTGCTTACCTGGTAAAATTAAACTGGTTTCTGCAGCTGTTTAACCACTCTGCAGCTGCTCTCTGCTCCCGCATGCATCAAGAGCTAGTAAGTGTTGTTTGAGTGCGACTGGTCTAAAATGTTGGTGGTTTTTGATTTCTAACCTGTCCTGCAATACAATACCCACTGTAGACGTAGAAGGTCCTAAGAGAAATCATAAGCTCCTCACAGTGTGTGACATAAGAGGATTTTATGAGGCTAGCATAGAAAGAACAAGGAATACCATAACTAGCAGAGGGACGAGTAAAATCTAAGTCACTCAGGAGTAGATTACAGCACATTTAGGAATTTCAAAGGACCCAGTGTGCATCTATTTGCACAGGAAAACTGATGCAGCTTTTCAGTGATCCATAGATTTTTTTAAAACAAAATCCGAGATTTAAAATATTTTTTGAATTCCTAATTGTAAAACTGAGCTCACTGTGTTGTATTCTCATAGAAAAGCTACCCTTATTTGTCTTTAAATCCAACAGTGAATCACAAGGCATGCCTGACTTATTCATGTGTGACATGTCAGGTGCATGAGAGCTTACATCACATGCTATGCCGATGCATAAAATTTTTAAGCCTGTCCTTGACAACTGAACAATTCAGCAACCTGGACACAAGCTGCAAGGATCAAAAAGTAGGACAAAATTACAACTGTTTATACAGCTTTGCACAATGCCATGGCAATGCATTTTGCAAGAAGAAATATTTACTGAGAGTAAACACAGTTTAGAATGAGATTTAGTGTCTGTGTCTTCTCTGCAGAGATCCACACACAGAATCCTGGGTTTAATGCTGCTTGAAGAGCCTGAGCTTTTTCCTGGTTTTTGAAGGTTCAGGAACATTTGGGGTAAGAGAAAGTGTCCATGACACGAAGAAATACTTGCATAAGCAAAAGGGAAATTTAATGTAAGTTCTACTTCTATTTTTTTTTTGCCATACTGCAGATTGTTTGACAGGAGTGAAACCAATTAGTGCCAACGATAGCATAGTTTATGATACTGACATCTGTCCAAGAGGAAACTGGCCCAAAAACATCAAACTTATTTTGCAGATGTCACTGAATAATCATTAGGTGGTGATAATTTTCTGTTGCCCAGTGGGGAAAGGTTCCAGCATATTAAATGGTTGAAGTTTCTGAATTTCAAAAATGTTGCAGTGAGGATTTTCACTTGAGACAACAGGCTGAGATTTTGCAATCCATCTTTTGCTGCCTTGCAGAGGAGCAGAGGGAATGGTCTTTTCAGCAAGGCTCAAGATAGTCTGAAATATTTGTAGGGTTCTGTGTTCTGACTGGATTTACAGGTCCAAATTTATCTTGGGGCTAGTTACACTGGCATCTCTGAAGTTGTGTTTGTTTATCTCCATGCTGAATTTGCATCAACAAAAAATGATAATTGAGTAATAGACATCTAATTACATTCTGGAACTAGGTAAATGTTGGGGTGATTTTAGTTATTATCTATTTCATATATTTTTATACCATCTGCAAACATTCGAATTTACAAAACCCAAAATACAAGCATCCATTTGTAAGGCGTCATCTAAATAAATGGCTTGATTTTTTTCTTCTCCCAGGAATGTTGTCAACAGATAGGGCTCAGGGGAAGCTGTAGCCATGCAGCAGCTCTGGTCATTGAGCTTCCCATTTAAGTGAATAAAAATGAAGTTAGGTGTCAATGGACATTCATGTGACTTGCATTTAGAGATTCAAGGATATCCTAAATCATAATGGGGACTGTATATCTTTATATATCCTTTTGGATTTTTTGTTTAACTCTGGAATTATCTCCCTAAGAGAGAACATCTCTCACAATTTCCAGACAAAGCCTTAAATTTGGAAGGGACAAGTCCGTGCAATACTCATACCAGACTCAAACTAAGAGATGAGTCTGAATAAATCTAAGCTGCTATTTTGTGTACCTCTAGATTCCTCAGCCTCTTCCTGGCAGTGATAAAGGGATTGAGATTCCTTTCTGTGTAAACCTAGGAGGAGGACAAAGCCTTGAGGGAAAATCTTGTCCCTTTTCACACCCTAGTGTAGAATTTACACCTTCTTACACATCTGTTCTGCCATTAATCCTCTTGGTCTGACTGAATTTTAAATAGTCTAACATGGAATGACTTATATGGATGAGAGTCTGAAAGAGATGTGTAGCAAGAAAGCAATCAGAAGGATGTAAGAAGATAGAAACTAAAGTAAGGAGTAGCTTATTTCTAATTTAGATTCACTTAGATTTGTATGTGAATTTGGCCCTTACTCTGTGAGGAAGAAAGCAAGAGTTTATTGTTATTTCCTGTTCCTAGATGAAGCAGTTGTAATAATATCAATATTTTTAAATCCTTATGTATCTGATTTAGGAAGGGAATTATGAAATAGATATGATTCTTCTTTTATTTTTGAGTTGCATGCTGGGAAAACAATGCACTCATGTAGATATGAACAGAAATCATTGCTGCCTGTTAAAACAAATTAGGAAACATGCTTTCAATCTTAATATAATTTCTAGAGGAAGAAGCCTCTTGACTTGAATGGTAAAAGTCTGAAAATGGTCAGACAGAGTCATAGAGCTAAGTGGGGATCCCAATTACAGATTAGCAGTGATGCAAATATTGCTGCAGAGGGACTACTCAGCTTCTGCAGCTCAGGAGCTGTGTCTGTGCCTAGAGTGCAGGCATAGAAAACCTCCCTTTCATTATTGTTTTTAATTATCTGCACACTGACAGAGCTGGAATACCTGCTGCACACTGAGGCCCTTTGTGCAAACCCATCAGCAGAGACTGTGCAGCCAAAGCCCATATTTCTTGCCTTCTGCAGGTCTTTCAGCTGAATTTTGCTTTCATGCAGATGCCTTTCTTTCCCATTTACTCCTTATCTTCACTGGCTATTTCTCCTGCTCCACTGAACATACACAACACGTGCAGCTTTATGTGATGACACCAGGTTTTGGGTATCCAGCTGTGATCCTGAAGTTCTCATGTGCAACTGTAGGACTCTTGTGTTACTGTGAGGAAGTGAGGGTGCACTGCACCAGGGTGGCCTTGGGGCACAGACCCCTTGGTGATGAGCAGTGTGTGTCTAGCCTCCTCCCCCTTCATAAAGGAGCTTGCAGGTTGGGACAAAGAGCAAGAAGCTGGCAAGCCCTTCATTAAACTCAGGAATGAGGTGTTAGTCTGTTCTCTGGTCTCCTCATATGTTACACTTATGTTCAGTGTCCCCTTGTTCTCGTTGCTTATCCCTGTGCTTTTCCTATATACTTAGCAGGTGTGATAGACCTTCAAGGGAGGGCAAAACAACCAGGAAAACAGAGGAAGAACTGGCAAAGGGAAGTTCACTTTCTTGTAGACAGTCACTGAAACTAATCCTCTCTGAGGAAATACCACCAAAGTTATATTTTGAGTTTGTTTCCAACTAGGGGCTGCATAGTTTGCAACCATATGAAAACATAAAATACTGCTGGTGTACCTTTGATTTGGACCTTTTGGTCATGGTGTGGGACATGCTGTGCCTGTAGTGCTGGGAGAATAAAAGGGACTGGCTGGGCAAACTGTGTGTTCTGGGACAGAAGAGTCCATGCAAAAGTATATGGACAGGTGAGCAGAGGCAAAATAAATACGCACTGAGCAACAGTAAGGAGTGCTCACCGGAACTAGTCGGAAATAAAGAAGAGCAAGGAAACTTCCCTCAGGTTTTTGGTCTCTTGGCAGTGCTGAGCTGTTCTAACGTGACAGGAAAGAGGCAGAGCAAGGTGGCTCAGCCCCTCTTCACATGAGCACCTTTCTCCCATTGCAGAGCCCTTGCCTCCAACTCAGCCTCATTGTGAGGAGTCTGAGGAATGATTAATAGCAAAGGATGCAGGCAACTTCTGATAGATTCTCTTGAGGAATCAGGGCTTGTGATAATGCAGATCCTCCTTGTTCACCTTACCTGCTTTCCTGATGGCTCTGTGCCAAAGATTCATGTGGTAGCAAATTTCTACCTGCTGTAGACACATGAAGGATGACTTGTGTATATGAGGGCATAAGGTACCCTTTTGTCAACAGAGAAGCAGGCAGATCAAAGCAAGAGTACAGCCTTCAAAAAGCTGTGGGGGTGAGGATGGGGGGAAGCAGCTAGTTGGTTGAAGCTGGTCTGGGAAATGAGAACTGACTGCACAAATCCATCAGCAGGAAGATAAATGCTTACAAAGAGCATGTCCAATAATAAGTGAGGAGGAGGAGGAAAGTAGTGATGAAGAAAGTCATAGCAACACTATACTTCTTTTAAAATAAAGGAAGATTGGAAAGTAATACAGATCACAGGAAGATAGCCATTTGAAAGTATGGAGGGGATAGATAGCAGGGAATAAATGCAAATCAGCTGGTCTACATCATATGTATCCACATGAAGGCATGTGGATACTTACACATCAGCATCATAAAGTCACTCCAGGACAGCAATAAAGGGACAAACCTAGTGAATTGCTAATCACTATTCCTCAAAAATCACCGAGAACTGTGGCAGCTCCGGAGGGCAAGGGAGGGGGAGAAGAGAAGGTGAAATTCCACCCTGAGCCTGGCAGGGCTGAGCAATTAAAGCCCAGTCAATCCAGGAGCAGTCCTCTGGGAAATAACGCAGCAAGTGAACGGAGCAGAGAAAAATCTTTCAGAAAAAAAGAAATGATGAATTGTGGCAGGTGGCCTGGTGCAGCTCTTCTCAAGGTGAGAGGAGCAGTGCAAAGTGAATTCCTGAAAGTTAAGCTTTGAACCCTGTGTTGTGATTTGGGTCTCCATGTTGTTCTCTGGGCAGTTCAGAAGGGCAGTGTAGGGGGAAGCTTTACATGGATATATCTGCAAGGCACTTGTAGTTTTTGTTGTGGGAAGGGAGTTCAGTGGGGGCCAGGCAAATTCTATTTGGGAGTTAATTAGACGTTTAAATATTGATAGCACTAAATATCATAATGATATATACTGTGTGATCTCATACCAGTAGCACTGTGCCATTTAGGATCTAAATGAATACAGGAAAAAATAAACACAGAATTCAGGGGACAAAACAAGTGGTAAGGTTTTAAAATATATTTTTATTTTCTACTGCAGTTAGCCCATTTTTCAAATGTTTTCCTGATGTTAGTTCATCCCAAATCATCTGCTTTACACAGCAAGGGCTGTGTTTTCAATTGGAATCTTCCTCTAAGTAACCAAGGTTTCTGCCCTGAACCCCACAAATCTTACCAGCTTAAACACTGCCAAAATCTGGGATGTCTCTGCAGGGCATTTAAGCTTTGTCAAGATTTTGCCAAATTTTTTTTCTGAAATGCTGATATCTGGTTATCTATGACTGAGAATACATTTATGGTTAAATCTATACCACAGTAAAAATTAGATTACGGGCAGAAATAGGTGTCAGGTTTGGTTTTAAGCTGGATCTGATTTTGGGACAAGATTTGGGTTTTTTAGTACCATTACATGCATGCTGGTCCCAGGGAGAGTGATCAAGAAGGTACCTTTGAGGGGACAGAGTATTATTGCCCTGATGGCAGCAGCAAGGACCCCCAGTTCCCACTGTGTGAAGTGCTTTCAGGATGCATCATGTTGATGTGTCAGACAGGCCAAATAACAATTTCAGTTTGCTTGTCTTTCACTTTTTGCTCTTGCAGGGTTTTAGCATTTTATTTTTTTCTGGGAAGAAAGGGGATGTAGAGGAAAAGGAAGGGGAGCTGGGATTTTTTAGACATTTTTAAAATTTTTGTCCATCAATGTGGCTCTGAATGGCTGTGATTCAAATGCAGTGGTACAGCAAACATAACAAAGAAAGAGAACCAGGAAAGCTGGGTAGCTCGGAAATAAGAGTGGGGAAAGTCATAAAAATGAGGATCAAATTGGAAAAAGAATGCAAAATATTTGAGGTGAGGACAGAGTGCTTGGGAAGGGTGGAAAGGCACAGAGAGCTCAGAGATTTCTAGCAGGTGTTGAGCCTGATGTACACATCCTTTGCACAACAGCGAGTGGCTAGGCAGGGAGAATACAAAGAAGCATGACTGACATAAGCACAGTCACCATGCCAATGAGCACAAGTGGCTGTATATATTAATAGGCCAGAGGGAAGATGTGAATGCAACAGGAGTGCAAGCTACTGAAGATGAGCTCTATCATCAGCAATATGTGGAAGTAGGGTGAGAAATTGGCTTCTGATTGCCCTGCTTGCTCTCTCTGGGGAAAGAAGGCTGTTCAGGCATTTTGGAAAAGTGCCTCCCAAAGACAGCCCAGGTGTTCTGAGGTTGGAGCAGGGAGTGGTGATGGTGGGACTAGGTAACATACAGCTAACAGTGCAAAATCATCCAGCAGAGCTGAGCCTCTGCAGCAGCTGGGGACAGATGTTATATCATCAGGATGGCCTTTATTGGCTGGGGTTAGAGAGCAGCCTGCAGCCAGCGACTCCAGAGCTGCAGCTCTCTCCAGGGCTCCATTGCAGGGAGGTACTCCCTGCCCTTGGCTGCTGTGGCCCCTGGAGGGGCTGAGCCCAGACCACCAGCCTCAGCTCATATGGCGCAGCTCAGGCTTCCAGAATTTAAACTCTCTGCTTTGTGCTTTCCCTTATTTCTAAAACATAGGGACAGGTAGGAATGCACTCCCTATTTCCTGTCCTGATCTGAGTGCCTTGGTACCCTTGCCCATCTCTCTGGCAGTGTAGCTCTTCTCTTTCTGTGGATTATCCTGGACCTGTCACCCTCTCAGTGTGTTAACCACTGAGCACAGTACACATGCAAATGGCCTGGGATGTTTTAGCACTGGGGACAGCTATTCTTCTTGCTGATTGACAGCCAGGCCTCCACTGACACATTGGTTTTCATGGTATGAGGGTGAATGGATATGTAGATAAACAGCGGAGCTTTCATAAATGTTTCGGGAGCTATTGTGTGTCTCTGTGCATGTGCCCACACATGGACTTCTTGCTCCACGTGGGAGACCACTTTGCCCTCTGAATGCAGAGGGTTTCCTGCTTTAGCTGTGACTCTTCATTTATTGCTGTGGCTTCTCATCAATTCCCTTGGGCATTAGAGCCGCCTTCCACAGAATTTGCTCTCGCTCAGCAAGCAGACCACCAGTTTTGTGCTCCATGCCTGTGCCATTTTTTTGCTTTGTGGAATATTGGCAAGCTATTTGCCTATTGAGTTTGTATTTGAAGCATCTCACCTAATTTCACCTTGTTTTGTTCAGTCGTTCTACCGGCCAGTGGCTGCTCCTGGTTGAGAAATATCTGCCTTGTAGTGGTTTTTTTCCCCCCCCAGTCAGGTTTCCAGCCCTTTTATTTCCTTGCAAAAGGTTCTCTGTTGTGTTTGCACACATATTACATAGCACCTGGTGGTTGTAGCAAATCTGACAGGTGCAAATGTGAAAATGAAATAGTTTCTGAGATATTTAAGAGCAAACCCAGAAATTTTGTCCACTGTTAACCTTTGTGCTTCTTTGAGGGAATTCCTTTCTTTTGTTACAAACACCTGAAGACATCCTTGACTGAATTTTTAGTTGTTAATTTTTTAGCAGGGTTCTACAGGTCTTTGTGATTCCTATCTTCATTCTCTTTTCCTTGTAGAGGTGGATAAAGAAAACTTGCAGGAATGTGCTAAAATGTATGCAAAAAAAAAAAAAAAAGTTGTGATATGTGCTAGCATAATAGCAAGTAGTGAAGAGGGAATTTAGTAGGCTGGAGGAGTTTTCTAAAGCCCTACTCAACATTTAATTTTATGATTCTTAATGACAAATGGTGATTGTGAATATTCATGAATTTTTCCCTGGGTTAATGTCATAACCTTTGCAGTAAAAAGGCTGTTTTCACCGGTAATAACTACCTTTCAATTTATTTATGCTTGTTTTTTTCTTTTTTTTACAGAAATAGACCCCAAATTAACATTCAAAATGCAGGAAAGTAATTTTGCATGTTTGTTTGCTGGGGGGAGGGGACAATGTATTTTATAAGTCTTATCATGTTGTGTCTTTATTGAGACAATGCAGTTCTTTACTTTCAAACTCTTGAATTTTTATCTCAGCATTATTAGAGTGCTGGAAAAGATGTCTCAATTCAGCTTTACTGAAGGGACAACTGAGCATGTAGTATGAAGAATTTACTTGTCTTTTTAAGCATGAAGAATTTGCCTTTATTTTTTTCTCAGTCATTCTAAGCATTCATTAAGTATTTGATCAGTAATTACCTTATATCCTTTCCTCTGGACAGTATTCCCTCTTCTCCTTCCTTTTCCTGCCTATGATTATATTTGGTGCCTTGCAGTCATTATGTCTTACTCTACTGCACTGAACTGGATGTGCCCTTTATCTGTCCATAAGCCTAATTTATTCAAATCATTTTAAATTTGCTTGCTCTGTGCACGATTTTACACTTACGTGCTATCAGCAAAAAAATTCCGCTTTAAAAATTATATCCCCTGTGGGCCATTTATATAAAAGTTGAATGAAAATGGGTTGGGTGCTTAAATTTGGGAGTACTGCCTTGTTCCTGTCCCTCTAGTCACCCTGAACTGTTTTGCTGACACCTTGCTTCTTGTCCCACAGATAATTTTGAAGGTGTTTACTGTTGTGCTTTTTCTATGCTGTACTTTACTGATTCTACAGAACAATCTCTCTGTGTTGAGTGCAGCACCAAATGAATCTCTTCCATCTGGGTAAATTATGCCCATAACTTCACTTTCAACTCTCTGTTGAGAAATGCTTTGAGAGAACCGAAAGCACATTCGACAGACATGACATGAACCCAGCTGCCTCTCCTTCCCTGGCTGGCCATTTCTACATGTTGCATAACCCCATCCCTTATTAATGTTTCCAATATCCGTTCTGTGGCTGCAGCTGGGATTACTGGTGAATGGACTCCTAAATCCTCCCTTCACTTAAAAAAGAAAAAAATCTTTTTTTTTGTTTTGGGTTTTTTTTAGATACTGTTATTTTTAAAAGGTAAAGTTGGAGTAGTTACTTTCTAGGCACCTCCAGATACACCATCCTCAGGAAGCTATCAAGCAGCATTACTAAAGGTTTGCCAATTTCCCTTGCTATTTCCTTCCAAATGCAGAGATGCAGTTAATCTAAGTCTCAGGTCCTGTCAACTTTTAATAGTTCTAATTAACTAACTACCTGTCCAAATTGGATGATAAAGCCTTTTAACATTTCATTTTTTCCCCTCATGAAAATGGATCCCTGTTTCCGGGATGTGACCTTCAACTTCTTCTGTAAATACTCGGGCAAAGGATATTAATTCAGGCTCAGTGCAGCATCAGTCTCATCTGTCAATGACTTCTCACTCATTCCCTTTCATGGCCTCACTGATTCCATCCCTGGTCATCTGCTTTTCATATATCAGATGAAAGATCTCCATTGAGTTTCTTCGCATCCTTGCCATTTTATAAAAAGCATTTGCTACTCTAGCGTTTCCTGCCAGTGTTTATAATTGCTCCATTTTGAATGCAATGTCATTGGCAGATCTGCTAAGTAATATAATAACAGTGCAATAGAGGAAACTGAAACCATGGCTGGGGCCTGGGTGGCAAACTTCTCTGGATCTGGGTATATTGAAGTGGAAGTGGTGCCACTTTTACAGCATGCAGTGCAAGAGCAGAATCTGGCCTTTTATGTGAAATAGCTCATTAATTACCCAAGGCTTTTTAGCACGGCATAATGGTGATGCTGCTGCATGTTAAGGGCTCTAAACAATGTTTTGTAGGGCAATCACATAGAAACATGAAACCTGCCAGAAGACCTTTTGGAAGAAAGCTTATATTTCCTCATGAAGAAAAATATCTGACCTGGTTCTGAAGTAAATCCCTTTTTCTTCCTAGGAAGTTGTAACTGCTGTATGTCTATGCTAGGTGTTTTTGAGGCACCACTGTACATTTTTGTGTTTGATTACATGGCTGTGTTTGATTTACTGTGTTGTGTTTCATCCCAGTGTCATTACAAGCTCAAGTCCCCTTCTGATAAACTTCCTCCTTTCACACATGCCTATGTTACACACCAGAGACCTGCTATGAGGTTCCCTATATGTGACCTATATGTAGGGAGGGCACAGAGGGAGTTGCCTTGGGAGAGATGTTTCTGGTGTGCAACTGAGGTGATTCCTGACAGCTCTGTGGCCCAGAAAGCACCTTCAAGAGGCAGCTAAAACATTAACAGGCCCCCAAGCCTGCAGGCATTGCTCACCTGCTATTGCAGATTATTAAGCAGATCAAGAGAGGGCAGAGGTGATGTTAAATGAGCATAGTTTGTCTATGAGGTCTCTGTAGCCTGCTTGAGAGATGGCAGATTGCCAGTGGGCTGGGGAAGGCACACTGCTCATACAGCACTTTGCACTGGAGCTGAGCTGTGTAGGGGGATGAGAGGCTTTTTTGGTAGGACCAGCTGTTGCTCCAGCGAGGACGTGTAGCCACGGCAGCTTGTACCTCTGCCCTCTGTTTTGGAGGGTAGGTACACCTTGTAGCTGGCGTAGAGAATGCTGCTGCAGAAGCTCTTTCAGCTTAGCAGTCACTGCACCTTCTACCTTTCTTTTTCTTTGTTTTGTACTTTAATGTCCTAAATCATATTCCCTGTGTTGCTTAATACCACATCTGGCATTCTTCCCTTCCTTGTCGGTTTATGTACACATTAAATTAGAAAGCAGTCCTCTACCAGATCAAGCTTTGCTTCCTCCCCTTAATCGACTCTGAGGTCTAGATAATTAAACTCTCCCACTATTGCTGCCAGGGTCTTTCACATATTTTGCTTCTTATATGCTATGCTTCACACCTCCTTCCCAATCAAACTGTGCACAACACATTTGTTTTAGTACATCTCCAGAGTAGGTAGATTCCATAGTGCTCTGCTACAACCTAGTTTACCCCAGGCTTCAATTTTCAAGATGGGCCAGATTCTCTTTTGGAAACATTAGAAGTCTCTAGAGAAGAAAAAGGAAGGAAGGGAAAACCAGAAATATTTCTCTGATTCTTTGTGCACAAGGCATGTTCAGCTCTAGCCAAGTCTTTAGTAATTTAAATTCAAAATTGTTTCAACTTGATTTCGAAATACAGATAAGATATTGTACTTCTGTACATGGTTGTTTTCCCAGTTAAACTTTTCCAGTCAGCAAAAGCATAATAATAGAAGATTTTATATCATTGAAGGAAAAAAATTCTGGTGTTCTTTGTCATGTTCTGTAGTGGAAATACCACTAGACAGCATTAGAGATTTAAATATGTTGGTCTGTCTTAGGATATGACTTGCTTCCAACTATTTTTGAAAAAGAAATACAGAAATTCTCATTTCAGTTGTTTTCATTTTGTTGTGTTTTTCTCTGATTTGATACATGATCATCGAAAGTCTTTCTGCCGACCAGTGTAGGTATTTTTTATTGCCTAGAGGGTACTAAATATTGGTATTTAGGTTCAAGTTCAAGCAGTAGCAATACATGGTTGTACTTTAGCACAGCACTTGCTGTTTCTTTCCCACATGGGAAGACCCACAATGTCATTTGTAGTTTGGTTTCATGAAGGTGGGTAAGGGGCCTGTGTAAGCAATAGAGCTGTTTTGCCTTCCGATCTGATCATGTTTAGAGGCCAAAATAGCAAGAAAAATTGCCTGAGATCTGAGCATATTGTTTTTGGCCAGGATTACTGAGGAAGGTAGTACTTTGAATGTGTGTGTAGAAATGACATTGGAAATCTCCATGTGGCCGACTTACACTGAAATCCTAGGTGGAAGAGAGATCCACACCACTGCCTGCCCATGTAGCTGCCATCACCACAGCCAGAAAGGCTCGTGAGGGTCATGGATGTCTTCTACTCAGCTCAACACTGAGGTTGGAAGAGTTCACTTTTCCTTTTATTATTTCCAGCTGAAAGGCCTTCTCAAGGAATCCCCTTTGTCATTCTCCAGCAGGAGCCAGCACATCAAATCATGGCCTGCATCTTTCCACGCCTCTTTTGTTGCAGAAGAGGGCCAGCTGCCTCCACACCCTTTTCTCCCTGAGCAGGTAAGTGATTGTTACTGTTCCATTTGCCAGCCCCCCTGGGAGACTGACGAATGAAGCTGTGCTCCTGAGACCTGAACATATAATTTGCAACACGCAATTTATGTCACATCATACCTAGCTGGAGTTCTAGTGCCTGGAGTACCCAAAATACACCTACAAATAGATCATGTCATGTCAAAAATGAAATGGAAGGTGATAGTAATTGTGGACTTTATAATTAGCAAGCAAGAGTGTCTAACTGATCACAACACCTGGAATACCTGCACAAAAAGCTAATCAAAAGTCAGCTCAAAATCCAGGGAAAGCCTACATATGGCTGTTTCTGTCCCCCCAAAAAAACTGCTCAGAACATTGCAAATTACACTGATCACACTTCTGCTGGTGTGAACCACATGGAAACATTAACAATGTTGATGTTAAACCTTAAACAATAATCTGACTTTTCAAGAAGGTTACATCCACATAAATGTACAAGGCTGGACATGGTACATTTTTCTAAATGTAGAATCTATCTATAAATTCATGATGATTCCAAGTCTAATAAAGTTTCCTTGATGTTATGGAGTGTAAAAGTCTGTTAGAAGTACAGAGTAGGAGGAGAAGGAGGAGGGAGAAGCAGCTTTAGGGCCATGTGAAAACAAAGCCTTTCTTCTCTCCTTTTAAATATTTCTGCTGAGCCTGATTGAACACAGGATGAAAAGCTGCTGTCTTGAGATTTGAAGAAAGCAAAGGATTTCTGTTTCCACTATTACATTGAAAAGTTCTTTACTGCATGAAAGGTCATCCCTTCTAAATGTCCTCAGACTTGTGGCTTAAGTTTTGGAGGAACAGAGCTGCTGATACCATGGAAATCTATTATCAATAGAATATGGTATCTCTGAGTAGGCCATGTGGTCAGGAACATTAGCTCTCTGTTATTTATATCAATTTTACATTGAACCTTAGCTTAAATATTTTGAGAATGAGGTTTTCACTAGTAAAAGTAGCATAGAGGGGTGGTGTGTTTTGAAAAAACCTGTTGTTACATGGTAAGAATGGCAGAGTTATGATCTGAGGTGTTGTACTGAGACTGGCAATCACAGTGTCAGTATGAGAAGTGGGGTTTTCTAGAATCAGGCCTAAATATTTGATGTTGTTTTTGAGCTGTGTTTCTCTCTATTATCTAGATTGTCAAAACCACACCTAGAATGCATTAGAGCCTTGTCATGACAATTGTTTGGGAAAAAAAAACAAAACCCTTCTAGAAAACATTCTTCTGTCAAAATACAGTATTTTACAAAAATACAAAATGTTTCAGGGAAATGCTTGTTTCAATGAAAATTTCTCAGGGAAAACTTTCTAGGGCTAGACTAGAATTCTTAGGGAGAAAGAAAAGAGGAGAGGAAAACCACTGCCTGCGAAATAGTGTCATGATCCCATATATGTCCAGTCTGGGTGCAGAGGTGCTTTGTACTGAATGTCTGCCTATTTATGTGCCTCTCCAATTTCCCTGAGCCTTGTCAGAGGTATTTTGTGGTGTGAATCGTTCACCATTCTCCAGTCCAAAGAGTTACTCTAAGTCAGGGGTTACATTCCAGGTATCCACCATAGAGGCCAGAGTTCCTGAAGAGATAAAGCAGGACATAAATTTAAACTCACCTTTTCCACTTCTAAGCATGCAAGTTTGTCACCTTGTTATTACTCCTGTGGTGGATATGGGTCCAAATGTCCCTCTTAGCTTTTTCACTTTAAAAAAGATTTTCATTCAATGCTGAAGTAAAAGTCAGCTCTGAAACTGAGCTTTCCCTCCTGTCCCTGAAATAAATTTGTTATATTCCTGTTTGCTTCTCAAGTACATTGTCCATCAGATAAACCCAAAATGAAACAGGCTGTAGTCCAGTAGATGCTAGAATCAGCCATATGTGGTTGATATGCAGACCTTACTAGCAGTTCAGGGAAGTTTTTATGTATTTGGGTGAGCAGAAGAGGAAATCCTCCCTACCTTGGAGTCTTCATCTGTGCTCATGTAATCTCCACACTTTCAAGATAGTGCAGACTCTTCTATAAGGAGTAGTTGCTCTTTTGATGTTTGTAGTACAAGCCAAAAGTTAGCTTCACATTAAAGACAGGTTGAAGTCAGCACCATGTTCTGGCTGCTGCTGTGTCTTAATTGTGTAGTATGCTAATGAAGATAATGTTAGCATGAACAATGCACAGTTGTGCTTTCAACCATATTTTCAGGTCAAGAGCACCCTCTTGCATTCTCAGTCAATTATGTATCGAAGTGGAGGGAAGCAGGACTGTAGTCTGCTTCCTTCTCGCCTCATTTCACGTACTTATTGTTCGGAGCAGGTGGGAAGAGGCAAGCAGGCTCATCTTGGACCCTGCTCTTTTAAGGAACTGGTCCAGGAACAACCCATACAAGAGCTATGATCTCATCTTTTTCTTCTTGTTCCTCCCTTCATGACCAACCACAGACTATCCCACAGGAAGTATTTCCAAGAGAATCATGTACCACCAAAATCTTCATCATAAGCCATTTAAACACAGAATCAAAGACTCACTTTTAGACATTTCCATTGAAGTTGTTTTCAAAGAAAAATATGAAGAGGAAAACTCTGCCCTCCCTGATATCCTTATAAATCTAGTGCAACTCTACTGAAACCATGAGGTAAAACTGAAATAAGGCCTGGAAATTTTATCTTCTGGCTCACGCAACAGGACTCTACAACAGGCCTGATTCATTGTGGAGGAAAGCCAAGTCCACACCAAATGTTCATATTAATTTGATAATTTGATTTAGGACTTGACTGGTGAGGCAAGGTGACCCCCTAAAGCATTGAGTTCAGTCAACTTGAGCTATTCTTAAAATGTTATTAGATATTATTGAAGACTGGCACTGCTCTAACTGCAGAAGGGCACAGATTTGGAATGTATTATTATTGAGTGATTGCATAGCCTAGTCCCAGATCATGATGCAAGTATGATGGGTGCTGAAAAAAATGGAGAATAAGGACAGTAAGTCCCACATACTTTTCCAGGTGCAGGGGAGACATACAATATTCAGGTATTAGTTCACTATTACAATACTTGTAGGAGGTCTTTGTTCCGTATCCTGTTGTCCAAGCCCAGTAACGTGCAGACCTTCCAAGTGTCTAGTCTTGGAAAGATCACCCATCAAAAACAGGCACTTTTCCAAATGCCCTGCTGTGAATGGCAGCCTGGCCCCAGACCCAGTTCATGTGATGCACATGAAGTGGATGGAATGATTTGCACAGGTAAGTTGCTTGAATGGCTTTGGAATAGAAGTGAAAACTGCAGTCTTGCATATTGAGTGCTTGAAGCTACTAATATGTCACATTTCCTATTATAACTTCACATTGCAGATATAGCCTTATTTGGAAGAATAATATGGGAGATACTGTTTTTTATTCACAAATTATTTCTTTGTAGTAATCATATAAATTTGAATGCAATGTTACAGAGGTTTTATTTATTTGAAATAAAAAAGAGAATATCTATAGAATTGGTGTGTTCCGTCCAACTAAAAACCGCCAATAACCTATTATTAAATCATTAAAATATTTTAAGCTAAATTGGCCATAATATTTTTATAAACAGTTAGCTTACGAAGGCGGTAGTTTCCTTCCATATGCAATAAAAAGCATTTCACATGCATGAAAAACTAGTGCACCAAATTCCAGGCTATAAATAAGGCAATTGTAAAATGTAAATGCTTAGAAACACTAGCAAACTTCAGCCAACAAAGCAGGGATCAGAAATTTATACCCTCGTTACTGGTAATTACAGTCGCATTCTTTACTGATCTGTATTCCCAGCCAAAACATAAAAGTGTCCTGGTGCATTACCTGCTTGGAACTAAGTCACCCCAAGCACACATGTTCCACAAAGCCAATCTGTGGCCGTGCTAGCACATGGAGCCCTGCGTGTGCTGCTGTAAATGTATCTGTCTACCTTTTAAGCAAAGTAACTGAAAGCCCCTCCGGGTGTTCTTACGAAATGTAAATTCACTGACTTGGAGACCTCAGCATAAAATCGCTGCTTTTAGTGGATGGCAGTTTAACCCCCTCCTTCCCCTAATAGAGCAAGGAAAAAGAAATTCAGTCCCATGGTTGTTTTTACATACATGCAGCATTTGTCTTTTTTCTTCTTCTTTGACATTATAAGTAATTTAGGCATCTAAAAGTAACTGCTTCTTTTTTTAACAGAAATCAGCAATAAATTCTTAACGCTCTTGTGACAAATTAATCTCAACCTGTCAATAATTCATATTTGAAGCTTCTGCTATTCAAGAATGAATTGTGAGGAAAGATAAGCCTTCTTTTGGGTTCATACTGACGCCTCCTGCCAAATATTAATACGCTTAAGAAAAACCCCACACATGGGAGCTTAAATTCATTAGTGGTCGTCTTGTAAATATTTTGACAATACTGCTTGAATCACATAGTTTTCTTTGAAAGATGTGCAAACACACATGATTAATGTGTCTTAAACAGTCCAACTAACTAGTCTTGGTTACATAAAATTACCCATCCAGAGTGGCAGGCACCTACATATTTGATTTTAGGGGAACTGTTGCAATTCCTTCATAGCTGATAACTGGGCCCTTTTCAGTGTGGAATGGGATGCCAAGCGCTGCCTGTCCAGTTTCAAGGCCACTAAACTGTAGCCATAAAGGAAGAGCAAAACAGAGGTGCACTAGGGATGAGAGCTTGTTGCTTGGAAGACTGCTATGACTTGAGCACCTTCAAGAGTCAGTCATTCAATTCTAAAAGTAATTTTGTAGTAAGATGGCTTTCTTGATGGGACAGAAATTTCAGGACATGTTACGGAAGTCCTCAGTACTGTTAGCCAAATTGCGATCCTCTCAATTTGTAAAAGGGGAGTCTAAGAAATTGCAGAAGTCAGAACCAAAATTTCTCACTGTATCCTAGAATGGTTTGGGTTGGAAGGGACTTAGAGATCATGTAGTTCCGACAACAGATCTCCATCCAACGTGGCCTTGAATACTTCCAGGGATGGAGCATTCACATCTTCGAGCAATCTTTTCTCGTGCTTTGCCACCCTCACAGTACAGAATTTCTACCTGCTATCTAATCTAAACCTACTCTCTTTCAGTTTGAGAATTCCCTGTTGTCCTGTCACTACAGGCCCCTGTAAATAGTCTCTCCCCATCTTTCTTGTAGACTCATTAATTCTTGTGCGTATTGGAAGGCCGCAGTGAGGCCTCTCTGTAGCCTTCTCTTCTCCAGGCTGAACAGACCCAATTGTCTCAGCCTTTTCTTGTTGGAGAGGTTCTCCATCCATCTGATCATTTTGGTGGCCTCCTCAGGACTCACTCCAACAGGTCCCTGTCCTTCTGTGCTGAGGGCCCTGGAGCTGGTGCAGCCCTGCAGGTGGGGTCTCAGCAGAGCAGAGGGGCACAATCCCCTCCCTCCCCTGCTGCCCATGCTGCTCTGGATGCAGCCCAGGACAGGTTTGGCTCTCTGGGCTGAGAGTGCCCATGGCTGTGTCATGTCCATCCTGTCACCCACCAGCACCCCCAAGGCCCTCTCATCAGGGCTGCTCTGGGTCTGTTCATCTTGTATTGATAAGGTGTAAACTTTCTCACAAAAGACTTCCTTTTTTCTGTTACTTTTTAATCCTATTGAAAGCAGTTAATGGAAAGTCACCAGTCTTAATGCATTTCAGTAAGCTGATTCTCTTTGGGATCTTTCAAAGGCAATGAGAAAACAACCTTGAGTTTTAAAGCATAGTGACACTTTATGTAAAAATGTTCTCCAGGATTTTTTCTGTATGTTGCTAATGATGTAAACAATAAGCTTTCTTCCATTTAAAAGTTAAAATGCTACTTTTCCTTGTCCAGTTCTCTAAATTTGTTTGGGCTCTAGTCATCATAGCTCTGTTCTTTTTGTTTTCATCACCACCTTTTTTTTTTTTTCCTCTTTCAGATGAAGTAAACTTATTTCAAAGACTTGCCAATTAATACTGGCTATCTCCTGTCCTAAGTGCTATACAAACATAGAGAAAGAAATGATCCCTTCCCTGAAGGTCTTCCCTGTTCTAAAACAAGGAGTTGGTGGAGATGTACTAAAATAGGCCTTGCAGGTCAGTGATGTTGGCTGGTAGGCTTGATTGAACAAGCTAGAAAAAAATGTTATTGGCAGTACACAAATTGCAAAATTTTATTCAGTGCCAGATCAGAGCCAGATCTGAGATATTTGCAGAAGCCAAGGAGACCTTTCTCATGATAAACTAAGGGTACAAGTCTCACTTCTTCTGTTCTCAGGGTGTGTATGAGCTGCTTGACAAAGCCTAAAGGGTACCTCAGTGAGGCTACAAGAATGGATGCAGTCCTGCCTGCACCCCAGGGAATAAGTAAGAGGAAAGCCACCTGAGCCTGCCTGTTATATCATGCATTGTTCCTGATGTGCTTAATTTAATTCTCTGAGCCAGTGTGGTTCTGCCACTGTCTCCTCTGAATTAATCACAGCTGGTTTCTCAACCCAAGCAAATTCTTACAGAAACTTGTTTCTCTCTCTTGCGAATGCATGCAAGAATGAAAGTGCTATTTTTTAAATGTAGTCACATTTTAGATTGGAACTCAATGACATAAGCACAAGACACATCATTAACTACAGGAATCTGTTAATACTCATAATCAATAAATGGGTACATGGATGTTTCTTGTACGACAGACACAAAGCAATGCATAGTGTTTGCTATCTGCTGTTCACTTCTAAATACTGCATGTTCCTCACTCATTAATTACTGCCACAATTTTCAGGAATTATTCTGTAATTAATCGGCCTCTAAAACACTCTGCTGTATCTCTTTCACATTTGGGAAGTGCTATTCAGCATCTGATTTTTCATACAAGTTTTCCATACAAGTTTTGCTAAAGCTCTCTGAACGTGTCATCTTGGCAGATAAAAACATGACAAGGGAATGGCTACAAGAAATGGTTATGACTACAAGAAATGAGATAGTGTGAAAAGTTTTGGAAGCAGTGAAATATCACCATTCAATGTAAAACCAATGTAAAACCTCATGAAATTCTTCCTTCAAACTATGAATCAGGCAATACTGTAAAAAGTTCAAATGCAGACTACTTAATAAGTTATGTAATTCAGAAATTGGTTCCAATTTTAGAAAAATTAATTTATTTTAATATATTTGAGCAATATGACTGACATAATGGTATAAATAATAACCTATACAGACCTGGGATCCTTCACTAACATGGATCCCAAAGTAAAGCATCAGTTGTGGAAATGAAGCCACTGTCCCAAGCACCTTTGCCAGCTGTATTATAGATCCAGTCTTCTCCAGTACTTCTGCTGAGCCGTTTATGAATTGCAGGGATTCAGCGTCACAGATGAGTGAGCCAGTCTCTGTTAGGAAAGAAATAACGTCTCTACAGAGAGTTGCAGAGAGAGAGGGGCAGGCAGAGATGTAATTATTTATGTGGCACATAGTTCCTTATGATCTCTAATGGCTGAAAATACTGGGAATGATTTTAAGTCTCATTTTAAAAAGCACCACAAATAGTGAGTAGCACAATCCCCACTTCTCAGGACTCTTTCAAGAGCCAATCTCATAGTACCAGTCCACACAGCACTGAACATATAGAGCTCTGGGAAAATCTTGACATTTGTTTAGGTGCTTACAAGGAAGAAGAAATCTGAAAATTTAGTCCCAGCTGCAGGGGGTGCAAGGCCTTTGGTAAATTCCTATCAATAGTTGGATTGTAAAGCTGGAGATCACACAACAGCCTTGGAGTAAATCAGTATTATGCACTGTTAATCCACACCCACTCTCTAGCCAAAACAAATAAAATAAAAGCTCTTAGTGCATTACAGTAATGCAAAGCCCAAGATAATACAGGGAACGTTCTCCCATGAGCCAGAATGCCTGCCTGTTCAGCTGAGGTTCTGAGCACTGGTGACCACAGCATGGCCAAGCACACCCAGGAAGAAGTGTTGGGGACAGAAAGGGAGCAGAATAGGAAAAATTCCCTACCCTATTATGACAGTGTCACTCCATCAGTCACACCACATGGTGCCAAAACCAAGTAACTTCTGCCTGCTCTGTACTGCATGGTAACCTGCCCATTGCCTGCTCTGGCAAGTACTGTCTCATCCAGTCAAAACAACTAAAAGGCATTTCATTTTCCTGTGCCACTCTCCCAAAAAATCCTTTATCATGAAGCTTTTGGACTGTTCCTCTTTGGCTCTGGTTAGACCAAATGGCAAGTTGAGATATTTGTTGTTACATTAAACCTTTTGTATTTATCACCTCTGGTTCCTTATCAGTCTGTTTTGTCTGTGCACTGAAGCCATACTTAGGAGACAAACTCTTAAAGTGGAACAAAATTTTCCTAGGCAGAAATTTCTACAATGCATAGTGAGGAGAGTTGCAAAGTGCTTCAGTGAAAATGAGCGCTTAAGCTATGTAGTAGATGAAGTTGTGGGGGTTTATTAGAGAAAAATTATTCTGTTCTATATATTAATATAAAAAGCAAATGGTGGTTGTGAAGATGGAGGAGGTCAGTAATATGGTGGCTCCCTTTAGTAGTAACTGAAGATTGATATAGTTTGATGTGGTTTGGGTGTGTTGATAAGGGTTGAAGATGAATAGGTAATATACAGAATGAAAATCATAACCATAGCGAGCACATGATCTGCTCTCTGTAAATGGGTACTGGCACTGAAGGACTGACCTGCAAAAGGGGGGTTCCAGAATAAAAAGTTATACACATTACACAGCTAAATATGGTCAAAGATTGTACAGTTTCATGTTCAGCTCCTGTAAATACATTAGTGTGCTTTGATCTCCAGGGCTGCCAAGCCAGCTTCCATTTCTGTTAAATCACGTGTGGGTTTTGATGAATCTGCAGTGGATGTGGTGGTTTGTTGAGTATTTTACTGAGCTAAAACTACTGAGACAAGCAATTGTGGACTATCTAAAATGAAGAGCATTAACAATTAAGCTTTGGTGGCAGTATTTGATAGAAGAAAGATACATTACCTTAACTTTGCTGAGAGGACTGCTCATGTTGTGAAGCATTGGGCATGACTCTGAGGAGAGTATGAATGTGAACTTGGACTAAATGAGTAAAATGTGAAGAAAGTTTTGAATTAAATATGAAAATGATTCAACTGTAGATTTAGCCTGAAAGTTATTTAGAAAGCTTAGCCTGAATTTTTGCTTAGTAACAGAAATTTTACCAGCTATTTGATGAATGTATCACTGCATACGAAAATGTTTGATTAGAAACCAGTGACCAACAATGATATAGAGCGCAAGAGATTACACAGAAATGTACTGAGGAATGCAGAAACAACTGGCTCGTATTAATACTGTGACAGCAAATACAGCTAAGCTATCAAGATAGTAGAAAGGCTTTCTAGCTTTAATACAAATTCCCAAATTGTTTTGGCACTGAACTCAGAATTGCACAGGCAGACACATAGGATGAGTCTGAACATCATAGGAACGCAAATAGCTGCTTTTGCTGAAACACAGAAATGCTAACCTTAGTACTAAATGGAAAAAAACATGATTTGGGGAGACATCAGTAAAAAAGCTGAGTGTTGTCAGGTGAGAAAATGAGGTCAAAGAAAAAGAAATGTACTTTCTTCTAATGTTTAAGGGGGCAGAACCAAAGCTGAGTTTCAAACTGGCAGAAAAAAATTGAGGGAGATAAAATGATGCAGGAATCTGACTGAGAGGGCAGCTAAATCAAAGAGGTAAGAATTAATGATCTACCCTGAGGTATAATACACATGGCACAGCTTAGGTGGGCCAACAGAAGCAGCAAATCAAGCTTAGTGAGAGGTTTGGAATCAGAAAAACTGAAAATAAAAAAAAGGAATTAATTTATTGCAGAGGGAGAGAAGTTTATAATAAACGGGAAGCAAGGTATAATGCAAAGTCAATACGTGGGATTAGCTAGATGTATTGTTTTCCTCTTGAGCAGTATGATTGAACATTAATATAGCTTCTATATGTGGAAAAAGTAGCAAGGCTTTGCAGGGAAGGCTTTAATATCTTATTAAATTATGGTTCTCAACCTAGAACTCAAGGAGGAACACTGCTCTTGTCACCCCCCTCACCAAAATGATACCAGGGAGACTGAGTTAGACCAACTGATAGACTGTACTCACAACACACAAACACCTAAATCAAAACCTATATCTGTCTGATTATCTGCTCTGGTTGGTCTAAATGGTACCACAAACCATAGCTGTACAATAGTGTCACTAGATCCTCTTGGTCCTTAGTCTGCTGTATGCTTATGGCATGGAGGGCAAAAGTGAGTTTAGGTTGAATGGGGAAGTAATCCATTACCTTTACTGATGTGTGCTAATGCTGTTAGAGTGTACACAGGAGATACCATATTCTGCTTATCTACCTGAATTCATCTCAAGTGCTTTAAAGGATGGTCAGAGTGAAGGAAAACATCAAACAAGAAGCTTTAGCTGAGATGAGAGTATGACTGGAGGGAAAATGCAGGTTTAAATTGTTGATGCTTTTTACAAATTACAGCAACTGAATCCCTTTCCTACTACTGCCAAGTCAAACAATGTACAACTGGAACTGAGAGAACTGTCCTTGTGAGAGAAACAGCCTGTGCTCACTAATACATAGCTTATGTTTTCTATACCATGTCAAGCCATATATCCACTTTTCCTGGGTCATAACCAGCCACAACCAGGAGACAGATAGCTTCCTAATGAAATGGAAGCATTATGATATCTAACTTCTATTGCTGTTATCGAGCCAGCAGACTTCCCTGCTTGCTAGGTCTATTCCACAGCCTACACGATAAATCCTTTTGGGTAAAAAGGACCAGAGGAATTAGTGTTATTAGAGACATGTGTGTATATGCATATTCCTGTGTACTCTAAGACTCCTCCTAGCAATTTAAAAAACCCTTTTAAAATATATACTCAGTGTACAACAGTGATCTCCAGAAATCCCTTATTGGGCAGTCTGTAATAGCACCTCTTTAGGCAATTCCTCTTCCAAGGTGGAGACTGCAGCAGGGATGTGAAACTTGGTTGCCTTTGACTTAATTTATTTGGACTTTCCAGCAATGCAAGAGGTAACACTCTTTCCTTCATACAACACACATACAGTACTAGATGCTTCTGTTCTGAGAGCTCTAAATAGGTTATCTTTAACAAAGAGAGATAAGGTGAAAGTTTCAGCCCTTTCGCTCCTTTACACCAGATAAAAAGGAAAGAGCAAATTAGAGCCACCCTCAGTATCCTTTGTCCAGCTAACAGAGATTGCTGGGAGCACAGCAGAAACCATCTGTGAGGGTTCCATTTTCCCTGTGGCATGCGTGGGCAAGTAGAGGGCTTGGAGTGGCAAGGCAAGGAAAAAAAACACCTGTCTGGGGAGAATAACCTTGGAATGTTTATGAAGACTACAGGATCTTCTTAGTTATATCATTGACTTCTCCAGGTGATCTAAAGCCCTAGGATGGCTTCTCACTCTGGAATAACTGTGATTTTTGTCTTTTTAACTACTTTATTGACAAAATATATAATCAAGTAGTATTACATAAAACAGGGAGGAAACATCCTGTCATTTAAGTTCCTTGGGGCAAGAGAGATTTCCTAAATATAATGGTTCATATGAAATTTTAAGTATAATTTTTTTTTTTTAGTTCAGTAAGTGGAAATATAGTAAGGAGGAACTCTTGACTTATTGAATGACCTGAACTGTGAAAACCTAAAACCTACAGAGAAAATAAACAGCAAACAGGAAAAAAATGCAATTGAACCACAGGAAACTGTTACAATAGGAAAAATAGCTCTTTGGTTTATATTTCTGGAGCCTGACTGCTTTTTATGACCAACATATATTTCTGCATGCTCCCTCTTTCCCGTTCTTTCTTCCTTCTAAATATTGTGAGGGAGGAACATGTGAGGGTTGATGGAGAGTGCAAGACACTGTACCTGTACATGAATGGACTGCGAAACTGCCTGAAGTGTCCAGGCTAGGCTGGAGTACTTGCATTAACTATACATTACTCTTAATAAATTTAGTTTTGAGCATGAGTTATTTCAAATGGATATTTCAGCAGGACGGGTTGGACTCATCTCACCTGTCTTCACCTCCTAACATATAAATCTGAGTCAAGAGAGAGATAAGAATGATTAAGATGCCAGTCAAATTCACCTGTGACCTGTACTCTAAAGCAGGTTACCTTATTGACAGCTCAGGTTTGGTCTCCCTAAGGACCCCAGCACAAGAAAATGGCCACTGTATATATGTAAATGTACATATGTATATACAGGTATTTGTTTGGAAGTCTACCCTAGGAAGCAAAAATCATTCATAAACTTCCAGTGTTTTGTTAGGAAAAATGGATGGGTTTGCTGAGTTGCATAAAAAGCAGAGAAAATTCAGGTGAACTCATGGTGCTGAAGGGATCGCTGTGGGGTGCAGTGGTCAAGGAAGAAAATCAGCCAAAGAGAACAGTGGACTCAATCCTGGATGTTTCTATGGGTGTATTAAAGCATGGGGTGCATATATTATCTGTAGATTCATATATCACACTGGAATGAGCAGGATGCAGACAGATATTTGAAATACAGATTTGATAACAGAAATGAAAGATGAATGACCCTAAAATCCCTAAATATAAAAGGACATTTGTCATGGCTGCAGGAGGAAGTGAACCACAGGAATGCAGATAGAATTACCCACAGTGACAAATTTCATATGGTAGGAAAACATGGGAGTTTAGTAGCCTTGTCAATGTGTGAAAACATACATTTCTTAAAGATTCATTTCTTTTACATACTCTACGGGTCTGCTGCGACTCCATTGTTTTACAGTCACAGCATGGCACAAACAGAAAGCACAAACAGAGTGTTCCTGTTTCACTGAACTTTCTCTTTTGTCCATGGTTTGCAGCAGATTTGGCAGTAGTAGGTTTTAGCAGCTGAGATTCTCCAGACAGGAGAAGGAATTATGTGGGGGAGGGGGAGCAATAAAAAACTAATTCTGAGGCTGACTTTAACAAAAAGAAAGGCTAAAATGTTCCGGTCCTTAAAGTCAGGATATTTAGAAACCTTCCTGAATGATACATTTAATTCCTGATTCAGAGCAAGACTATTCTGCCATTTAACCTATAGGTTTACATGAGACTTAAAGGATAGACAGTATGTCCAAAGAGTTACAACTTGCAGCATGCATTGAATGGTGTATAAAGACATTAATATTTCTGAGGTAAACATATAATTGGTGTTCTCAGTATCTTGCTTTTATAGATGCAAAATCAATACCTATTTTAGGCATACTACTACTTTTACAATAACAGACATTTAAGGAATCATAAGATAACACTTGTAGTTTGTCTAGAAGAACTAAAGGAAAATAATGTATTCTTAAACAAAATTATCAATGTTTGAAGCATTTGACAACTGTAAAAACAGCACTCTTTACAAGCAGTAGTATTAAATAATTTTAATTTGCAATAATATTGTGGTTCAGGTTCTCTAATGTGAAACATTAGAGATCTGTGAAAACATCAACAAAAATATTGAGAGAACATTTACTTTGTGGCAGTACTAATCCTAGGTGACAGGCAGTGTTCTCAAGGCTTTTTTTATGATAAAGGCAGCAATAATGCTTCTTCATAAATAGCTGTATAATGACAACAATCTGCAAAATCCAAAGTGATTTAAAAAAATCTACATTCAGAGAACACAGTCCTCACCTTTTTTGAAAGATAGTTTCTTCATTGTGACTTTTTCTCTTTTGATTGAGCTAGATGCCAACAAATTTTTTTGAGGATCTATTCTTTAAAACCCAAGAACAAATTCTTAGCAGAAGCCAGCAGCAAAATCACAACAGTGTATAGTTTGCCATAACAAACTTGAGAAATAATTACAAGACCTCTTATGAATCTTCACTTTCTCCGTGGTTTTTCTCCTGAAGAGCAGGATCATCACTTCCATGTAGATGCCAGAGTACAGCTCCTTTCTCGTAGCAGGACTTGGTTCAGCAGAGCTGCAATAGAGAACATTGATTTATACTGTCTTAATGGGCCAAGTGGCAATCCCTGGGACTGGAGAGGACCAGCACAGCCTCTATATTAATCTTGAATAGCATCATTTTGCCCTCTGGACATCAAACACTGCTGACCTCTCGTAAGTCTGACCCACATCTTGTGATCAGGGCCAAGAAATACACATCAGTCTCAAATTAGCATTCTTCAGTGTCACAACCCCATTAGAACGGGCATAAACAAAAGCAAGAAGTACTACTTTCCTCTTCCCACCTCCTGGCTTCCTCCTAGAATGGCTGTAGGCATAAAATGAAGATCATTAAAGAGGACTTTTGTATTAATGATTGAGTGTATGTTACAGTAATCAGATAATGGCTATATCAGCTTTCATTAGAAGTCTCAAGAAACCCATCTTTGCTATGCATGATAAACTAATATCTTCTAGATACTTTGGCAACATTGTTGATTAAAGTCCTAATGTTCACTTTATATCTATAAAGCCAAATGTTTTTTGGTCAGTTTATTTCTTTGTGTAACAGCAAACCTGAATATTAAATGGGCTTGAGAAGTGTTAAAGAAAACTCCACATACTGAGTGTGTGGAGTTCTACTCTAAAGTATTTGTACTTTAGGTGGAAGGACAGATAGATAGACTTATATATGCAGTCCAGGTATAAAAGAAATAACTCTGTTACTTGATCTTAATTATCAGCTAAAATGTCTTGGGCCATTAAGAAACATGAGTAATAAAATAATAACATTAATTAACAATGGGCATTTCTGTCATCTGCTTAGAGTTACGCTTTTGCAACTTGGAATCAAGCAGATTCAGCAGAGCACTGATAGCAAACAAATGTTCAAGAATGAAGGCACATTGGTCCTTGTTCAATTGGCTGATAAAATCTCCTGGTCTGCCTATAGCATGTTTTAACAAGATTTCTGAGCTCAGGGCTTTGTTTCTTCTGTTCTGCAGTGTAAAGCAGGTATGTG
This sequence comes from Thryothorus ludovicianus, assembly GCA_013397245.1. Lineage (NCBI taxonomy): Eukaryota > Metazoa > Chordata > Aves > Passeriformes > Certhiidae > Thryothorus > Thryothorus ludovicianus. The sequence goes on along the minus strand of VZTB01008917.1, from coordinate 307,149 downwards.
ACTCCTCAAGGGGGCTAAAGTTACACCCAGGAAGGGTTGGGGCACTCGGTGGAACGTGCCCGCCATTCCGAGCACGTAGGACGGTGTGCTGGGAATGGCAGGGACTCGCACCAGCGCAGGAGGGAGAGGCGAGGGGGCTTTCTCTGGGGGCTCATCTCAGCAGCACAGCGCCGGCTGCCATGATAACAACTCTTGCTGCCAGGAGAGAGCAGCTTAAAATATTTGTGTGACAGCACATTCGGACAGGATTGCACATGCGTGAGAAAGGATAGCGATCTTGTTGAAACAAGAAAGTTTGCTCACGTCCCTTGTGGTGCCTTCTGTGTTTTGTTCTGCCCTGATTTTCCTGTAAATCGTCACAGTACTTTTTTACCCATATTTTTTCTACTCTTACCAGTTTTGGGGTTTTTTTTTTGCTTGCTTTTCACTTTGTTCATTCTTGTTCTTCCCAAGTCCAGTAGCTCACATTTTCTTGCCATTTTTGGGATTGTAGTGTATTCTTCTGACCACACATTGGTATCTGGAATATCATTTACCTTTCCCAGCATCCTCTTTCTTGAACCTCTGGATCCACAGCTGTGAGTAGGTGAATATTGAAAATCACTCAGGGTACTGGGATAACAGTGTAAAATGATGGATACTGGTATTACCTAAACCTGGGCAATTACCTTCTCTGTGAGACAACACCTGCTGCTGAATGTCCTTCCTTACAAAGGAGGTGCTTAGTTGTGGTCATCTAAATGCCAGACACTGTGCTGTCAGCATCCAGCTACTTGCAGCACCTTTTAAACCACCTGATGTGTGGAGGAGCCAGCTGGCCTCTGCACCTCTATTCAAATACCTCTGAAATCAGAGAAAGAAGCAAGTTCTGGGGACTTCAGCAGAGGATCAGCAGTAATCCTCTGGAGTCAGTCATCAGTCCTATACTGTGCAGCAGTGGAGTCCCATTTTTATGCCTTCTGACAGTAAAGCTGAAGGATGATTAACATGACCTCAGGGAACAGTAAGGGAAATGGCCATCCACTGCCTGCTGATGCTTATTGTAAGTCAGAATGATGGCCTGTAGAAGGATACGAGTGCTTCTGGCACTGAGACCGTCTTTGAGTCGTGAGTGATTGTCATTCTTCCCAAGGAAGCCTTAACCATAAATAGTAGCAGTATGTGAAATCAAGTATTTAAAAACATAAGCTTATTTCAGACTAGTCTTAACAGTGAAAGCGTGACAACAGATGAGGGGGAAAAAGCATTAACAAAACTGGATAGTGAAATATACGTGTCTTTTGTCAGAGTGTGAGAACTGAGATGAAAGCAGAATCTCGGGCTATTTCAATGAGAATGTAGCCAAAGCTAAACAACATCACAAATACAGAGAAAAGACTTTTCTCTAGAGAAAACCCTACTCAAATTTTCCTTCCTATAGAAGTTACCCGAAACAGGCACTACTTTTTCTTCAGTTGTTTTATGAGGTATGGAAAAAGTTTGATGTACTTACAACTTTGGTTTCAGACCAACAGAACCTGGAACAGTTAGATGTACCTATCCTGGGCATCTCAGGCCAAAGTCACAACACAGTGGTATGAGCTTGATTTTTCATTGCTGTATTTTACCAGAGGTGTTTGATCACAGTGATATGAAAACCTGCCATGAGATGACTGTCATTCATCTCAAGATGGTGTTAAATTGACAAAAAGTCTGCTTTTTAATAAAGTCTTTACTTTTCCCAATTTACTAAAAGTGAAAGTGGAACTAGCTCATCAAAGACTTACATACAGGGGTAAAGCAAAACCTGTCACTTCCAAGACAAGTACCAAAATTCAAAAGGCAGCCAAGCCAAGGAGGTAGAGCCTCCAGAATGATTGCAAAGGTCACAGACTAAAGTGCTGGATATCTAGACGATGCCTGAGTTGAGCTTGTCTATGAAATCCTTACTGGACCAGTTCTGTGCATATGTCTGATTGCATCCCAGTCTCCCCACAGGTTTGTTTCCTCATTTAGTCCCTGGTCCGTTCTCAGCATCAGTCATTTCTTCCTTCACACAGTTGTCCCAGATCCATACAACCATATTCCAAAACTGGAATTCCAAATTCCCTATTTGTACAGGTTCTCGCTGTGATACTTAATGTGCTTCTCAAGCATCAGTGAGTTGGTCTACATTCTCTGGCATCTTCTTGCTTTGATAATTTGGTAAAAGAGATCTAAATTTGAATACTCTATGGGTGATGCTGACCAGTTCCAGCGCAGGTAATGTATCTACAGAAGGAATCTTATTCAAAGATTTGCCAGAATTCGACACTTCAGAGAATTTTTCCCTGTTGCACCTCTTGTGTGTAAACAAAGATTTCTTTCTTATAACTTGGAAATATGTGCAACTTGGCCAAATGAAGTATCTTCATGATGACCAAATTTCAAACTTTTTGAATCTAAGTGTAAAGGCATTTCAGGTCCTTAGAAAAGTAGTTCTTAGATAGTTATTATTTTAGCACAGAAAATGTGTTAGTTAAGAATGAACTCTGGAAACCAGCTGAATGGTTTTATAGACTGCATACCTCTCAAACAGGGAACTTTTAGATCAAAGAGGTAAAACTTGACAAATAGAGAGGTATCTGAAAATAGGGCCTGAAAGAAAAAAAAAAAAAAACAGACATCCTGAACTAACAGCAGTGATTCAAACCTTTCTCACAGGTTTTTTCGGGATTTTTGGGACATGCAAGAACAAATACACTTTCTGAGTAGCTACCCCAGAAGAGTGTTGGTACAGTACCATTTGAAAAATACCAGAATGCATCCTTAGCACTGAGGAGTCCAAAAGCTGATTAAGTGAATGAGCCCGTGCTTACTGTGTACTGGCCAGGGAATGCTTATTCTAAAGCCCCTTGTTAGTTGCTGGCATGACATCTCTGGCTTGACATTTAGATTCATACAGCATTCACAGGCTAAAAGCCACTCAAGTCCCCCTCCAATAACAGGCAGTTCTTAAGAACCATAAAGAAATTAAACTGTAGGACTGACATGGGCTGTCACTCATGGGGGAGAGTCACCTGAGTACTGAGTTGATCTGAGCAAATCCAGGTGGTTCTAGTAGCCAGCTCTTTGGACCCAGGTTTCAGAGCTCTCCATCTCTGTCCTGTCAGAGTCCCAATATCGAGACAATAAGGATCCCTGTGTGCTTTCTTTTTCCTGGGCACTGCTGTTTCTCATCTGGCAGCATCCTGTCAAATGCAGGGCTGCATTGTTGACTTGCATCAGTGACGGATTGAGCCCTTTGGAAGTCAGCATAATTGGAGATCAGCAATCTGGATTCCTGCCTAGGAAACATCAGGAAAGCATCTGTACCTGAAGCAGAATCAAACCATATTCGAAGTAATGGGAATGTTTAAGCTTTGATAACTTTAAAAAAATTCCTTCTGCGACATTATTTTAGTAAATATTTGTAGGTGTCTGTAATAGGGGGTAATCACTGCATTTCCTTTCAAACTAAAAGAGAGTAGTTTTCAGTAATATTGGATGAAAGCAAGGAATGGATGGGTTTACCCTGATTTTTGCTGACAGAACTTTTCAGCAGTTCTCAGGTGTCTTTTCTTCCAGCACACAAAAACTAGTTTGTGCCTGGTCTTTCCCTTTACTGATACAAGAATTCCACAGTAACTGGCAAGCAGTGAAGCATCCTCCTTTGCCAGCAAGCTGGGATGGGTTGTGTGTGTGGAAATCAAGAGGGGCAGGTATGAGGGAGGTGAATAGAACGTGTCTGGCTGCAACTATGAGAAGGAGGAATGGTATGTACGTGCCAGCAGGAAGGTGAACATCTACAGAGGAAGGAAGGAGGGTGCCTAACGCTGCTGTAAGTCACAGAGATAAACTACAGCTCAAGAGGAGCTGGGTTGGTATCGTGGCCATGCAAACAGACAGTGTTCAGGTTAGATTGGAGCCCAGGTCCCTGAGAGTCTGTGAAATAATTTGTAGCCCAAAGGATGTTAAAGAGTTATGAGGGATTGCAGGCAATGGGGTGCAGGTGTGTTGTTATGGCTGTGGATGGTGTACAAGACATTTCTGTGTTTCCACATGTTTCTTGACCAATGAAGTAAAAAACAATTTGGTTTGGGAATTTTGAGAAAACTTCTGCATTTCTTTTTTAATTTACCCTCGTCTAAGAAGGAAAGGACTGTACATTCAGAGTGCCCACAAGACTGGTGCTAGAAGAAAGGCTGTGCCAGAAGTGTGTTTCTTCCTGAGGGTGAAAAACAGCTGAACCACTGTCCATTTTCATCAAGGGGTATGGCACAGAGCTGGAGGCAGGTAAAAGGACATGGTCCTGAATGAAAACCTACCATTTCCCTTTCAAGGTGGGAGATTTCCTAGTGAAAAAGGGACATGAGCAGAGGCAGCTACTTTTCCAGTCCCCATCCACAGTGCTTCTGTAACAAAGGCCCACACCCCAAGGTTAGCCTGCTCAGCATGTGTGCCACGTGGACCACCCAGAGGAGAACCAGAGTTGCAGAATATCTGGTTTAGAGCTCTTGGGCCCCAGCACAAGGGAACCCAAACACAGCAACAGGGTCAGAGTCCAACCCTGACAGCAGATCCATGAACTTTAGGAGGTCTAGGAAAAGAGCACAAGAAAGGAAAGAGTAATGGTATTAGAAAAAAACTCTGAAACTCCAGCTTGCAGTCTAATGAACTGCTGAATTCCCAAAGGGCTTGCTTCACCTCCTTTTTCTATTTCTGGTACAATGCTTATAATGCTTGATGGATCTGGGCAGGTTTACAGTGGTCACTTTGTAGATACACACTAGAGTCAGTAACAGAATGAACAAGAACTGAATGTGAATTTCAGTTTGTTTATTTCTTTTTTTTTAAACTTTCTTTCAGAACAACCTCAATATTTACAAAGGCTGGGCAGCTCCCATGTTTCAGTGTCACAACCTACTGCTCTAGCTGCATTCCTGCTAAAAATTAAATAGTGGTTTCTGAACAAAAATCAGAGCCTGTGATCTAACTTTCTGTCCCATCAAAGCACAGATTATAGTGAAAAGGATACTCTGGAATTGCTTTTTTAGGACTCATCATGAGACAATTGTAGCTATCTCACCAACAGACTCCTGAACATAACAGTCCTCCTCAGCTCCCAGGCTGAGAGCAGGATGCGGGATAAAACAGATTTTTATCCAAAACTAAAACAAAAACCAGAAATTCCCCTCTCCCCCCTCAAAAACCCAAACAAACAAAAGCCCCCAAACTCTACTCACAAAAGGTTTCAGGAAAAAAAGCCCCAAAAATGTGAAATGGATTCCACACTTCTTCCCCAACACCAAAAAAGTGTACAACTTTAGAGGCTGGAGTAGAAAGGTTATATATAGTACTGCAATTTAATTCACATGACAATTAAAAAATACATGAAATGGTCTTCCTTATGCATGAGAAAAGATTATCAGAGTTTTCCCCTTTTCCTCTTTTAGCTTATTAAAAATGTAACTCCTTCAAGAGTAATAAATTAACTCGGAAAGGATTGCTTAAGTGAGACACAGGTTGTGATTAAAGGAAGTTTGGAGTTAAGGAGAAGTCTGTGTTTGAAAAACGTCCTCAGTGTTTGGAGTATTGCATATGGCTTTTGACAACTAATTTGGGAGAAAAGTGGTAGGGAATGAACCTCAACAGGAAAAGCTCTTGTTTTTTGTCACTTTGTGACATTGCTGAAACACTGTTTCCCCTCATTTGTATTTCCCCCCCCTCAATAAGTTTGTGTTAAAATGTATCAAAACAGAAAAGACTTTGAAAAAGGCAGCAGAACTGTCATTAAGGATGATGCTAGCTAGTTGGGAGGTTATGCTTTATTATGTAAATCCATGTTTGGGAGTATTTTAAAATGCATATCATTTGGTTAGAGGCAGCTAATTAGCTAGATAAACTATACTGCTTCCAAATAAAGCGTACCAATCCATGACATAAATGCCAGGGGCACGACTTCTTGCAGGTCTGAGACCTACCTGATTGACCAAAACTGTCCCTCATCTGTACCAGTCAGTCTCACTTGATGGACCACGAAGCTGCCGGTCCTTGCCAAACCTCACTGCTCAAATCCACCTTGTCTTGCTGCTCCTGGGAAAAGGTTCCTGCAGTGCTCTCCCTTGGGTAATTCTGTTCAGTTGACACCTCGAGCTCGGAGCAGAAGGAAATAAAACTTCAGTCTGCACATAAATCCTTCATTTACTTACATTTAAAACCAATGAAACAGTGCAATTTCCCCGTCTTTTCCTGTAATTTACAAACGGTTAAAATTGTTTTCTTGGCAGAAACATCTATTTCTTAACTGCTTAGTGCCCACGCTGGCAGCACCAGGCTGCAGCAATGGCTCTGTAAGTACCAGCGCTCGCTCTAGAGGTACCAAGAGGGGCTGGATGAAGAACTTGCGATGCATAATTTATTCAGTGAATAAAGGCCCTTTTTTGTGCTTGCAAGAACTCTGGGGAAGGCAGGTGGGCATGGTTGGGGTTTTTTAATATTTGCTGGAATTCTTTAAGGAGCTATAGTGTGTTTGCATGCAGGAGCTGTGCGTCAGTGGCTTGTTAAGAGATGCGTTTCGGTGTTGCCAGTTCAGGTGCGGAGTACGCGTGGCCTGCCCGGAGAGGTGCCATGCACCTCCTGGGCTCTGTCACCTGCTAAGGACAAATGTTGGGAAAGCACTCCTAGTGAGTGCCGAGACACTTGAGTAACATCCACGGTTCAGCTGGCTCCATTTCGCCTAAATGTGCCTGAAATCTGCAGCACTTCACGCGTCTGAAGAAA